>VXAX01002258.1:571300-715858 GCA_013399835.1 Leptocoma aspasia | reverse complement strand
AGAAAAAATAACGATCTTTAAAGAAAGAAATCAACATCTCAGTGTAGTTCTCTCCATTTGCACTGAAACAATCAGCACATGCTACTGAGGCAGACAGATAATATATGTATATATGCACATATACATATAAATACATATATATAATATCTAATAAATTATATATTATCTATTATATACAATAAAATATTACATATAATATAATGTATATTTCATGTATTATATGCACATCAAATGCATATATTTAATGTACTTGTAGAGAAGATTGTAGGTCATAAAACAAAATGCAAGTAATTTTCCTTATTTTTAAAGTTCTATAATCCATGCAATATGCCTATGTTAGCTGATGTCCTTTTTGAGCTTTCTTATCAGTAATAGAGTAGACACTCAAAACTTTTTCAACTGAAATGACCTGTTCTTGTGTTTAATGGATTGAACCCAACACTTTTTGCCCAGCTTAGTAAGACAGTAACATATACAATAAAACAACTTATAATACTGTAAAAATCTTAAACAATGAGACATTCTTCCCTATAACAGAAATGCCTTTCTTATGATTCTGTGACAGAGAATTGCTGAAGGAAATAATTTGCGCTGGCAGGAATTGTTTTATTTCAAGGTAGTATGGCTTGGGTTATAAATCACAGATATAAAAGGGGTGATGGACTGCTTAGGATTTTGTTCCAGATCATTCTTCCTTCTAAATTATGGTCACCAACATTTTTTTTACCTTTAACTTAGCTGAACTCTGAGTGAATTTGAATCATGACCAAGTACACACGTTTTCAGTCCTTTCATATCTTCATTGCTAACTTTGTGGATTGCCACTCTCACTTTTCAGCCTTCTGATGTTTTCATTCTTGTGATGGAGTTTCTCACGCTGTTTTTTGTAATCATGCACATGTTTTTCTAACTATCTTTTTGTTTTTCATTCCTTCTCCTGGGAGGAGAAAGGTTTGATGAACTTTGTCATTGACCAGTGTCGTTAGAGAAAGAGTAGCTTCAGCTTCCAATCGATAGTCGTTTCCAAAACCCTATATAATGAAAAAACCAAAATAAAGTTTCTCTCTTCTTTGCCTTCTCTTGAGTGTGGCTGCGTTTGTCTCTGCATTTCGTGTTGCTCAATAGAGTGACAGTGGATGCTTCTTTTCAAGCTAAAGTGTGATATGAGCCTGTCTTGCCTCTCTTGACTTGCACTTATGAGATAGTTGTGTGTTTAAAATCATTACCTTCATAGCATTATTACCTTCATAGTACTAAGATAAATTTTGTTTCAGTATTTCCAACATCGTCAAATAGGAAGTGTTCGGGAGGTTTTATTTTTTGGAGTTCATTCAGATTGTTTTAAGAACTCTGATCATTTAAATCTTTGGTCATTTAAAGCTAAGAGACACACTTCAGCAAAGAAACACATACAGCTGGTAGGGGGGAGCAGGGGTGTTCAGTCTGGAAGCGCAGAAGATTTTGCCTGACACAAGGTTCCTGCTTCACCTGCTGTCCACTGCTGCTGGGAAATATAAAATCATCTGCATTCTTTTTTTCAGTCCCTGGAAAATAGTCTTCATTTATTTAGCAGCCCTTTTTGAATCTCCTCTAGAAATTTTAGGTGATAACTGTTTTGGAGATATCATCTTATCCTCCTAGTAGTCCTACTGGTGGCACATCTCTACAGAATCAAAAAATACTGTTTTGTTTTCCTGCAGAAACTACCATGCTTTACCCGTATTCCATCACTCCACAGAGAAAGCTGAGAAACATGAAGTTACAAGTATACAGAATCATGTCTCCAAAAGTAATAAACTGGGGATAAGGGCAAATGTAGCTGTTCATGCCAATTTCCTATACCTTCCCACACTGATCAGCCATTTTGCAAAGAGAGATTCACAATGCTGTGTAAAGTTGGTGGCAGCAATGAGGTGTAACTATGCTACATTTATTACAGGACACATTTTAAAAATAAGAATATAATATTTTCTCTTTTATGGCCTTTAACTAATGTATAACCATCTCTTTCTGAGTGAAGCATTTTTGTCCCTGTTAGATACAGGGAGCACTGCTGCAAAACCTAGTGTCATTCACACATGATTTTTAAGAGTAAGTTCCCCAAATTCATCCTCTGGAGATGAAAAATCTGATAATAAGACTGGCTAAAGATGTTTAGTAATCTAGGTGGAAGTGGATTTTAGAGTGTTCTTTGACTTCTGTTTAATTCCTTTTACTTCCATGATTGCCTGATGTACCCTTAAGCACACTCTCAGATTCTTCAGTTCACTCTCAGATTCTTTTATTTTCAGGTGAAAACCAAAAAATTTAACAACCTTTCCCCTTTCCCTCCCTCTCCAGGAGCAGGATCATAGGTTTTGCTCCTAGTGGCAGCATCAGGGGTACATAAGGGTACAGAAGAATTACTATTTTATCATGACATGGGATGATAACAGATAAAAACATGTTCAATCAATGGACAATGTAATTAATCTGAAATATTTGCTCAATGCTCGATATTAACATCCTTGGCTCCGACTATGAATGCTTTGGCCTGGGGTTTTTCCTTGAGCTGAATCTCCTATCAATTTAGATCTCTCAGAATCACATTTAGAATGTTTGTTTGCACTCTTGCTGAACTGTGTAAGATTCATGCTGCTATAATTGAATGAGCTTGAGATGTTAATCACTGACCACTGACCTGTCATTCAGACAGAAACAGAATTTACTTAACCCATGTTACTTTATACAGTTTTAGAAGAAATATCCTGGATTTATTTTTATGCTTGTAGTCTCTGTTGGATTTGGAATCCATGTACGTTTACAGCCATGTTCTGCTGCATTAAAAACAGTGATTAGAAATTACATACAAAAATTCACAAAATATTCTTCTCAGAGATATAAAAAGCCAAAATCCAAACCACTCTTCTAATTAAAAAATAAAAGGAAAAAACAAACCCTCTAAACAATTAATTTCCATCCTAATAATCAAAATGCTACTGATTTTAGCATGGAAGTGAGTAATTTTTTGCTGAAGAACTGGGCACACTAGTTCTCTGCCAGACACGCCAGAACTGTCACTAAGTAACAGATATTGGCATTTAGAGACAGTGATGTCACCTAGTTAATTCAAAAATCATTTCCCCCCACAAAAACCTTAAGTGAAAATGCAGTGTTTCTCAGAAATTACAAATCTAGGAGTACATTTTTGCATCTTGTATTTTTAGACCAGTGTGTTTCGGAGCTTTCTTGACAGACTTCCTTCAGAAATTTCTACTTAATGCAAGTTCTACAATAAATCCTCACTAAATTCTTGCATTTCATTGACACTTTTAATTTATTTCTATTTTAAAGCTAGGAAATCATAGTTTTGTCTTTGTATGAGTGTTGTGCAATGAAGAGTCACATAGATTCAAAGCACTATGTGTTTTATTAATTCTTCCTTTAAAAAGTAAGTTTCTTCCTCTCTAGATTGATTTCAGCCATAATGCTGAAATTAAGTGGAATGTAAAGTTTAATAATTATGTATGATTTAATACAGCCTACTTAATAAACAAATATGACAGTGTGATTGCTGTCATGGGGAACATTATGACTGGTTTTTTGAACATGAGAGAACTTTACATTAATACTGTCTTTTAGTGACTTCAAAACTAATCTTTACTGTTTTGATATTCCCCAGTGTTTGATGTGTGCAAAATACTCTACGTACAGGGGCAACACTTTCAGAAGAACATAAATCACAATGAAAAAGACTGTCTTGGGAAAATACATAAGAAGAACAGACAGACTAAAATAAATTGCTGCATCTTCTATTGCTGTTTTTCATTTGACTTACGTAAAACGGTATTTTTATGACTGAAATAATTAGCACATATATAAGCATTATAATACACACTGGTTAATTTAAGGAATGAAGTGGCAACAGAAGCAGACTCTGCTTACCTACTGCTTTTCCTACCCTCCTGCCACATTGTGACTTTTTCCTTTCCCACTCATATTGCTCCTCTTTGCTCTCTTTCCATTTGCATGGACCCTTGGGGAGTCATTGTGCAGTTTTGTACTTCCCATCACCAAAGCAGCCGAATGGGTGCCCTCAGATGGTATGCAAACAGAGTATCAAAGATTACGTCTAAAGACAGCCTTAAATTTTGGAACATCCTAATTCCAGAATCCAGTGGTACCTCAACAGATTGCTTGGAATGTTCAGGTAACACTTAAAAATCCACAAGCATGTTACAAATGATCACAAAAGGTGAGTCTGTCTGTGTTGTGGGGAAAGCAGCCTACAGGGAAGCATACACCTGTACTGCTGCAGCCAGGTAAGTGAACAGCATGCCTTACAGTCTGAGCACTTTTTTTTGTTGTTGTTCTTGAGCTCTAAACCCTAAGTCAAGGACTGGCTGCTCAGTTTTTCTGATTCATTAAGTCTTCTGTTTTCTGTAAAGTACACCAATTATCACTTCAGTAAGGACTGAATACTGGAGGTTTTTTGTCTGTCATTTTCTCAACCTAACAGAAGCACGTTATCTCCTTTTACAAGCAAATGAATCTTGGCTTATGTTCTGCAGAGAAAAACCTGTTTCAAGAGTAAGAGGATAGATTCAGCCTTTGTCAAAGGCATGATGGAAATTGTTGTTCTGTAGGGTATACTTTTTTCAGTCAAGTTCTGGAAAAGTATTGGCTGCATAAAGCTTAAAATAAACTACATTATTATAGAGGTATTTTGTGAAAAGTCAATGGCTGAACTCTTTATCTTAGAGTTGAAAAGCCCTTTTTAATTTTTTTTCCTGATCTTCCAGTCATCTCTTGAGAAGAAACATTATGACTACTTTTAAGTTTAATTATACTCTTTTAGGAGACACCTCGTTCATCGGAGAAGTTATCATACAGCAAAACACAAAAAAATGAGACTGAATATTATTTCCTTTAAGAGTAAGCATCCAAACCAGCGTTTCCCCTCTAGATTATCAGATCCCACTAAAAATATTTAAGAGTAAATTTTCCATAGATAAAATTCAAGTATTCTGGAGTAGTGGCTCCTATAATAAACTTCCATATGCCATTGAACGAATTTCTTTGATATTAGAGTGATGATCAATATGTAAGAACATTCCATCATAGACTTAATGTACAGAAATGAACACTATGTAACCTGTATTATTCATTTTCATGGACTAGACCTTCCTCAAACTCATATTTTAAAAGTATTTGCAACCAGATGGTGAGAATCTTTAAAATCACTACTACATATGCATATATTTGCTAATAAACTTATTAAGTTGCATTATTTTCAGAGTTAAAGATTATTTCTTCACTAAATAATTTCAATATGTGTGTATTAATGTGTTTCTAACTCACTACATTTATTTCAAAAAAATTCTGAATGATCTTTGTGTGTACACCATTTTGAATGTCTGTGTCCTGACATTTCAAGTCAGCTCAGAGAACCAAGGAGCAGAAAAATTGTGACATTTCATTTTGGCTGGAGATCTGTCCTTGTAAATTAGCTCACGCTCCCACACAATGGAGAATCTATCAAAGTCTGTAAGTGTAAGTGTTGATCCCCAGTCAGTGGCTCCAACACTCTGCACCTCTACACACAAATACTCTACACCTGTCTTTGACTTATATGACCATTATCTCATACAATTCTAGGTTTAGCTGTTATAGCATTAAGTTGTTTACTCAACACATTGATGCCTATGTAAATCTCTGGCTCATACAAAACATACACTCTTTGGCAAAATATCTTGTAACGATTTGTTTTACGTATTCCTGCAGAAAAGCTTCTCAAATGCATAGTTTTTTCTATTTCCAGACGGAATGTTTCTCAAAATTCTAAAACAGATGGTGCCTAGCTGATGCTGGTTCTGTGGAGTATTTCAGGATGCAAATAAGTTACTAATTTTTTTTCTCTCTGAAGTAGCTGTGATGATTTTTGTAGCCTAAGATCCTTGCCTTCTTGAATATTTGAACAAGCCATCCAACCACTCCACTGGAAAATAGCTGACTTGTGGTTTTTTATCTACATCTATGCTATAGAAAATAAAATTAAGCAGGGAGAAGGAAGTATAATGAATAAAGCACAAGCAGGAAAAAATTGACACACTGAATCAATAATAATTTTTCTCCTTGTATGTAAAAAATATTATTGTCATACATCTGCTTATCATGCTAATGTCCATCACCCTTTATATCAATGTGTTCCAAAGCACTGCGAATCTTTGTAGAAGAATCAAGTACTAATTGTGACCTAGGAGCTGCCTGTGTTTCAATTGAATAGAGGTGATAGGAATATCTCTTCTTTACCTGAAATTGTGCATAAAAATGCAGTGGCATCTAAAAAGCCAACTATATATGTCCTATTTTTCAGCAATTAACACAGAACTCTTCAAACATTAGCAATAAATCTTCCACCTTGGGTGTATATTTCATCAGGCAAAGTAATCACATATCTTAAATGAAACCAGCTGCTGATGGGTATAAGAATTCTTACAAGCTCAAGAGTAGGAAGGGAGAAATTGTCTGCAATTTAAATAAGGTTTGAAATGGCAGACTCTCCTAGATTGTATCTTTTTTTTGCTTTATGTATGAAAGCCTGATCTGATTATTCAAGGACATGTTTGATAACCCAAATTTGCAGTGTTGCTAATAAGGACCGGAATATATATAACCACAGCAGGAGGATGATTTAAAATGCTGTCACAGTGATATATGAAGAAAACATGCTTTGAAAAGAGGTTTCTTTTTCATCACTTACTTTCCTGCAGATAAAAACCCTGATTTCAATCAGTACTTATACAAAAGCCTGTTTTTTTATTCAGGTAATATTCATGTAAACGCTAAAATTTTTTTCAATTATCTGTACTTACATCCTCATTTTGTAAAGCAAAAGTCTTATGGGAGAAGTTCTAACAAGTAAGGACTAAGAAAGACTTCAATGTGTAGCCCTCATTATTAGACATTTTAACAAGATTATCAAGGCAAAGAATAAATGAATACATAAAAGACACTGGGAGAGGGGTGACAAATTTAGAGAAAAATAAGACATCACCAAAGAAAATGTACGGTCCTTTAAGCAGCACATTCTGCCCTATTTTTAGGCAACTGTTTTTTAAAGTGATTCAGCATGTTTTTTCTGTAACTCCATCTGCTTTATGGATATCAGAAGTCCATTAAGTTTTATCCTTTCAAGTTCAGGAGAATGGCATGTACTCATGCAGAAGCTTGAATTAATTTTTGGGGGGAATCCATGAAGGTTATGGTATGCTGGTTGCAGTGCATTGGATCTAAATGGATAAAAAACTCATGCTTCACTGTCTCAGGTTTGCTGCTGCTGCCCACCAGAGTGAGGTTCAGTGTTAGCTCAGCTGGACGACATAGATTGCTCTGGAGAAGAAAGCAATATAATGCTGTCAGAATGGCACCGGACCTTTCTGATCGTCAGGTCCTGCTAGCTCTGTAAAATGGTCCTTCCTGGATCTGCCGTGAATATCTTCTAGTGCCTTGCAAGCTTATCAGGCTTATAAGATCTCTATGATGCTAATCAGGCTTATAAGATCTCACGCTTGCAGCATGCTCCACCATAATCTTTGAGACAGACCGCTGGTAGTCTCGAGATAAGTTTTAACTGTTTTTTGTATCCACAGACCATCAAGAATATACCAACTCAAATTTTGAACGCAAAACTTTATTGTCTGCAAACTACTGCTTTAAATGACACTTCTCCTGGTAAGCTACTACCATGACTAAAGGTCATTGTAAACAATAAAATTTATTAAGGATAGCAAAAAGTTTATTGTTCTGATTTATTGTGTTCAAATAAGAAATACTATTTTCTTGTGTGAATATGAAGTGGGAATGGATGGTAGGAATCAGACCAGGTATTATTTTAACCTAATCTCTCATATGTAGCACTTTTTTCATTGCCCAGAGTAGTTCCCCCATCTCCTTTTTCTGATAGTATGCTCTTCCTTCCATTTGAAGAATGAATCAATTTGGGCAAAAATTATGTTCCTTTGTCCTCCACTGTTTCCTTCAGCCAGAAATGATTAAAGAGATTACTCTCTCCTTAAGGCTCCCTGTTTCACTCCTGTGTTAAGTGCTTAAGGCCTGTTCTGAGAGTGGTTACGTCACAATTTTAATTGTTCTGGGAAAAAAGTGACACGAAGCTTAACAACCCAACCAGGCTTATGATATGGTTATTTAATTTTCAACTTGCAAAACCGTCTATTCTATCCATTAAGTGAGACTGACTTACTGACAGTGTAGAGTGTGTAATGTGCCATTATTATGAAAATGGAGACTTCTAAGACTCCTCCCTTCAAGTCTGAAACTATATGCAGATATTTCCACCTGAAAACACACCGGCATCTTTGAAGAACTATATTCAAGATGAGAAAATTTCAGCTGAGTATGTATTTGCATTTTATTATAATTAATTTTCAAAATGAAATGGTCATAAACTGACAGCAATTTAAAAAAAATCTGAAAACTGTAAAATACACATTTAATGTATGTTCTAATGAAAATTACGATAACATCCCTTTGATACAGGTATGTATTTAATGTAATGCCTAAAAGTGAAGAGCCAACAGAAGTCCTGTCACTAGCATCCCTAAG
Organism: Leptocoma aspasia; assembly: GCA_013399835.1. Lineage (NCBI taxonomy): Eukaryota > Metazoa > Chordata > Aves > Passeriformes > Nectariniidae > Leptocoma > Leptocoma aspasia. The sequence goes on along the minus strand of VXAX01002258.1, from coordinate 707,254 downwards.
AGTCATCAGATTGCCATTTATAAACACATAAAAAAGCAGTTAGAAGAGTTTCAGAAAAATTAGACCAATTCAGCTGTTCTGTAAATCTAGCCAGGACTGTCTTTTAAAAATTCAACTTTTCTTTCTCCCAGTATGTATTTAACTTAAAAGACTTAGCTTAGAAGCTTGAGCTCTTTTCCTAGTCTACTTTGGAATATTTTGATTTCTTGACATGGGAGGCAATGGAGCGTGTTTCATTGCTTTAATTTAGACAGGTAAAACTTCTTCAGTCATAGCTAGGGCTGTATTGATGACAAAATGGGGTTGGCATTCCGGAGAATGTATACATTTTTTTACTGATGTGTTCTTCCATCAAAGAGCAGCAGTCTCAGTGTCTAAGAGTGTAATAGCCTCAATAAAATCAAAAGGATAACCTTAGGTACTTCTGTGATTGCCTTTAATTGGGTTAAAGTTTAATCCTTGATCTAAGAGGTTCCATTTCCACAGCATTTGATATTTTTATCAGTTGTAGTTTTGATTATATCTGTTGTCTGTAAAAAAACCCTTTCTTTTGAAGGTCGCAATATTCTTCATCTTCATGGCATGCTGAGACATTAACTTCTTAGGCTATTCTGCATGATAAAATTTGTAAGGATTTTTGAAAATAAATTTTGATTTGAGATCCATTTTGAGTTAGTACAGAATCTATCCATTTACCTTCCGTAAAGCAGCTGCTATTCATAGATTTTACCAGCATCAATTTTTTCAGTATGTTTCTGTTTGAGATCTTTCAATACATTTGTTATTCTGTTCCTTCTCTGCGCCACTTGAAACTATTATCTTTCTTGAACTGTAAAATTATTATATAATATTTTATTAATTATTAATAGAAGATTTTTGTACACCATATTCAATTCCATATGCTTCCTTTATTTTTATGAACTGGTTATGAAACTGAAGTCATCACAGCTGAGCTGTGACTATTAAAACTATTTCATCCAATGGTACAGGTAATTTGGGACAATACAAGATGTATTTTCCTTTTCAGCGATCATTGTTTGTAGGTTTTTTAATCAACTTGGCTATTATTTGATGATGTATTACCAATGTGTCTAACTTTGGATATAATTCACTGAAGTTCCTTGCATTCCTCCCCAGTCTTTATCAACAAAATAACTTTGAGCCATCTGCAATTTTTTACCTCATTGCTAAATCCTTTTCCAGAACATTAATAAAAATTATAAACAGTGGGTATAACACAAAATCCCAGACATTCTGCTATCGATCTTTTGTATTTTGCAGCAAATTATTTTTTGATAAAAGTAGGTAATTTAATATTTGTTTCCTGTCTCCAAGTGAGTTCCTAGTCCATATCAATTCTTTGCATCTAATCTAATGCCTACATATTTCTTTAGTAGCCTGTCAAGGACCTTGTGAAAGGTCTTTCGAGAGATTTACTGGATTTATGTGGCAAGGTTTGATAGCAGAGGGGCCACAGGGGTGGCTTCTGTGAGGTGGCACCAGCAGCTGTCTCCATGCCAGACAGGATCAATTCCAGCTGGCTCAAAGAGAATGCTGCGACTAGCTGAGACCATCAATGACAGTGACAGCACCCTTGGGATAACGTATTCAGGGAAGGGTAAAAAATGCTTCACAAGAGCAGCTGGGAGAGGGGAATGAGAACATGGGAGAGAAGCAGCCTTGCAGATGCCAAAGGCAGGGCAGAAGGAGTGGGAGTTGGTGCTCCAGGGGCAGACACTCCCCTGCAGCCTAAGGGGAAGATCATGGTTTTCGGGTTTTTGGTGGATCTGACAAGACNCCTGTGATTAACTACTACTACATATTACTATCTACCTCACACCTGTGTACTCCAACTCATCCTAAAGCCTTGGTAACTTTCTCCAGGGGTGAAGGTTAAAAGCAGTCTTCTGCTGAGGATCAGGGCTTCCCAAAACAGGCAGAGAGACATTCTCTGTGCCCTGGATTCCAACAATGGTGAAGCAGGTGGTTGCTCTACAGCATGAAGACAGCATGACAGCAAATATCCAGCAAAAAACCAGTGCCTCCCATGGAGGACACAGCAGGTGGACAAGCCCTGAAGAAAGCTGAAGCCCATGGAGAGCTCATTCAGAAGCTGTCTCCTGGCAAGAGCTGTGGCCCATGGAGAGGACCAGGTCATGCCTGAAGACTGTATCCATGGCAAGGACCTGTAATGGAATAGTTCTGGAGGAGCCGCAGCCTGTGGGAAGGACTTGTACTGGAGAGGTTTGTGAAGGACTGTCTCCCATGGTAGAACTCCCATCCCATCAGTGGAAGAGTAGGAGGAAATAGGAGTGGCAGAGATGAAGGAATATGATCTCACCGAAATCCTCATTCTCTGTGCCCTTGCACTGCTCTTGAGATAAAAAAAGCAGAAATTAAGTCTGAGAAGAAGGAGTGGAGGGAAGGTGGTTTTGGTTCTGTTTCCATTACTCACTTTCTGTGAGTTATTGACGCTATTCTGTGATTAACTGACACTAAATTGAATTAATTTTCCCCACACTGAGTCTGCTTTGCCCAACATGATATTTGGTATGTTTCTTCTTATTCTTATCTTGACTGACAAACATTTTAATCTTATTTTTTCCCTTTTTTCTGTAGATACAGGAGAAATTATATAACTACTTGGTGGATACCCTGCCTGCCAGCCAAGGTCAACCCAGCACACAAGGGTAAATAAATTGTGTTAATCTCTTTAATTTACTTATTTTGAAAACGTTTATAAAGGTTTAATAAATTTGTAAAATGCAATTTTCCTTTACATGAATATTGCTTCTCTAACTGGAAGACTCACAAACTCATTCAGTTTGCATACTATGGTTAACGCCTAGCACATATTAACTTATCAAATTCCATGAACTGAAAGCAAACAACTTCAGTGGAAGAATATATTTGGTTGGCATAGACTAAGATACAGAAAAAAAATCTTCAGTATGAGCTCTGGGCCACTTAAATGTGGATCTTGAAACACTTCTGCAAGTGATCTATTAAAGACTTTCCAAAGACTACAATGCAATAACCTGGGAAGTATTTCTTTAAGCCTTTATAGTTCTTTATGTGGAAACATCAACTAAAAATTGGATATAACAACATTCATGCTGTTGAAAAGATGATAAGACACATTGAAACAAGGTCCAAACATACTTGAATGGAGAGAAGAAAATTAAGTGCTTTTTTTATCTCATAAAGCTAAATAAAGTGCAAGACCATTGAAGAATATTTTAATGCAAAATCTCACTGGCAAGTTTATTATTAAGTAATAGGAAGGGAAGGAGAAGAGGGGTTCCACAACATACCAGTTCAGCCAGTTCCTAAAATTGTCTAATTTATGTAGGTGTAGCAGATACATATTTAGATCACTGTGAAAGGGATTAAACAACATTCCTTGTACTCCACTTTCTCTGGTAGCACTGGAGATGAGCACAATTTATGTTTTGGGTTCGCTGTGTGACACATTTCAAAGTGTTGTACAGTGGGAGCAGGTATGTTGAAGTAAGGGGTCAAAAACCTAAGAAACAAGAGGCTGAATTTATCCTTGTAATAAGAATTCAGCAAGAATATTCTGACTTCTAGAATATTTTTTTTATTTTACATTTTTGCAAAGCAGCAAATTTACCAAAAAATTTATTCAAAATTAACTTTAGGATAACAGTTGTGTTTGATCATGAAGATCTTTGATTTGATGTAGATGTACTAATGTGTGTGTTTGCCTATTTTCCTCTTCGCTGTAGATGGAAAACATAAGTTTCCTTGTATTGAAAGACAGTTTACTTTTTGAAATAAACAACAGCAAATGGCGTAGATCAACATGAAATGTACTTAATAGTCCAGCAAATATCAGCAGAAAAATAAAATATAGTGAAGGTGGAATTTGTAACAGGTGAGCTGATAAAGCTTATACAACGGACAAAAGTTTCTTTTCCCTTACAGTGATGTAAGGTTAACACAACTTGAGTGTTTCAGCAGAGCTGTAGAGGTTTATCAAAGTTTGTTATTTTGTACAGATTTCATTGAAATAATTTTATGGATAGAAGGGACATCAAAGAAGATACTGCTTGTGAATGTGATATGCCTAATTCAAATTATTTTTAGCAAGAAGAGTAAACTGACATTGTCAAGACCTTTGAGTTTAATATCTGATTTTTAATGCTTCCCAGACTTTTACAATAAAGAAGAAAGATTGCACAGCTGGGTTCTGACTTTTTATCTGATGAAACATTACATTTCTGCCTTTGGTTGAAAGTAAGAGGCTCTTTATTTGCACAAGGGACTGGATTTCCTTCAGTTTTCCTTAGTTATGAAGCACAAAGACAGCCATTGAAAAAGAATTCTTTTAAAAAGAAACCTACAATGTGCTATGTTTAGTTAGGTAGTTTAACTGCAAGAGATAAAGTTAGGTTTTCTGCAGTGTACTACTTAAAATATGCGTATTAAGACCAATCTGTATTATGTACTTGAAAAATTGATCCTAAGACTATCTCTAAAAATCCTAATTTTCTGCAAAATTAGCCAGACCAACTGGATGCTGTTCCCCTGAAGATTCACTCAGGGAGTTTAAGATAACAAGTTTAACAGGAAAAGCCATTATTTTAAGACAACACAGTGAAATGGCTTTGATAGAGTTTCCTCCTTTTCTTACAGGTACTGTAAAGTTTATTAATTTACAAAAATATTTTAATAATTTTGGATATTGTGACAGACTGAAGTATACCTTTAAGTGCAACACACTTTAAGCCATACTTTCTTCCGTATACTACTTTAACAGCACAAGTGCCACCCTGAGAGCAGGGATTTTAGGCCCCTATAATGTAAAACAAATGAACATCTTTGCACATCAGGATTTGGTTTTCCAATAGCTAAAGTAATTTGTCAGATTACCACAGCTGCCTGAAGTAAGATACAAAATATAGTAAAGTAATTCTTTCTTGCTCTTGTGTACTTGGATTGTCTCAGAAAGAGGTCACCTTACGGGCATAAAACAACCTGGGTGTGAAATACACGGCATTCCATGTGAGCTGCAGACTTTGCCCATGGCCAGCTCCATGAAGGCTGCTTTTATCAGTCCCTGCCAGTCACACACACCTGTAAAGGAATTATTAAAGATTGTGATTTTTCCCCTGAACAGAAGACATATCAACAACAAAATTTTGGGTGACATTTAAATCCAAGCTAGGAGGAAACTACCTGCAAAGACAGCAACATGTTCCATCCTTCTCTGTACTTTCAAAATCAAACCAATTCTGCATGTATGCTCTATATGTTTGGCACCATTTAAGACTTTTATCAAAGTAGATGCCCTCTGGATTTCAAATTATATCAACTGCACTTACGTGTACTGTGTTCTTTGATGAAAGAAGCGATAGTTCTTTTTAGGAAGTTCATTTTACTGTGGACAGATTTTAGTTATCAAACTGTTTTTTTCTCATTTCTGAAACACTAATTTTATAGAAAATTCAGTTAAATACTTTAAAAAATATTTAGATTATTGCAACTTGCCAAAGAGCAAAATTTTAACCAGGAAGAAAAATCATAACAAATGAAGTTCAGCTAGAATCTAGATCTATCTTTAGGTCCTTAGCCAGTGTGCATTCTATTCTGAGAGCACTTTTTTATGGTGTAGTTTATCGAGTTTCATATTAATGATATGGTAATCAAATGCTAATGTGGAACAGTTCTGAACCAATTCAACAATATGAAATTGATGATTATTGCCACAAAAGCCTTTTTGCTTATGCAAGTATTCACTTTAAATACATAATAAGATTTTTATTTAAGTAAGGAGGCAAGATATTTAAAATTAAATGGAAGATGATTTCTAATTGCCTCGAAGTAAATGCAAAACTGTGATTTCTGTGTTTTAACTCTGTTATTATATAGTCAAAACACAAAATATATTATTGCCATATTCCTTTATAGTTCTCAAACTCAGTCATCATTATCAGACACACAATGCACACATTCCAAGTACTATAAAATGAATATAAAGTGATATAATTGCTCCTACCTTTTCTGGTTGAAAAGCATAGATGTTCTTGAAGGTTTTAATGACGAAAAGTTCTCTTGGAAGCAGATATCTCTCTTGTACCTTGAAATTACCCAAATACATTAGAATATTGAAGATTATGACCAGCATTGAAGTAAATGAAGGCCTAATGACTTCTTTAAAGCTGCTGTGTAGCACAATGATAAAAGGATCTGCTAGTATAATGAGAGCAAAATGAAAAAATTGGTTGTATAGCTTTATTTTAATGACTCATGACAACTTAATATCAAAGGTTCTTATGCTTATAAATTGGCCACGAACACTAATTATACAGTAATAATTATGTAGTACACTTCCCTAATGATGCCATTCTGTCCAGCATTAATACTTTTTGCTGTCATCTTGTAGTTATATTTTTAGCTTTTTTAAAGTTTCCAGATACGGCAAATATCTGTGGTGGTTTCACCCCAGCTGGCAGCTGGAGCTCACGGAGCTGCTCACTCACACCTCCCAGCAGGGCACAGAAGAGACTGGGAAGGGCAAATGGGAGAAAACTTGTGGTTGAGACAATAACAGTTTAACAAACAAAGCAAAAGTGCAAGCAGATCAAAACACAGAATTTGTTCACCACTTCCCATGGTCAGGCAGGTGTTCAGCCATCTCCAGGACAGATAGGCTCCATCATGCATAAGGGTGACCTGAAAAAATCTAATGCCACCACTTTGAATGTCCTCCCCAACCTCCTTCTGCACTCCAGCTTTTATTGCTGAGCATGGTGTTGTATGGTATGGGATATCCCTCTTGTCAGTTTAAAAATATAGGTAGTTTCTTTAGAGTTTGTCTTACTGAGGAATCAGAAGCCTATTTCATAGTAGATTGAAAATGAAAAAATCAAGCTTGAGGAGGAGGTATGCCACCAGAAATTGCAATATTCTATGGAAACTTACTGTTTCTGGAGCAGGATGACATAGTGTTGTGGGTGTCCACCAAAGCCACTCTATCATTTCACCCAGCTCAGCAGGACAAGGGAGGGAAAATATAACAAAGAGCTCATGGTATGAGATAAGGACAAGTAGAGATGGCCCATCAATTACAATCACAGGCAAAACAGACTAAACTCGGGGAAAATCAGCTTAATTTACACCAAATCAAATCAGAGTGGTGTAATGATGAATAAAACAAAATATTAAAGCATGTGAAGATGTGCCCCTACCCATCCCTTCTTTCTGGACCTTCTTAACTTTCTCTTCAGGTTTCCTTCACTCCCACCTTCTCTGCCTTACAGGGTCACAAGTACTGCCAGGAGCCTGGTCTATTGTGGGCTTTCCATGAGGGTAAACAGCCTCCTTTGGGCATCCACCTGCTCTGGTGTGAGATTGTCCATGGGCTCCAGGTGGATCTCTGCATTCCTGTGACCTCTGTGGTCGCAGGGGCACAGCTGCCTCACCATGAGCTGCACCACAGGCTGCAGGGGAATCTCAGCTCTGGTACCTGAGCACCTCCTGCCCCTCCTTCTGCACTGACTTCGATGTCAGGGCTGTGTCTCCCACACATTCTCACTCCTCTTTTCTCTGGCTGTTGCTGTTCAGCAGGTTTTCTTCTCCTGATTAACTCTGTTGGCCTGCCACCATTGCTGAAGGGCTCAGCCTTGGGCAGCGGTGGGCCCGTCTTGGAGATCCATCAGACATGGGGGAAACTTCCAGCAGCTTCCCACAGATGCCACCCCTGCAGTCCCCCCCACTGCCAAAACCTTGCCATGAAAGCCCAATTCACATAGTTATCAGTTTCTGTGTTAGCTGTGTAAATATTTTTGAGCCATGATCATAAGGTATCAGAAATAGTTTTATTATAATTTATGATGAATCTTGATGTATTTCAAGACATATCCATAATCTAACATTTTAGGAACTTCTCCTTAACTGGCTAGCCTAAAATCTAGAGTAATTTTTACTAATATTTCTGTTATGTTTCTTTGAGAAACTTTTAAAACTTATGTCCCAAATTAGGTTTATGCCAAAGAGAAGAGTAGAATGCCATTTAAATTTGCATTTCCTTGCAGGCCATATGCTGATTTAATCTACTGTGCTACAATCAAACTAAAGATCAAAGATAAAATATGGTGTTCATTGACAGAAAAAAGGAATCACTTTTTTCCAAACTACCATTTGGAAATCTGTAAGTGGAAAAGTTACTGCATGCTGTTTTAATTTCAGTTTCCTTTAATCCTTAGGACCTCCTCTAGTTTTCATATACTAGACATATATGTATACTGCATGCCATATATTTAAGAGACATATGGGAAGCACATTTTGCAGGGAAAGTCTGAGCAAAGAGGGGGAAGGTTTTCCTGAAAGGAAAGATGAAGGAAAAGGATAAAAGTAAGACATGTTAGCACCTTGTTTTGTTTGTTTTTTTTTTTTTTTCCATGGCTTTCTAATGTTTCCTTTATCAAATAATATGTAGACTGATAAAGAATTTCAGGATCTTTGATTTTTATTGTCCACAATGTTCAAAATCTTGACAATTAGAAAGCCTCTCTTAAAGCTGAAGAATGGTTTGAAGAAATAATAACTTTACCTGATTCCCGATATTGCCTCTCTCTTTCTTCCAAAGCATAGGAAGTTCCTTAATGCCATGCACCCATGATTTTGTGTTCCTTATTTATTATGCCTTTCCTTTAGATAATCAAGAAATTATTTTGTTTTTCTTAAGCCAAGAGATAATAAATTGGAGATTATGTTCCTTTTTTTTGCATGCAGCATATTACATTCCCTGAAACTCACACATTTTTCAAGTGTTGTTTGTTTGTTTTGTTTTGTTTTGTTTTTATAATATACTAAGTACCCCTGCAGGCACAAAAAATATTGAAATGTAATCATGTAGCCAAATGTAAACTTATTTTTCTACAATATCTCCTTCCGAAGTTCCATCCCACCACAATCCACACGAAGAAGCTTTCTACCATTCAGTCATACAATTACGCAGTAGTTTAGACTGGAAGAACCATCTGAGGTCTCTAGTGCAACCTATTGCTAAAAGCAGAGCTAAAAGCAGAGCTAACTTCAAAGTTAGATGCTGCTCCAGAAAACAGATTCTGAGAAACTCGAAGAATTTTATGGAGCTCAAAAACTCTTGTAAATTGTAGATTTCTGGATAATATGTCAATTAATGTCGTTTAACCTGAAACTTCCACGACATTCAGTTTAAAAAGATCTGAGCTTTAGCTCACAAGTACTGCTATCTGTATAGGGCTGGACTGTGCTTGACCTGTGCTTGACAGCAATGCTGCATAAAATAAGCTATTTTGGCATGGCACAACTGAGGGAATTCACAGTTGTCTGAGAAATAGGATTTGAATGGAGATAATTAATTCCCCAATTTTCAGAAAGCCACACATTAACTCATTAAGTGACATTTGTGGTGTACTAATTAACTGCATATAATTGAGGTGCTTTAGAAAGTCTTGAGAAGATTGTGAGAAAGAGTTCCTAGATAAATGAATATAGTATTGAAAATAAAACCTCACTCTTATGTCCAAATTCTGCTTTTCAGTTCTATTTGCCCTTGTTACCAAGACTTCTAACAGAAAAAATGTTACATTTTGTGTGTTGCTTCCTATATAAAGAACAATAATATGATACTATAATGTAAATTCTACCTGTTGCTGCAATTGACATTATTTCAAACACTCCTGTTTTGTATTCTGTTCCAAATTTAGTCTACCTAATCCATAAACACATACGGTATAAATTCTCTTTTCTATCCATCTGTTTCTAAATAAAACAAGTAGAGAATCAAACTTTCACATATGCTGCTTGCAAGTAATGTCAGGGGTTATTTTTTCATTATTCTGAGCTAGCATCCATGCAAAATGAGAGGTTCAAGACATTGCTGCAATAGTACTGCTGATTTCTGCATAGCAATGCACAATCATAAAGAATAAAGATTAGTTGCTCCAATTTTTTACTTCTGCATTATCTGGATGCAAACAGTCCTCTTGAAAATAATGGGAAATTTAATGCCATTTTGAAAAGTAGATAGATTTTCAGTCTTTATTTGTTTTCTCATGTTAATGTTAAATTTTCATATAAACATTAAATTTTGTTTGAAATTTTTGAATAAGTATATCCTTGTGAAAAGAAAGATACAAGTATCTATTTAGATACAGTCTGATGCTACAGCTACCTTCAGCTGCACTTTTTCCACTATGTAGCCCAACGTTACTGGGCATGGTCTGAAAAAAGTTAACCTGTAGGAGCAGACACAGAGGTGAGGTGGGCTGGCAGCATTCACTATTTAGAAGGCCAGGCAAAAATCAAGATGATCTGTGCAAAGCAGAATGCATCTTTTATGAAAACAATCAGCTAAAATGATGTTTGCAACAAATCTCGTAGTATTATTCTAATAAACTTTAGATCTGAAGAGGAGATTTGATGCTTGGCTGACAGTCGCGTAATGAATGGGGCCAGAAAACAATGGGACCTTGGAGTTAACTTCAGGCTACATTTGTTCTTGAATCTCCACTGATGTTTTAAAATGCAATGGGATTTGGATGCATGCAAAGTTACAAATGTCAACAGAGTTACTGTGAAGGAGCAATATGATCTTCAGCCAGATATTTCTTAGTGCACAACAACCTGCACACCATTTTTGTTGTTTCTTATCATGGAAATATTCTGCACTAGTCTGATGGAGAAAAGTTTTACATTTGTCATCTTCTAAAATGACAACATCACACTGAAAATCATTACTTAGGAAGACAATATTTTGCTCTAAATATGATTATGGATATATAATGGTTTTAGGCAAATGGAACAATCGGACGCATGTAATAGTTGAATGGGACCAGTGGACTAACAGTGTCATAGAGGTTTTAAGCCCTTCAGGCTCCTTTGCTCAAGATGTTTCTCCCCAGTAGTCTTTGAAATACAGTGATACAGTAATACTGACCAGGTGTGAGAAGTACTTTATGAAACAGTTCATGTTGGAAAAATGGTAGTCAAGGTAGAAGAAAATTAATCTGGTTTCCTGTGGTAGTAAAGCATAGAAATACTTGCATTACTTGCCCACTTGTTTATTCCTTGGATCCTGCAACTAACTTGCAAGCATATTCCATAATTTACATCAAATAAAACAGAGAGATAACATAAAACTGTTGAATAAGTAGAGAAAATGTATCCAAATGACTGCCATGGAGAGAGACAAGCTGCAGCCTGAGCTCAGCAGCTATTGCTTCCTTTTGGCCTGCTGGCTACCACATAAACAAAAACTTGCCATCACACACCATTCAAAGCCAGCCACAGCATGATGCCACTTGTCCAGCTGGTGATGAAGGACATTGGATGGAGTTTAAATCCTACGAAGTCTAGTGTAATAGGACAGAAGAGCAGGGTACTTGAAGGATGTCAGGATCCAGGATTCTGGCAGGAAAATCATCTGCAGAAACCAGCCACTGATAACCCTGTTTTGCAGAGAATATGTACTCAAAGTTCTTTGTAGTGTGGATGCTTTATATGTGAGGAGTGCCAGTAACACTGGAAGACAACAAATAATAGTTTTTTGGCAATAATGTTTTGTGTTAAAATATTATGGAGCAGTGAGTTTCTAACTGTCATCACTTATGCCCCAAATTCCCACAGTTTTCACTTCTGGAAACTGGACTTGTTTGGGATGAAATTGATAACAGTTTCACCGGCAGTTACTGGTGAGAAAAATTCACACCACTTGAGAGGAAGAGAAAAAGCTGAGAAGATACAGGCCTGCTCTTGTGATGCATGTACCTTTTGGAAGAAGCTGCAGCGATGGAAAGCAAAATACTGTTCATGTTTTGGCTGCCTGACAAAACATTGTTCAGTAACAGTAGTACTAGCTTAGAAGAAACGTGGACCAACAGATGGTCTGTCATCTTCCCTTTATGTCTTCCTCTGAGGTAATACCTGTGGAAATGCTGGGAGGTTTAAAACATGCTGTCTCAGTAAAATCTTTTGTAGTATTCAGTAAAAACTGTGGCAAGCAAGCAAAGGAAGGACTCTCCTCAGTACACATAATAAAACTTGGACTCCTTAGTATCTGAATACAAGTAAACCATCTTTCCAGTTATGGTTCAATACAGTTCTCCTCTTTGAAGACTACTCTTCTAAAAGAAAATGCAGATGACAGTTTTTTTGAATGGACTGGATATTTTCGCTAGTATTCCTGAGGTTATTTAGGTACTATTCCTATAAAGAGAAGAGATCAAAATTTGTGTAAGAAAAGACATGTGGCTGCTTCAGAAAATTTGGATAAACAACTGAATTCAAGACCTCTACAGTAACTTCCAGATTTATGCTAAAACTTTTGCATTTGAGTCATTAACTCATGCTTCCATAGTAGTTATTTGGAGGTTATATTCCATTATCAAGGGGCTTATAAAGACTTTTGAAGTCAGCATGTTCTGCCTCATACAGTAGTAACCTCATCAGTGCTGTACCAATCATCACTAGATACATTTCTGCCATAAAAACTAATTCAGCTTGTTTGGGGAATTGATAACGACATTTTCCTTTGCTTGGTATTCTTTCTGAAATAGTAAGTTGCAAAATGAAAATCATTATCTATTTTGAAGGACATGAACCATTTTGAAGGACTTGAACCTTTAATACTCTGGAGTCTCTAGGTGTTATAGTATTATTATGGGTGCTATGAAAGAGCAAATCTTTACCTTTGTTTCAATACATTTCAATATAGTCACATGAAAGTAAATAATTACTCTTCATGAGATGGTTTGTGGAATATATTTGCCTCTGTTAAAAGGGTGTCATGTCAACTTCTCAGACTTGGTATTTAGGAAAATCCAATTTATGCACAAAACTATGATTCACTAAGTTTTCTTAAGAAGAAAGGCCAGGTGTAAAATTAGAATCCAAGCATTTATTGGGAACATAAATCTTCTCCCTTAAATTTGTAAGCATTCAGATTTCTGGACTTGATTTGGGGTTCAATTCTACATAAAGAAATGTTTCCCACTTACCAGAGGCTTCTGAATTTGAGGCATATGCTATCTGTTTTGCAAGCCCTAGAAGAGGACCATCTCTTTACCCAGGTGTTTTTTTCATGACAGTGGACTGGATCAGCCAGGAACATAGCATCTTCTAAGATGCCACAGCCTTGTCTTCAAAGAACACACAATATTGCTTGATGCTTTATGATACTACGGTGTTTTCACATCAGAGACCTTTTTCTTTTCCGTGATGCCAGGATACTTTCTGTTCATGTAAGCAGCTCATGTTAACAGTTTCAGCCTCTCTTTTAACATCAGTAATATCCTGTATAAACTTAAACATAACTGATTTATAAATGTGTAGTGATCTGGCTTTTAGTAGGAGAGTATAACAAGGAAAAAACTGTGGAGCTCACAATTTGCTAAAAGAAAAACATGATCAAAGACTTCAGCTGCTATGACAACCTGCTTTCTAATGACCTCAAGCAAAACATAAAGTGCTGTGCTTAATGATACCTTGCTTTTGAGACAGTATACTTTCTGTAATTTTTAAAGACTTTATTAAAATATCATATATATTTTAAGAGCAAAATGAAAAATTACTTATTTTTGAAAACTGCTCTTGCTCTCTAATAGTCTGCAAGGCTTGTTCAATCATTTATTTTTAAAAGGCTTGTGGCTAAGCTTGGAGTACTTGCACCATATGGAAAATAAGACTGTAGCTCCCTAGGACCCAAAACAAATCATGTGTTCAGAGATTTTAATTTTCACAGAACTTGATAAGAGTAAGAATAGTTACATTTCAGAGGTATGTTTTTGACATCACATGAAATAAGATATTAAAACTCTGTAAACTAGCTTTTACTTGGTTTTGAGAAGTAGTGTCTTGCCACAAAAAAAAGAAGAAAAGGATAGTGGTTTTGATATAAAGCTTGATGAGGGAATTTAAGAGAAATGTCTTCTACCCAGACTGGAGCATCTTCCCGCTAACTTCATTGCTGTTTTGGAAACTGTCTTTTTCTTGCATTGCGTGAATTCATCTTCTCAAGCCAAGGCTCACACACAGACTACGTGTATTCGTGTTACCTCTGTGTTGACAGTACACATTATTCACTGTCTAGAAATTCATATTGCTCAAGCTTGTGTTTCTGTGTATCCTTGCCTATCTCCCTCACCCATTCCTATGGCTCACCACTTAGCATCAGCAGTGGCATTTTGGAATTTTCCATTCTGGCTGTGTGGTTAGCCTAGCTGTTCCGTGATAATTGCTTCTTTACTTTCCGAAAGAGTAGTATGTTTCAATATTTCATTGTTATAAATGGTATTTGCTATATCATGCACAATATGGCATACAGATGGCGCAGATGAAACCCATTTAAAGCTTTATATATATATATCAATAGTATGGCAATGTTTCACACCCTTATAGCAAACTAGATACCACTGCCATGATGTAGATGTTTTATTTAGTTTGAAGTTTTCTGCTTTGCTCTTTCCAAACTCTGCCTGCTAATCAGCCAAAAGACATACTGTATCTCATAGTGCATTTTGTCAGGCCCTTGTACAAACAGCTTTCATCTGATAGATAAATGACTGAGGCGACAAAACTTTTTGATAGCTTCCCACCATATCTTTCTGTTTAAACTTTACCTGGTGTAGGCATGTCTATCACTTCAGTGTTTTTCCACTGCTCATAAAGACTCCTTACCCCTTTACAAACGAGGTTACTGAAGCCAATACTCAGTGACTGTTTCAGCCTCAAGGTAAAGTGTTTAACATACAACACCTTACAATTCTCAAGAAAGATACTTGAGGGTTTCAAGCTCATTAAGGTAAAGCAATTTCCACATTAAAAAAAAGGTATCTAGATGAAGCTCCTTGCTTTATCTGAGAGTAGCATAACTGGAGGACAGAATTATATTAAGTTCTAATTTTGTTTGTTTGTTTGCTCATTTATTTGCTAAAGGCAATGGGATAAGAAATGGTGAGGACACTGACCTAACTAACTTTATCAAACATGAGCATGGATATCCCATAGGTTGTTTTCTGTTAGGAAAATAGTATGAGAGCTCAGAAGTGATTTTTCTTTAGAAATGTTATTATTAAGCTAATCTCCTTTTGGTTTTAATTGCTGTGGGAGGGGGGTTGTTTGCTTATTTGTTTTCATTTGTGAAAGGGTAACTTTACAGATTTCACGGTGTTCACTATGGACGGCAATATTCAAAATTATTTTTTATAATGTTAGTCATAGGGATCTTAGCAAAACTGACCTCTTCATCTTCTGCCGCTGAAGGCCATAGTTTAAGTTATTTGACTAGATTTGGTTGCTCATCAGAAAAGCTTTTGTCTCCATACTAATAGTTCATGATAGATCAAAGAGAGTACTGCAGCTCTGTGTTGCATTCATGCTCCTGAGTAATTTAGGTTAGGCTGCTGAAGTATCAAATGCTCAACAAGATGCCATCAAGTGAATACAAGATACAGCTGGTGGCTTTTTGTCTTTGTTAGACAGAATTATTAGTTTAATATTTCAGTGTTTATTAAAAAAATGGGTTATTTAAATTCTTTCTTCAGCTGAAGGATATACAGAAATACCTGACCTGTTGCTGATCTTCCTTTTAGTCAGGTATAGAATTTTCCCATGAAGTTGATGTGTTTGGTATTTTTGATATGTTTGATATGTTGATCAAATAAATTCATCCAGGTCTCTGAAACAAAATGTCCTTTCTGTCTCCTTTCTTGCCATGCTTTGGTGCAGGAGAATGGATACCTGTAGCATATATTTTCAGTATATGTTAAAGATCACATACACTGCAGGATTGACTTCTGAAATTATTGACATGGAGTTTTTAATTAGGGAACTGATGCCTAGACAGGCTACCTGCCTAGACAGCCTATAGAGTGTTAAAGGAATAAAATAGGTATTTATTAAAAGGCCTTCAGAGGGTACACCTTGGGCAGTACAAGAGCCTGGCTGAGGCTACACCCAAGATGGACTCAAGGTGGACACAAAATGGATGACCAGTCACAAGTTTTGACACTTTTATAAGTTTTGGCCTATTTACATATTGGGGTTAGTTGTCCAATTACAGCTTCAGGTTATGAAGTCCCAGCCTCCCAGATTGCTTTCTTCAATTTGCCATTGTTTATGCTTTTTGGGCCTGAAGCTGCAATGGTGTCTGTGGTTCTTGGGCTGGAAAAGGATTGTTTTGTCTAACTAAACTCTGAAGAGAACTTGATAATACTTTATATGAAGTTCAGAATTACACACTAAGGCAGTACAGAATTTGAAAAATATGAAAGCTAAAACTTAAGGCATCAGAATCAAGAAATGGATAACATGGCTGTGATTTGGATAATGACACAGGAAGAAACGAGCTTTATCATTTTCCTTAATTTTGTTTTAGTTTCATTAACTACATCAGTGTCTGCCCCACATTCACCCAATGTTAATCTCTGTATTGGGTTTGTGTGGCCAAACCCAATAGGTAGCAGGGTGGCTACAGGGGTGGCTTCTGTGAGAAGCTGCCAGAAGCTTCCCCAGTGTCTGAGAGAGCCAATACCGTCCAGCTCTAGGGCAAGCCCACTGCTGGCCAAGGCCAAGACAGTCAGTAGTGATAATAAAGCCTCTGTGGTGACGTATTTAAGAAAAAATGAGGTTATTGTGAAGATGTAGTTGCAGGCAGGGAAGAGCAGGGTGAGAATATGTGAGAGGAACAACTCTGCAGACACCAAGGTCGGTGGAGAAGGAGGAGTGGGAGACGATCCCGGAGCCAGAGCTGAGATTCCCCTGCAGCCCGTGGTGCAACCTGTGGAGAGGCAGCTGTGCCCCTGCAGCCATGGAAGTAACAGGGATGCAGGGATCCACCTGCAGCACGGGGAGGAACCCCACTCCGGAGCAGGTGGGTGCTTGAAAGGAACGGTGGCCCCATGAGAATCCCGTGCTGGAGTGGGGTCCAGATAGGACCTGCATACCTGTGGAGAGAAACCCACGCTGGAGCAGGCTTCCTGGTAGGACTTATGACCCCGTGGGCAACCCACACTGGAGCAACCTGTTTCCTGAAGGACTGCACCCTGTGGAAAAGAGACACAACTTGAAGCAGTTCATGGAGAGCTGTTGCCCATGGGACGGACTCACGCTAGTGAAGCTCATGGAGAGCTGCCTCCCACATGAGGGACACCATGCTGGAGCAGGGGAAGGACACCTGTCCCTGAACAGTAGTAGGAACAACAAACTGACCATAATCCCCACCCCTTGTCTCTCTGCACAACTAGAAGGGAGGAAGTAGAACTGGGATGGTGAGAGGGTGTGGGGAAAGTGTTTTAAAAGTTTGTGATTACTTCTTATTATCCTGCTCCGATTTTTTTTTAATAATAAAATCAACTAATATCTCTAATTCATGTCTGTTTTGCCCATGAGGGTATTTGGATCTCCCCAGGTGCTTATCTCAACTAATGAACCTTTTGCTATATTTTCTCTCCCCTGTCCAGTTGTGGAGGATAGTGATAGAGCAGCTTGGGTGGTTGGCTGGCATCCAGCCGGCATCCAGCCAGCATCCACCCACCACAGGCGGGTCCCTGACACAAGACCACATTCTACTGTTAGAAATAATGCATGTTCTTACCACAGAAATCTCACGCGGTCCCAGTAGTCTCAGCAGGTCCTAGTAGGCTGTGCAGAGTTTAGTGCACCATGTTAACAGCTCTCTGGAGCCAACAGGTATATTAAAACAGTATAAAAACTACTCAGAGCGATGGTATCTCCTTTGCCGTCCTCCACTGCACCGACTGCAGCGTTTCCTTCACCCAGGCTTGGTTTCAACTTTGGTCACTTGCAGCACTGGGAATTGCACTGGGAATTGCACACCCTGTCACCTGTATAAAAGGGTGACAGCTTTTATACAACTGTTAATCAGAGATAATTCTGCTCTTTGGAATCACAGCAGAGAAAGAGAATGAAGACTAACACCATACATTCTACCCAAATTACTCCCTAGAAGACTGTAAGCAAATAAAAGAAACAACCTCATTTTCTACAACAATTTTGCAAAACGTACTTTATGCTTTATATATTCCTTGCTATTTTCAAATAATACTTACACTGGTAGATGTGTGCCTCCAACTATATCATTAGAAATATGTAAGATATCATTAGAAATAGCATTTAATTATAACAAAACTAATAGTATACTTTTTTATTTCCCCTAAAAGCTGATTTGCTTGAGGCTATTACTAAAACTGATCAGCATTTTCAGTTTCTGGAAATTATGTGAATGTTTCTTCTTCTGTGTAACACTAATATGCTCCTTTAGTTGTGTATTCTGCTTACATGAACAGTTTTCATCCTCCTGTTTCTGTGGAGCACTTATTTTGGGACAATGAAAAGATTACAGTAATTATTTTAGTAGAAACAGGAACAGGAACATAGCTCTCAGCTAATGGTTGAAATAGCTGTGAAAGACTCCTCCTTACCCTTGGAAGTCTTAGCAGTGGAAAGAAAGCCTGCAGAACTGCAGCTTATACCTAATGGTATGCATTGTGTCTTCATAGATGATTATAGTTTTACAGTGCTCCTCTGTGGCAGAGGGTGTATCTGCTTGAGGGTGTAATTCTGGGCTGGGCCTCTAACAGCCTTGGAAAGATGGGGGGGAATGAAAAAGACAGAAAGGAACAAAAAAGCAGAGAGTAAATTCAGAAGTACTTGAAATATTTAAATCAGGATTGTCTTTTTCCAAAGAAGATGCTCAATTTTAATTATGTAATTCGGACTTAATACTTTGTTTTGTTTTGTTTTTGCTTTATTTTGTTTGGGTTTTTTTCTTTTGTGTGAGGAGTAGTCAGTTTCATGAAGGAAAAAAAAAGCCAACTGGATACAGTAATGTGTATGCTCTCCTACTGGCCTAGGAGTAAACACATGGATTCCAGATGTTCAGGGTTGAAAAAAGCAGATTATTCTGTTTTGTGCCACTATTATGGTAATATGGATTTTTAAATTTCTTTTTCCTGTGAGTGCCTTGTTTTGAGGATTGAAAACTTATAATAAATCCTTTGATCCGAACTTGGTCATCAGGCCAATGACAAGGTGAACGAGTTAGCAGTGCCCTGGCAGCCACAAGGGCCACCCGTGGGGCATCAGGGACAATNTCTCTTCTCTGTGGTGACACTGACAGAACCCAAGGGAATGGCCTGAAGTTTTGCCAGGAGAGGTTTAGTTTGGATATGAGGAGAAGGTTCTTCACCCAGAGCGTGGCTGGGCACTGAACAGGCTCCCCAGGAAAGTGGTGACAGCACCAGCTTGACAGAGCTGCAGAATTGTTTGGAAAATGCTCTTGCACGCATGATGTGCCTCTTGGAGTTGTGCTGTGCAGGGCAAGGAGCTGGACTTGATGATCCTTATGGGTGCCTTCCAACCCAGCTCATTCTGTGATTTTATGACTTTTAGCACACACATTTCAAGTTAGGAATAACTTAGCTCTTTCCCCACAAATAAGGAAAATTTACCCCCACAATGCAGAAATGTTCAAAAAAAGCCTTTTCATAGCAGAAGTGTCTATTTAATTTCTCCCCTGAAATACATAGGTGAGGTTATATGAAGTACCATGTCAATTTACTTGCGTGAATCCAACTCAGTTATAACTTTTAAAACTACAAATCACTTCTGTTGAAATCAATGAAATTGCTTGCTGGCAAAAGGCTGCATGCAAGAATGAGAAAAAAGGGTGCCCTGGAAAATATATACATGTGTCTCTCTTTCAGCTAGCTCATGAGAGTCTCCTCAAGCACACATGAATAAATAAGTTACTACGAATTATGTGCTTGACTTTATTTGTCTTCATCTTTTTCTTTGTCAGTATCACGGCTGTGATCACCCAGAAAAATCATGTGGAATTTCAACATTGATATTTCCTCTTTAGTTACACACTACCATTAGAAGGTCACAGGATCACAGGCACCTGCTTATCTCAAAGCAGAAACAAAACCAACCACAAAATTTGAGGGTTTTTTCCTAGCTTGTAAACTAGTCTGTTGTTTTTCTACATTTCTTAGAAAAATATAGAAAGTTATTAGGAGGAGCAAACAAAACATTTTCAGAAATTGTCTCAGAATACATTGTCAGCATAGAATGTTGT
The DNA here is from genome assembly GCA_013399835.1 of Leptocoma aspasia. Lineage (NCBI taxonomy): Eukaryota > Metazoa > Chordata > Aves > Passeriformes > Nectariniidae > Leptocoma > Leptocoma aspasia. The sequence continues at coordinate 687,144 of VXAX01002258.1, read as the reverse complement.
AGTTTTTTGGGGGATTTTTTGCATGTCTTGCTTGTGTAATTGGAGTCTTCCACCAAGCTCTTTCTTCCTTCTGATTCTAAGATATGAGGGTGAGACCAAATAGAAATACTAGGTTCAAATTTCATAGCAGATTATAATCCAGATTATCATTGTATCTTTATATTATATCTGCAATAATAATAACTCAAAAAACAGCTGAGAACATGCAAGGGTAATCTTTAGGCATGGGGATTTTATTCTGCTTATGAGTTGAGATATGTTTTAGGAGCATCTCCATTGCATGTTAGATTATTTGGTGCGGTTGTTTTTAGTTTATAGCTGCCTACAGCTTCTAAATGGCCATACAAATGATGTGGCAGGATAATGAAGAGGATAATTCTTGCTCATATAATCTATCCCTTGGTGTATTTTCTTCTAAGAAGATAATTTTTGCATTGAAATATTACTTAACCTTATGCCATATTTTTCTACATTATACAAGACAATCTTTTGCAATTAAGTCCTCCATATTTAAAATTTTTAGTGTTTACCACAAAAAGAAAATAATTCACTTTATTTATAATATCTGCTAATGATAACTTCTAGTGGTATTGATGAGGATGGGTGATACTTGAGTACATCTACATCTCTTGTCTTATAATTAAGAGTTCAATGTTTGTACTTAGACTGTGTTAGAGCAATGAACAGTTGTACAAGAAAAAATAAAATGTTTGTAAACTATGTCGAACTCATTGCTGTTGCTTGATTATGTTTCTTTAATATTTGTTCTATTTTTTCCTGATAGAAGTCAAACCCCTATTACATTCTAGTCTTAGATCTTGCCAATTTTCAACAATAAACATATGAGTTCCAGATGCTCACTAAAATAACAGAAAACAACTGCCAATTCTGTTTGTGCCATTGTTGTGTGAGAGTTCTTTTTCCCCCCCTGAGACCTTTCCTCTTCTAATGATTTACAGTATGGCCATAAAATGTTGTTTCATGCTACATTTTGCCATAAAAATGCAATCTCAAGAAGACAATGTGTTTTTCACAAAATATAGGACTGTTTGTATTTTGTTGCTATCCATTTAAAATGTATCTTTAGACTAGGTCTTCACCACATTTTCTTTCCTGAAACAGAAGACAATTCTATTAGACACCTAAGTGACTTCTGACTTTCAAGCACCAACCTCTTTTCATGTATAGAGTTAGATACTCTCAAAGTGGTTTCAAAATGCTATGAATATTTGTACTTGAAATCAACACAGAGTTTCTAGACTGCTGCTCATACACAAATAACAGCTAGTTCAATGTGCCAGCAAGCAGACAATTTTAGCTAAACTCAAAAGGAGTTTTTGCATTTTGCTTCATCCATGGAAAGATCAAAATCATTCAGACTAGTTGCCTGTATCATTATAAAGTTAACAGACCCAATGGGAGGATTGAGAGTGTAAAAGGAGAGAAGAAGAGGGAGAGATAGAAATCATCCCATCCAAACAGAAACAGAAGGGATAGTATGAATCTACTTGTGAGTTTTTCTCTTTACACTATCTATGGAAGCAATCTACTTGAACTGTTCAGAGCAGATGTGCCTTCAGTGTTTCTAATGTCCAGTGAAAGAGTGCTTTCTCAACAAAATAAGAAATCATGGTTTAAGAATTAAAACATGATAATGCAAAATATCTTAGCGACTTTGATAAGGGATGGAAATGAGCATTAGTAAAAATAGGAGGGAGCTGACTGAATTGATTTTCAGAAATTGCCATTTTCTTATTTATGGAATGTGAACTTTGTATCACTTATTGATAGGTTTTTTTCTCCCCTTGTTTGTTTTTTAATAACATTATAGGAAATATTTTTTCCACATCTAGTTTCTAGTTGGAAACAGATTTCATTTAGGAAATGTAGGCATCCACAACCCATTTAGTTCCCATTTTCACAGCATTAGCAGTCAAATGGAAGAATTTTCCTTCAAGCCCCACTGGCTCAGACTGAGAATCCTTTAATCTGAAAATAACTATCTCGTGTCATATAGGCATTCAGAGGCTACAGGCACAATGAATTGGCTACTGTGGAAATTCCTCATGATAAAAAATAGAAATGGAGACCCTAAATTGGTCACATGTGTCTAGTTGACCATGCAGCACTTGAAATACATCATATACATCTGGCAAGCAGCTCTTCACCCTCCAGGCATTATTAAAATATATCTGATTCTCTCCTGTTAGGTAATGAAGTCAAAACTCTGCCTGCTTCCACATCCCCAGGTTTTAACAGCTAAAGGCTGCTCTTGTATTGTCAAACCACTTAAAGCTTAGAAGAAAATTCTGTTTCTTCTTCTCCTCTGTAATTTTAGGGGAAACAAATTTTTGTGTCCAAACACCAACTAGTTCACTTCAAAAATGCACAGCAAAAGGAGGAAATTGTCTTTTATTATTAACACTTTCTAAAATATGTGCGTAGTGATAACACCTGTTTATAATTTAAGGTGTACAAACATGAATTGATATGCAGAAGCCTCGTGCATGAACATCCACCTATCATGCCATTTCCCCTTTTAGGCTACACAGCTGAGTGGTCTGTCTTTGAACTCAAATGCCTTTTTCTAGTGTTTCCATTGGGAAAACTATTATAATTCGTGAGTTTCAAAAAAAAACCCATTTTCATGCCATTTTTTTAAGATGACATTTTTGCTTCCTCTTATTTTAGCAGATGCAATAATTTCAGAGAGCTGTTGTTGCATCAGCTTGTTATCACTGTAATACCAGTGGCCCTATTTTTATCCTTACTACACAGAAGCTGATCAAGATGAGTCATCTCGTTTATAATTAGTCCCATGGTGGTCAAGCCTGTGAATGACAATCTAGTTCTACATGACACCAGAGAGTCACAGCTGGAAGGTGCCCACTGTAGTGAGTGAGGGACCTCCTTCCCGTACCTGCGCACAAGGTCCATGCTGGCGCTGAGCGGCTCTGGGCGACTGCACATTGCACAGCTACGGTATATGAATGAAAGTACACGACCCACCCTGTTCCAAGGAGAAATCACTAGGGATAGGAGCCATTTGCAGCAGGCACATTGAACCTCCTGCAGCCACTGATAAGGAGAAATAAAGGCACTTTGCCTCTGGGTTGCGGTGCTCTCTTGGTTGGTCTGTGTGGGTTGGCTGAGTGTGCTACCTCCCTCGACAGGTATCTGCCATGGTGAGCCAAAGAAATCATGGAAGAAGGCTAGAAGAAGCAGCATGACAAAAAAGTCACTCAGGTATTCAGTTTAACAGCAAAGCTGCAATTTTCTGTTACTTTTAGTATTCTTGTTTACTGATTTAAAATATACTCATTGGTTTTGAAACATTACACTTTGGAGATTTATCCAGAGACATCCTGCATACTTTCCATGATTTTCATACAGTCTGAATTTTTCATTTTACGTGCCTACTTTTTTTAATGACCTTTGTTGTTACTTGGTGGGGTTTTGCTGGTGTTTTTTTTCTTTTTGTGTTTCTTTGTTCTTTGTTTGTTTGTTTGTATTTTTAATCATACCCTGCCATTTTGAATGTCAATATAAGCTATGTTGGGACAGGATACAATTCAGGATACACCTACATTTCAATTATACATCAGACATATAACCATTTGAAAAAAAAAAATCTAATTCAGATGCATCTCTGGTTTCATTTATTGCTTATTTGATACAGGGTCCTCATGCTTCTTGAGATCTGTATTCAGAATAAATGAGATATCAGTTTAATGGAATATGCTAAACTTAGACAGTGGTCTATTATTCTATGCTTTTTCACCTAATTTTTTAACACCTTCCCACATGTGAAGGGCTGATGCTCCAGGTGACTTGCCTAGACTCTAACTACTGTATGGTATTCCTGGAGAGAGACTTCAATTTTCAGTTGTAGCTCCTCCATTAATTAAGGTTCTGAGGCTTTTACAGCTTCATGAGCTTCAAGGAATAATACAGAGTAATCAACATAAATAATGAAATATTAGTCAGATCAAAGAAAGAGATGGCATGGCATGAGAATAACAAAAAAGCTTGCAGTCAGAGAGGAGTGACAGAAAATGCCACCATATCCCTGTAGCAGCCTCTAAGTGCACAGGTATTTTGCACAAAATGTAACATTTCTGGAAGGAAAGGTTAAGAAACACAATCTCTTAGAACTGGGAGAAGTGGATTTGATGTTCTTCAGCAGAAGTAAGGCCTTGCTGTGTTTAGTCTATCTCTTCCATCTAAGACAGGTATCTTAACTATAATGCTGTGGGGAAAATATCATTCACTTACAGCATTCCAATTTTGTAAGTGAATGATTTGATCTAGAAAATATACTGCATTATTTACTTGAAGAAAAATATATACAACACTGAATACTTTATCAAGACTCTTTGGTCTTGGGTAATTAAGTGTGATATCATTAACCATTCTCCAGGATGAAATGCAGGTGCTTAGATAACTTTACTAGAAGAACTTAGATCTTTAGGACCTTTAAGTACCTGAAAAGAATAAATATTAAATATTTAAGTATTGTGGATTTTCCTACAGATTTTTAAAAACTTGTTGTATGTGCTCCTTGATGGAAAAGAAACAGAAAAACCAAAACAAGAAACAGGCAAAAAATCCACAACAAGCCCCAGACTTTCCTGAGAAAAATTCATCTTGAAAATAATCAATATCTGATGGTATTAATCAAGTTATTCTTGTACAGTCTTTCACACTAGTACACTATTGTGAAAGGATCTGTTGCCAAGAAGCATAAAAAACTGTTTGTTGCCCAGACAACCATTGTAAGGGAAGATTAGGTCAGCCTTGAAGTTGCCATTAAGTTGTCTAAAAAGATTAAAAGTGATTTGTTAAATACATATCATTGAAATGTTTACTAAATGAGTTTTTAAAATATTATAACTGCCTGTAATAACTCAAAGTCTGCATAGAAATGTCTCTCTTTTTATTTAGTTTTCATATCAAGAACAATTACAAAATATCCTACTGCTGCTGAGACACACTTTATTTTCTGGGTATCTTGCTCTCCCAGAGCAGACAGAGAATATAGGTTAAAAACAGAGAACATGCTTGGAAAACATGTATTTCATATGAAATTACCATTATTTTTAGCTAATTCATAGGCGAATGCAACTCTAAATTTATGTTGAAGTTCATATGGCAAATCCTCTGGATTGTAAGAGTCACGGTAGACAGTGCTTTTCCTTATCAGAGTGGTTTGGCTGAGAACCTTTCCCAGTGGGTTTTTTCCCTCAGTTTGTTATGAGCCTTCAACTGAGAATGCCATTTGTCCAGCTTAAAATAAACACAACCTCACAAAAAATCAACAAAAAAACCAACAAAAAATCAAAAAAATCAACAAACCCAAAGCCACAAGCATTCCAGTGAGATTTCATGAAGAATTTCTTCCTTTTTGCTATCTTCTAATATTCCTTTAGAGCTGTTTCAAAAATCAACATGCACAAGAATGCAACTGCAGAATAAAAGACTAGATAGAGGAGGTATAGAAGTTAAATTGGCCCAATGGAATTATTTTCTTCATAATTTGTGAATTCTTGATTAGAAACCTGGTAGTTTATGAAAATTGCTTGAAGGTACTAGAGAATTTCTTTGGCAGCCCTTTTTTGTAGCTCTTGTTTTTGCCATATTTATTGCTTCTAGTTGTTATTGGGAGGTTGTGTAAGAACGACAAAAGGAGTGTCAAAATTTTTCTAAGTTCTGATCTTTAGACCTTGAAGTATTTTTTTTCTTTTTGCAGCCAGACTGGAATACAGGGGAAAGAAAATTACATTTGGGAGGTTCTGTATCACACAAATTCCAACTGCATTTGTTTTAGATTCCTATGATTAAATATTCAGTGACCATGCATACCAATCAAAAGTGGCAGCTATGTCCAAACACTTCAATTTTTTACTTTGTTTAAATTCTCACATAGCAAAACTGTGCCTGTGTAACTGTTTGAGATGGCCATTGCTGGCCTATTATTCTGTTTAAAATCGAATTGTTATCTTCCATTTTTCTATTTGAGTAATAAGAGATAAGAACTTGGAAGAACCAGGTTTTTTAGCTTAACCAATTGCAATGCAGCTCTGATTTTCTAGAATCATGTGAATATTTCTGGATAGCAGAACTACTTCATAAGTTTGTGGAGAAACTATATCAGAAGCACTACACTTTAAAGTAGTGTGCTTATTTTTGTATGTCATACACTACTGGCTGTGCTTTGTCCAGGGCTATACCTTTTCCTACAGTCAACACGATAAACGATCAAATTTTTTGTCTAGAAAAAAACTTTCTAGAAAAAAGCTTTTTTTGGTCTATAAGTTATATACTCAAGTTAAAATACATTTGGCAAATAATAGTGCAGGCTAGTTTAACATGTCCTCACAAGTTTTTGAAAATTGTGACTTGCCATTACTACATATGTATTTGTGAAATGGACTGTTGGTATCACAAAATCTAGAAACAAATCTGGAGCACTGAAGTAGAAGCAATTTACCATTTCATGTCAGCCCAAAAAGTACAGGGGTTATAACTCCTTGAAGAATGAAGGGTCGTGTCAGTTGCTATTACAGTATTACAAAGGTCTGTGTACTTTGCCCAGCTGGCTTTCCTTTCCTGTACTTTTATTTGTATATACTGAATTGCACAACAACACCTTGGGACAGAACTGCAGTAGCTAAATATTTCTGTTGTAAATTTTTCTGGTTTATTTATGTTACTCTGAGTGTTTAATTCTATTCTTGAATCCACAAAGCTAAACAAGTGTCACTGAACCTGTAATGGTAATGTAGACTACTTATAATGGTAACGTGGACTACAAAACTGGAGACTCACTTGCTCGAAATCTCCCACCTTAGAAACAGATAACTTTCTTTTCATGTGTCAAATATTTATGTTGATTTGCCCTGAAATTTCTTGACATCAATGCTCCTGCTACTTTGAGTAAAGAATTCAAACTTTTTTTACCCTACAAGCCCTGCATTATTAGCTTGCACAAGCAGCTGACAATTTTTTGCATCTCCATAGCAACACCTTTCACTCAGGTGTTTTAGGACTAAGATTTATAGGTGTACTGACAAAATTTCTAGAGACTGGTGGAGAATATTGTAATGTATTAAGGATGTTAAAAATATTAAGGATAAATGCTTTCCTTCTTTCTTTTTTTCTTTTTCTTTTTTCTTTTTTTTTTTCTTTTTTTTTTGTAATTTATGCTGGGATCTTTCCAAGNCTTTCCTTCTTTTTTTTTTTTTTTTTTTTTTTTTTTTTTTTTTTTTTTTTTTTTTTTTTTAATGGATGTGACAGATGAGGGAGAGAAATTCTGGTAGTTCAGTTAAAGGTGGAAGGATTAGATCACTTCCTCTTACATCATGGGGCAACAGTTACAGAAATAAATTAAAGGAACAAACTAAGGAAATGCAAGTCTGCTGGACTGGAGATAGATCCTTAAACTGCTAAACTCAATTGTCATTTCAGACAAGCAAGCCCTGAAAGAAATATCTTCAACAAGGTTCCTTGTGCAAAGAGCCTAAAAACCAAACACATTTGCAAACAACCTTTATAAACTTTCAAATCACATTGCCACAGTGTGGATTCATTGTTCAAAAATATCACAAAAGATGCAAATGCTCTATTTCCCTGTTTAGTTTACTTCCACTGCAGTGCACATTTAACAACAAGTTGTTGAAGTTGTAGATAAGGATCAGGTTCTGGTCCATCCTTTGCAGATGAATAAAATAAACATAACTTCGGGCAGGAGTAAGAGTCAACACCTAACACAATTCAGCACCAGGGGACAAAGAAATGTGCATCTCTTTACAGGATTGGTCAAAATATGTAAAATTTCAGCTTTCCCTTCACTCTTTTCTTTTTAACAGAAGTACAGAATTGCCCATTAAGGCAGATTACAGGAGATCTACTAAAACTTTATTCAGCCATTCAGAAGTAAAAGGCAGGTTAAGACCTCTTGCCAATTGTAGCAAACATGCAAGTAAAGAAAAATACTTCTCTTTAATTAGCAATGTCAGATTTGTAACCCTGCAGTAGTTCAACATGATTAATTCTGGGTCAGCTTTAAGTATTCTAGAATCATCAGCTCACTGCACCATAAAATAAACCACTTACAAGTCAGATTCTCAATGTATTATCAGTTTAACAGACCAACAAATTATAAGAATTACTTCCTCTCCAAATTTATTACTTTCTAATTTTTAAGATAACATTGAATACAGCTGAAAATGAATTTTACCAGCATTAAATGAATATTCCCATGGAGTCTTTTTTAATTAATCTAAAATTCTTTCTGCTGATCCCTGACTCTGCATTGTCAATTAGTACATACATAATAAAGGCACAAACCAGTTAAGATTAAATTTTGGCAACACAAAATGAATTTAAAAAACTATTTTGTGCACTGAGCATGACCAAAAATGCTAATAAAAATAATGCTCTTGTGCAGCATTTCTATTCCTCCATATTCATCAAAAGAAATCCACAAAACTACAGGAAGGATCAGAATTAGCTGATCATTTTGTAAAGACTGAACAAGATTTCTCTGTGGAGATAATGTTTTTGTAAGCCTGTTTCTATCAAGAATGCAATTAATAAGTGAGAGGTATTGTCTGGTTTTGTTTTTTCTGTATTTTTGTACTTCCCAAACTATATTATTACAGAACCAAAACAACAATATTGGCCTTGAAGTTTAGGATCCCAATGGAAATTTTTCTCCTAGTTAAAACATGGGAAAGATTCTGAATCATGAGATGCCTACTTGCTAACATAAAAGACAGAATAAGCTCATAATAGGAACTTCTCTTCTGAAACACTGAGTGAAATGATTTAGCATGGTACAATATCTCATTCTGAACAGTTACTAAGGTTTATCTTTCATTTCATGCCACATGGATCATCATGGTTTTAACAAGAAAAAATGTCAAATCCTACCATTTCTCAATTTTAAAGTTATCTGGGAGTAAATAGTCAAACGGCATACTTTGGAATGTGGGTTATTGAGTCCATAAGTGTCAGCAACCAGACATCATGAATTTTGACACGTCAATATTTCATCATTTATTATACTAGTGTTAGTACAACATTGTAGTAGGTTCAGTATTCATTTTTTATTACAAAATTGAGACAGTCTTTAATGAAACAGGCTAAAAAACTAGGCTAAATACAGTTGCTGTTCTGTTCAATTTTATTTTCTTTATATTTTCTAAGACAATAATTTTTTTTCACCTGCTCAGCTTCTGGAAATAGCATTAGTTCCAAGAGTTACTGATGGGTCCTGTCAAAACTTGGAGTCTTTGTCACAATAAAGAAAAGGGTATAAAATTCTGTTCCTCAATCTGCTTTCACATAAGTTTACAACAATTTCCTCTTCTGCTTTCAGTGCTTTTCAGGCCAGTCACTTCCAATGTGGAATCAAACTTTTCTGAAAATTTCTACACATATTCTTGCATATACCTCTTCTTATATAGCAAGGAATATCTGATTTTCATCAGATGTAGTGCATTTATATTTCTGCCTTTTTCAATATTAGGTTGCTTGTTGGAAAATAATCTTTAAAGAAAACAAAGTATCACCAATTTATCCCAACCTGAAGACTAACAGCTCTCACTGAATAGTATGGGAACATTTCACTGCTTAATTATAAGCAGTAAGGAGAAGCAGGCTAATAACATAGATTTCATTAGCTTGGTATTGTAAGTTTTGCCACTCAGTGTTTTCTGAGGATAATCCATACATACCCCCAGATATTTTATTAATTACATGTATTTAAATTTTCATTTATTTGTAAGCAGTACATCCAGCCTCTCCTTTTATTGACACAGAGTCACAAAGGAGAACTTAATCACTGTAATAATCTCCAACTGAGTCCATTGAAAAAATGCAGTCGCATAAATAAGCAGTGAATTTTTCCCCTACTTTAACATTATGTTCAATTACTTACCAGCAGTTCTGATTAGTTGGAGAAATCCCAGCTGACTGGAAATTACCAATGTAATGCCCATTTACAAGATCCAGGGAATTACAGGCCTTTCAGATTTATGTCAATGCTGGGGGAGGTCACTGAGAAGTTAATTCTGGGTGCCATCATGTGGCCCATAGAGGACAACCAGGGGTTCAGGCATGGCCAAAATAGGTTTATGGAAGGCAGGTCCTGCTTGACCAACCTGATCTAAGACAAAGTGACACACTTAGAGGATAATGGAAAGGTTGTGGATGTGTGTGCTTAGACATAATCCCACTATGCCTACCTAGAGATATCCTACTCTACCTAGACTTTACCTAGCAAAGTTCCTGATACCATTTTCAACAGCATCCTCCTAGAGAAACTAGGTGTTCATGGTGGGAATGGATGCACTTCTTCATGGGTTAAAAAGCTGACTGGATGGCTGGGCCCAGAGAGTGGTGTGATGTAGCTAAAACCAGTTGGAGGTCAGTCACTAGTGAGGTTCCCCAGGGCACAGTATTGTTCCAGTACTGTTTAAAATCCTCATCAATAACCTGGACAAGGGGGTTGAACAACCCCTCAGCAGGTTCTTAGACAACAGAAAGTTGGGTAGTGTTGACCTGGTGAGGGCAGGAAGGCTCTACAGAGGGATTTGGGCAGGCTGGACCAAAGGGCCAAGACCATGAGTTTCATGAGGTTCAACAAGCCTGAATGCCAGGTCCTACACTTTGATCACACTGGTACAGGCTGGGAGAAGAGTGGCTTGAGAGCTGCTTGGCAGAAAGAGACCTGGGAGTGCTGGGTGACAGCCAGTGGCATATGAGTCAGCCATGTGCCCAGGTGGCCAAGGAGACCAATGGCATCCTGGCCTGTATCAAGAATAGTGTGGCCGGCAGTACCAGGGCAGTGATTGACCCTCTGTACTTGGCACTGGTAAGGCCACGCCTCAAGTCCTTTCTTCATTCCTGGGCCTCTCACTCCAATAGGACATGGAAAAGCTGGAGTGAGTCCAGAGAAGGGCAATGGAGCTGCTGTCTGGACATGAGTCTTGTGAAGAGCTGCTGAGGGTGCTGGGGTTGTTTACCCTGGAGAAAAAGAGGACTGGGGACAAAAGAGGACATTGTTCTCTACAACTGATGGAAAAGAGGTTGTAGCAAGCTGGGGGTTGGTCTCTTCCCACATGTCTCAAGTAAAAGGATTTTGGATGGCAAAGGCCTTGCTTTCTATTCAGGATATGTCATAGCTGCTGCTCTCTGTACTATGTTTACATACAGCTTGTGAGAACAAACCAACTCATTTAAGTGCCAGGTGCACTATTTAATACAACAGTGTAGAGATTCAGTGTTAGTTCAAACTTGTCCTTGCTTTTGGAAAGAAAAAAATTCTAGCATTTTTTTTTTACTATCTAGTATGAGTATCAAGTGATTTGACAGGGGTTGGTCACTAGACAAATACAGTACATGTGGAGAAATATTTTGCCCCATGCTTCAGCTTCTGCTTGCACAGTCATGATGTTACCATTAAGAAGGATGTACAAATGATGTGAACAGACGTGCACTAGCTATGCATAATTCCGTGCAGATACAGTTCTTTATTCTGTCATGTTCTGAATGCATGCTTCTAATATTACCAACCCTGATCTCTCTGCCTTTTTGAAATCTTTGAGGACCGTCAAATGTTACAGATTCTAAAAAGGCCTGAACAGATCAACTTTTTGAAAAATGCCACCTGATCTTTCTATTCTTGATATTTACTCTGATTTCTAGTAACTAAAGTCACCTAAGGTTTGAATTTTCAAGAAGTGAAATGGCCTCATATAAAACTGCCCTCCCCCGCAAATTACTGCATTACAATAAATAGGGAGATAAATTCTGTGTTTTATATGTATGCAGGATTCTATGGGTAAATATCCAAAGTAAGTATGCTAAACCTGACAATTTTATTCAGGCTCACTTGTATTACTGTAGCTGACAATAGAATTGGTCTCAGAGAAGCAGAGAAAAAGTTGAGAGCACTATTTGCATGTGTCTGTTTACTTTTGGCTTTGAATAACTATTATTTTTTTACATGCTTTACACCCAGAAGAGGCTTTTAGAAATGAATACTCCATACATTAAACACATATTTTCACAGCAGCATATTCTGTATATATTTACACAAATCTAGAATAAAAGTGGTTATTTTTCTCTTGAATTGCCCCCAAGGTCTTTTTGTTTGTTTGTTTTTTCACCAGAACCCTGATCACTTGCAAACAGTTCATACCCATTGCGTTACAAATAAAGCAAAACTATGGCTGAGTGTGGTTTGTAAAGGGTGTGCACGGAAAGCATTCAGCCTTACAATTTAATTCAGCATAAGATTTGATTCCACATCAGTGACCATGAGCTGGGTACACTGCTTCATTCAAATTGAGCAATGAAAAGTAAATTATTACAGTGCTTCATATCCGTTCTGGTACCGAGATATGATAGCCTGATCTGCGAGCAAAAGGAAGACTGTAAAATACATTCTTCCATTTTGATTCACACCAAAAATCTGCCTAGCCAGACATTCACTGGACAGGTGCACTGTTCACTGGGTTAAAAACTGGCTGGATGGCTGGGCCCAGAGAGTGGAGTTGAACAGAGTGACATCCAGCTGGCAGCCGGGTGCTAGTGGTGTTCCTGGGAGCTCAGTGTTGGGCCAGGTCTGTTCAATACCTTTGTCAGTGGTGTGCTTGAGGGGTTCAAGCTATTCCTCAGGCAGTTTGGAGACGACACCAGTTCTGGTAGCAGTGTTGATCTGCTGGAGGGCAGGAAGAGATCTGGGCAGGCTGGGTAGATGGGCCCAGGTCAACAGTATGAGGCTCAACAGGGCAAAGTGCAGGGTCCTGAACTTTGCTGATGACAGCCCCAGGCAGTGCTACAGGCTGGGGACAGAGTGGCTGGGCAGCGAGAAAGCTACCCAGCAGAAAATGGAATTTTCTGCTAGAAATTGCTGGTTGACAGTGGCTGGCTGACAGCAGCTGTGCCCAGGTGGCCAAGAAAGCAAATGGCATCCTTTCCACTATTAGCAGTAGTGTGACCAGCAGGATCAGGGCGGTGACTGTCCCCGTTTGCTTGGCACTGGTGAGGCCACACCTTGACTCCTGTGTCCAGTTTTGAGCCTCTCACAACCAGAAAGACTTTGAGGTGCTGAAGCAAGTGCAGAGAAGGGCAATGGAGCTGGGGAAGGGTCTGGAGCACAAGTCCTGTGAGAAGCAGCTGAGGGAGCTGCTGTTGTTTAGCCTGGAGAAAAGGAGGCTCTGGGGAGACCTTGCTGCTCTGTACCACTGCCTGAAAGGAGGCTGTAGCCAGGTGGGGGTTGGCCTCTTCCCCCAGGTACCAGTGACAGAACAGGAGGACACAGGCTCAAACTGTACCATGGCAGGTTCAGGTTGGACAACAGGAAGAATTTCTCCACTGAAACAGTGGTCAAATATCAGAATGGACTGCCCAGAAAGGTGCTGAAGTCACCATCCCTGGAGGTGGTCAAGAAATGATGGAATGTGGCATTTAGGTCTATGGCTTAGTTGACATGGTGGTGTTTGGTCAAAGATTGAACTTGATGATCTTGTAAGTCTTTTCCAACCTTAATGATTCTATAATTATCTGATTTTGGCTGCACCACTTTTCCCATAGGACAGGGTGTAAAACTGGGTGCATGCAGTGGGATATTTCTTCCGTCGTATATTGTTAGTAACCAACAATCTCAGGACTATTCATATACTCATGTCCTCATGCTGAGACCCCTCCAAAATTCCTCCCTGGAAATCTATACATTTCTACTTCCCCCTCCAATTTAAACCAAATTGTTCCATTTCTCTCCCCTCTCTCATTGTTATTACAATTTATCCTTGTGGTTTTCCCTTTGATGACTGTGATTATGCAGCTACTGGCAGTACTGCTTCTGCTGACATAATCTTGTCTCTGTTCATTTCTGAGTTAGAGTGGATGCATGCAGTCAGGAAGATGCATCCTTGGAGGTTATCACTGTGGATGACAGACATGATTTGGTTTCTTCTATCTTGTGAAGGCAAATCACAACCAATGTTGTAATATGCTACATAAATTCACAGTTTTTACTTGCTGGAACAGCAAGGATGTCAAGGATCTGTGTTTCTTAGGCGTCAGATTCAACCAAGAACCTGAGAAAGTTACAGTAACCAATCAATTCCAAAACTCTTGAACAGTGTTTTGCACCTTTTTCCATGTTGGAAAATCAGATAGCATGGCCTTTTTCAAATAAATTTTGTAGTGAGTGGGAGATTAGGTCAAAGTGAAGCAAGGTCATCCTGCAGCCTTCTCCAATTAATTTACTTTTTCATTGACAAGTTATTAAATCAGTGATTCTTTCTTTGTGAGATAGAAAATTCTAGCTCCTAGAGAGAGCAAATTGGTCCAATGCATGTGCAAGGGAAAAAAAATTGATTCCTAGAAAAAAGCCACAGTGGGAAGCTAATTTTTTTCTGAATCTGTGTAGCTGGAATCAAGAGAATGTTGTTCAGGTGCTCTTCTGCACAAGTAGCAGCAATTCATGAAAATGAAATTTTTCAGCTTTGCGAAAAATAAACTTAAAAGCCTTAACACTTAAGCCTAAACTTAAACTTAACACTTAACACTTAAAGTTAACACTTTAACTTTCCTTAAAAAGGAAAGCTTTTCCTTTCTTCACATAAGGAAATTATATTCTACAGGATACTCTAAATACACTGACATAACCAATGAATTCTTTATGATCCCTAGCTGATTCTCTGTATGGGATCAATATAGTCCAGTCATTATTTAAGCAGTAGAGGTCATTCAATGCAACTCATGTTTTAAGTCTTCATGGCTATTTGAAAACAATAATCAGACAAAGAATTTATTTGTTTACTTTGCATTTTCTTTAAGTTATTTTTTTCTCTGTTCTTGAAGTCTTTTCAAACTGTTTATTTTCAGTGGTGTTCAAGTTTTTTTTCTGTCAAACATTTGATATTCCTAATTGGTACATCAGAATGTAGATGAAATAAATATAATTTACTAAAAATTGAAGCTTACCGAAATTACATTATCTTCTCAAGTAACTACATGAAATCACCAATATTTGTGTTTGAAACACAAGAGTGACCTGTAAGGTATAATACCTATTTTCAGTAATAGCGTTAAATTTTAAAGAGAGAAATTGACAGTTCTTTGTCACTTGGGAAGAGACTATCACACAACTTCGTAACAAGAACAGGTGAAGTTTAATAGTGGGATTGTCCCTAGATTAGGGGTGTCCTAGGGCTGTCAGAATTGGACCAGAGTCCCTTGTGCGATACTATTTAATAATACTATTTCCACTGTTTAGAAACTTAGTATATCTATTTAAAATAATCCTTCTTATTACATAGGACACATTAAAAAAATTAAAGCAGTTCAAATGTGGTTTTCCTAAACCGGTACATAAAGAGAATACAAGTAAATGGGCAAATTATTATTGCACAGGCCTATGCAACTACAAAGCACTTCAAACCTCATTTGCTTGAAAATAAAATAGTAGAAGAATTTGCATGCATTTAACTGAACATGAAACCAAGTGTTTACTGTTGTTTACATTACACATTATGTATGCACCAAATTTTGAATTATTAATTATAGCATTTATTTTCTTTTTTTTTCCTATTTGTTTACCTGATTATTCTTCTATAATTTGAAATTCAGACTTTGTCCTCTGAATATACTTCTCTGTTTGAGAGAAGTGGTTTGATTTGAAGACTAAAATTTATTCTGTTTTGATAGCTGGTTCCCCATAGTGCAAGGCTGTGGTGAAAGTGACATATTGTAGATATCATGGGAAGTTAAAGAATCTGTATAGGTAGAGAATTATGTTGCGGTTCTTCTACAAATCCACCAAGTCTTGGGAAATGATTGACACTGTTGACTCTTGACTCTTTTGTTCTATTTGTGCTGCAAACCTGCTGTAGTTGCAGACTGTGCCACATTACTATATTGCATTTACTTTGCTCCTTCTTTTTCAGAACACTGATTTTTTCAAGGGAAAGACTGTGTTTGATTTTTTGTATGGTTTATGGAAAAGCATTGCAAAACTATATTCTTGATCTGTCTGGTTCATAAGCACGACAATAAACACACTAATCATTAAAAATTGAATTGTCCAGCAGATATTGGAACAGGTTGCCCAAGAAAGTAGCAGACTAACCATCCATAGAGCTGTTTAAAAAATGCATGGATGTGGCACTTGATATGGTTTAGTGGTGACCACAGTGCTAGCTTGATGGTTGGACTCAATATTCTTCTCCTACGTTAACAATCCTGCTTTTTCTTGCTCCTTCATGCAGTGATTTTACCAGCTCCTCTTTGACCAGTGCAACAATCTGTTTGTTTGGATGGTGGATCTGCATATGCTCTGACATCTCTTCCATTCAATTACTTTACCAGATGTGCAGGCAATACTATACTACAGGGAAGAGTGTAGATATAGAAAAATACCTACTGATATTAAGGAGAGAATTGGAGCATTGGAATATTATGTATCAAAAAAGACAACAAATTTTGTGAGATGGTGAAAGTTTCAGTCCTTTAAGGCTGCTAAATATTCTAATAAATTCATGAACAAAGGCTGGTTTCAGCCATTTGCTTCGCACCACTGTGTATCAAGATGGGTTTAACATTTCATCTCTGAAAGACATTATGGTTATTGAATTCTGCAACAATATAATTATCTATTACTTTATTTTGTCATCTTTGTTTGAAATGGTATCAAATGCTACAGCAAAAGGAAGCAAAGATGTAGGATACAAACAAGATTTATTTTTCAAATATAAACCTCCCTGGCACTTGCAAGGAGTGCCCTGTAGCAGACCCTTGTGAGAATGAAGGATTCTAATGGCCTCACCTCAAACAGAATTATTGCACGATTAGAGTCCTTGTGAAATTAAAAGTTTTAGCTAGTCCTTCATGACTAAAATCTTCATATTGCCTTCCTTTATTGCAGTTATTACAGCACAGCTTAGGAAAGTGGTTACATCTTTTCAAAAGGGCACTACCCCTAATTACCAGCAAAAGAGTCTGAGTGAAACACCACAACAAATGCATTTGTACTTTCAGGAGTAATTAATGCAGCTGGGGGTTAACTCTCAGGTTCCTCCCATTGTTTCTTAGATTAATTATGCAATCATTCAAAGTTTATAATAAATCTCAGTATAGACCTAGCTGATGAACGTGGTAGATCAAGAGTGTCTTCAGAAGAATCCCTTGTCAAATGACTCAGTGAAGGATGTGTAGATCTTTTGCTCTCTGTAATGTGACAGAGGTTTCCCTTCATTGCTTCCTGTAAATCAATGTTCTTGGCAAGGAGATGGACTTCAAATCACGGAGTCATAGACTCATTAAGGTTGGAAAAGACCTCTAAGATCCTCAAATCCAATCACCAATCTAGCACTATGGTTTCTTTAAGTGCCATACCCACACATTTTATTAACATTTTATGAGACAGTAACCACGTCCCTGGGAAGTCTGTTCCAATGCTTTACAACTCTTTTTGTTAAGAATTTTTTTGTAATATGTAATCTAAACCTCATCTGGGACAAGTCAAGGATATTTTATCTTGTCAGTTGGTACTCGAGAAAAATGGGCAACGCTCATCTCATTACAACATCCCTACAGGTAACTGTACAGAGTGAAAAAGTCCTCCTCGAGTCTTCTTTCTTGAGGCCAAATAGCCCCTCTCCCTTCAGCTGTTCCTCATAAGGTTTGTGTTTCAGACCCTTCATCACCTCCATTGCCTCTCTCTGGACATGCTCCAGCACCTCAATGTCCTTTCTGAAGTGAGAGGTCCAAAACTGAACACAGCACTCCAGGTACAGCCTCACCAGTGCCCAGTATAGGGGAAGGATCACTGATTAGTCCTGCTGGCCACACAATTGCTGATACAAGCCAGGGTGCTGTTGGCCTTCTAGGTCACTTGGGCACACTGCTGGCTCATATCAGCTGGCTGTCAACCACTGCCACCAAGTCCCTTTCTGCTGAGGAGCTCTCAAGACATTCCTCCTCCAGCCTGTAGTGCTGTGTGGCGTTGTTCTGACCCAAGGGCAGAGCTCAACACCTTATTGAACCTCCTGCTGTTGTCCTCAGCCCACAGATCCAATATGTGCAGACCCTTCCACAGAGCCTTTCTACCCTCCAGCACTCCCACCCAGCTGGGTGTTGTCTGCAAACTTACTGAGGATGCACTTGGTCCGCTTGTCCAGATTGTTGCTGAAAATATTAAACAGGATTGGACCCAGTACTGAGCCCTGGGGAGCCCTACTTGCCACCTGAGTTTAGCTCCATTCACCAGCACCCTCCAGGCCCAGCCATCCAGCTTCTATTGTATCCAAAGTGTACCTATCCATGACATGGACACTTTGGTACACAGTTTCTCCAGGAGATTGCTGTTGGAAATGGTGTTGAAATGCTATTGAAACCATGACCCACTGGCTGTCCTGTACTTTTTTGCCTGACAGCACTCAAGGGGTTCTGCCCCAGGACCTTTTCTGCACTCACGTCGAAGTAGCACTGTAGTGATGAAGACCTCTAATTCCCTGAATCATCCTTCCAACTATTCTTGTAGATGGATATCAAATATGACAGCTTCAGTCACCTGGGACCTCCCTTGTTGACCAGGTCTGCATATAAACAACTGAAAGTACTTCGGTGAGCTCTTCTACTTTTGGGTGCATCTCATGAACTTCTGCGGTCTAAGCGGCACAGCAGGTCACTCACCATTGTCTGATGGATTATGGGGGCTTCATTCTGCTCCCCATCTCTGTCCCCATGCCATTTCTAGTACCACCTTTGTCCTTTGTGTATTTCAGGAGTGGCCTATGAAAAACACTGACCCGGGACTTGGGGGTGCACCCCATCAAGTCCCATGAACCTAAGTGGGAGTATTTCTTTAAATGTTCTCTAACCAGCTCCTCTTCTTAGAGGAAGTCTCCCTTGTTCCAGACTTTCCTTCTCATATTAGGAACCTTGGATTCCCACTAATTATTCTTTCCAGGAGAGATTGAGTCATAGAAGCATCAGAGACTTCTTTCATGCCTTTTGCCACCAAGAAAATGTAAAATTGCTCTTTAGCCATAGCTAATCAGCTAATATTTTTTCATAGTAGCACCTCTGGAAACCATGTGAAACTTAAAAAAATACATAGAAAGGAGGAGATTTTTCAATTTGCAGATTTTTCCTTCTGTAAAACAGCAGAGTAACAATTACTCTTTTAAATGAACTTGTCTATGGATTTCCCCTCTAAACCCTTCCTTAAATATTTCCTTCTGTTATTTGCTTTTTGCCTTTAATTGTATTTGAAAAGCCTAGGTATTTTCAGAGTAATTCTGAGTGCAAGTGGGGGAAAACAATAAGATCTACGCAATATGAAAAACTGACCTACTTCAGAGGAACAGTCCTCTGAAAGTTGACTCTTGCAAGAATAAATCTGCCATAAGAATGAAACTTTAAAAAATCCTATACTGGAAGTAATTTGTTTTGGTTTGAATGAGTTATGACCATTTACATCATCTATTGAATTGTGAATGTCTCCCTCCATAGGCTGAGTGCACCAGCAGAAAGTGCTGCAGCAGTGACCCACATATTAATTATACATTGAAAAAGTTTGCCTGCTTTAGCATTCTCTGCAGGCTCGAGAAGGCATAGACAGACATCTAATGCAGTTCAACAACGTCCTGTCTCTGGAGAGGAATATTCCTGAGGACCAGAAACAGATTTTACTGAGTTTTGTCCCTCATACCGCCTGTCACTTGCTAAATGAAATTTTAGTACACAGCTACATTTTGAATAAAGTCCTAAAGTACACCTCTGAGGCCCCCAGAAATCTCTAAACATTGCTCTTGCTCTTGTCTTTACTCATAAGCTGCATGAGGGGAGGTTTACATTGTACGTTAGGAGGAATTTCTTCACAGAAAAGGTGGTTAAACATTGGAAAGGGCTGCCCAGGGAGATGGTGTTTAAGAAAAGATTGGATGTGGCACTTAGTGATCTAGTCGACAAAGTGGTGTTAGTTCATAGGCTGGACTTGATAGCTCAGAGGATTTTTCCAACATAATTGATTCTGTAAAATAATTTAAATTTTCAGTGAAAAAAGAAAAATACTTTTTTTCCCCACACAGTAAATCAGTAATGAACTGTGTTGTCATCCAAAGCCTGCCCAGGTGTCTTGTCAAGTTTTATTACTGATTGGAATCACAGAACCAATTCAATCAGTTCCACAGCAAGAAATTATTATGAAATAGAGACTTTCAAAGATGTTTAGGTGCTTGGAGACATTACAACTCCAAATACCTTCAAAAATATTGTCTTTTTTCTATCAAAAATACTTCTCTTTTGATAAACTACTGCTTATACATAGTGCGATGTGAGTGAAATCCCAGTTGCAATGTCTGACATCAGATTGCAATAGCTTGTTTGCTGTAATTAAGAACAGAATTCGTTTATAGAACAAAGAGTGATAAAATCACAGTGAGATCCATATGTTTAAGTTTATTAGCCATTCTCTGGGTATTGCTGCAATTTAGATTTTTAATGAAATTACAGTTTTAGAAACTCCTGTGAAGCATGGTTTTTTCTCACTTCACATGAGGTAACTTTTATTTGTTTCATATTAGTAAATAGCTGAGATTCATTCTTGGCATAAAAAACTAACCAGCAAGAGTCTGTGTTTTCATCTGAACTATTCAGATTGTTAAAAGAGTATTGTTTTTCTTCTTCTGGCTACCACTGCATTTTACAAATCAGGGACAATGAAAACTGATGTTGCAATAAGCAACATCTGAATATTTGCATTTAAAAGTTTGTTTTAAAAATACCAGATATTTACATTAAATAAAGCATGTGAGTGTATGTGGCATAATATAATTGGGTGTTTCATTAGGTAATTTCTGGAACTACAGGAAAAATTTACTATGGCCAGATTGATAGTCAAAGCACTTGTGACCTGCTGGAAGCATGACACATTACATTGTATCCAAAACCAACAGATGGTGATAGGAAGCATGCAGCTATTATTTAGGGCCCAAAAAGTTTTGGCTTCATAATTTGTTTGGGAAAGTTAGGCTATGGGCTAACTAGTAAGGACAGCCTGTATAGAAGTGATATTTTAAAGAGATGGTAGCAACATCCAAGCAGATCCAAAATATAGCCCCATAACAGCTGATGCAATCCACACAGCACCATGCATGCTGAACTCCTCACAGCCTAAAATCAGAAGACAAATGGACAAGTTATTTGTTTAAAGTTGTGACTTTATTTCCAGTGACACAAACATTTTGCACCACCTTAATCAAACATACAGTAACCTATTGAAGAGAATCTCCTAAGAAATACTAGAGAGCTCCTAAAGCATATGAATTAGTGACAGGTCAATTGCTTTCCTCTATATAACCATACCGCCTCTCAGATATTTCCCTGTGTATTGAGCTGAAGTGGTGTTACTAGATTCACAAATTAGTCCAGATGGCATTTTTTCTAAAAGTCAGAAAGTTGAATATCTTCCTCCTTTTACTTTTGCATTTCTACAGACCTCTGTAGAGAACTGCCAGTCCCTCACAGGCACAATACCAAAAGCAGGGACAGAGTATTGAGTGTGGTTTAATGCTCTGTGCAATTTAAAAGATTTAAACATTCAAACTTATTTTTAAGCCTTTTAAACCATAGCACTTCATATCACAGCTTAGTAGTTCCTTTAATTTCTTTTTATAGCTACAGTGTTTTAAAAGAAAAGTCAGCCAAATAAAGTGTGATTGACTATTAGTCTATGTTGAGTGCAAACACCATAAGAATTTTCATCATCAATTTACAGGTATCTTGTGGGAATGTTTTCTTTTCTACATATTTTTAAAATCAAATTATATGTATTTATGTGTAGACAACCATAAATATGTACAGTATCAGTGAAGATTTTGGCCTGACTTATGGCCTTGACCATCACTGGAAAATAAGTTTGTAAAAACTAATCTATTGCATCCTTGACAAAATGATCAACAACAAGATATGAAGAATAAATAGATGTTAGAAGAAAATTCCTTAAAACAAATGTTAAAATTGTGATCAGCTGTCCAGCTGGAAAAGCAAGGAAGTCAAACTAAACCAGATAGAAATACCTCGTGAAAGGAAAAGTATAAAAAAAACAACAGAAAACAACCCCTATCTGAATATCATCGATGAAGATTCCAAATTTTTCAGGAGTGGTTGCTTCCAGTTTTTCTTGCCTTTTCTTTTTTTTTTTTTTTTTTAATTAGGGGAAATCTACAATAAAGGAATCAGAAATAATGTGTCAAGACTGTAGAATGAGTTTGCAACAGAAGGTGATCTTAGCAAAAGCCTATTCTACTTATGCCATTTTGCATAGTCCCACCATAAACAAAATCAACTATAAATCAAACCAGAGAGTTCAGAAAACAGGAGTCTGGTTTTTATAGTGCTGGTGTTAATCACAGATGTTAAACAATTAGATACAGGTCTTTTTGATACTATGTCAGAAAGAATGGACATTGGAGTTGTAAGACATAGCTAGAGCTACCAAAAAATCAATTTTTGGACTTCAGTGATACAACCTACGAGTACGAGCAGTTAAATTAAAAACCTTCACATTGTGGACATGACCCTCTGGGTAAGTAGAGCAATTCAGCTAGCTAGTGACAGGAGGAGTGCTCCTTTGGCAGGACCTCTCAAAGCAGGCCATTTTGGGTGGTCCACGGTACTTGCCTCTGACAATGTCCACAGATGTTGCATTCTGGATGTTGGAAGTTACACCCTGCTTACCTCTTATAGACTGATTTTCCATATGTTCATCTAAGGCATGCTTCAATCTGGTAATACCTCATAAAAAACTTCTTAGGTGCTGTATACTGTTTTTAACTGATTTCCTTCCAGTTTCAAGGACTGAACCTTAGTTATTGCATGTTGGTGGGTGTCACTCACCTTATCTGCTTTCATGACTTTGTAAACCTTGATCATATATGTTATTAGGTCATGCTTTGCCTAAATAAAGAATTAAAATATTTTAAATAAAGAATTAAAATATTTTCAGTAACAACTCACAAGGCTCGTTTTTTCATCCTGAGGTTATTTTAGTTTTTTTGTCTCTGTACATTTCTAAATGCACTATGTCCTTCTTCAGGTACAGAAATCGGAGCTGCACAGAGAACTTAAAAATGTTGGTGCAGCAAGGTCTTTAATAGGGCAAAATTATGTTCTCTGTCTTGCTCTCCATACCGTTCCCAGTGATGTAAAGTATTTTCTGGGCTTTTTTGTGTCTGCTGCTGAATGTGAAGCCATGTTTTTCAGATATGTCAATGTATAGGGACATGGCAATTAATATCTGGTGTACATTTAATTAAGGTAGGTTCTTAAGAAACCATTGTTAAGGCAATACTGCACATGTTTTGCAACTGACAGGTTTCTAGATCTGGCGTCACTGTCAGTTACTTTAAACTGGAGTATTGGGAAGTATTACACTGCAATTATCTCCTGCTTATAACTATTACATTGTACACATTCTTCAAATCAGTGACCTTCAAACCAGTTGGATTTTTTTCCTACTGAGCATATCTCTAAAAATGTTCAGAGGTTGTAATAGTCTACAAAAAAAGTGATATAGTACAAATGGATATTTAAATTAGATATTATGACCTTACATTTTTTCATTTAATTAATTAATTTCACCTGGGATAGACTCATAATAAATGTTTTTCATCTGAGTGCTCAACCATGGTGGCATAATTTTAGTGGTGGTTGTTCTTGGTATGCTTTATGATATCTATATGTTTTAACTCCTCTGAAGTTAATGGAGCCTCATTGATAACATTATCAGTGTTGTACAAATAATATACAATAATAGCCTAATTATCTTGCTTATTTTCATCTACTTGCTAATTTAAATCTCTTGCTGGTATCTATGTCAGGTTTCGCATCTGCACTTAGAAACTTCTTCTGTTTAGCTCCCTTCGGGGTTTTTCTTCAGTTACCTTGTGTCAGTTTTTATTAAGACTGTTTCTTTTTTGGTAAATTTCAAAACTATTTTTAATTTTTATCCAAAATAATTTGTGGTTTTCCTTGTCCTTTATTGACTTACAGTAGTCTGTCATCTACTAATTCATCTTCAGTGTTTATCACTGTTCCTCTACCTGTGCAGCATTAGAAGGAATTCATTGGTTCTTCAGGCAATTCCTGTAATTTTTCTCTCCATATTTGATCTAATCTATAAACCTGAACTTAGTGAATATCTCTATGACAACAACTTGCAGATCAGCTTCTCTTCTCCCCTCCTCTCCTTGTCTAATCAAAGCCTTCTTTTTTTTCTCACTCCCTTTCTCTATTTCTTGATTGGCATTGATGGTACCACTATCCAGCCTATCACTCAAATATATAATGTGGTTGTGACATTCTTCTTCAATTTCTAGATTTCTGAATCTGGAACATGCTCAAAAACCTGATGCTTTTGTGAGTATAATAACTTCAGATGTGGGTGTTATGGATATTTCTTTCCCAAGTAGCCATATGGCTAAAACTCTCTTCCAGACTTTTATCATATTATGTTTCAGTTTTTGCAGCACCCTTTTCTGTGGCTTTGCTTATATGAGTCAGAATTCTGCTACAAGAAGTCATTTTTAATTTTTTTATTTTCACCCTGTAACCCATGGTTATCTCAGTAGTGTTATCCGCTTCTTCTAATTTTTCATCAATAAACCTGTAATTTCCATTTTCCCTTTACATTTTTCCATCAGCTATAATTTTCATGAGCTCTCACTTTCACTTGACTCAGAATATCAGTTCTTATCATTCCCTCTTTCTAGCATACCTCTGCTTTCTCCCAGGCTCAAAACGCATCCTTTGGAAACACACTTAGTGAAAGTCATTCAATTAACCCCTCCATGCACCACTTTGTGATGTACACCATAAAATTGCCAGAAAATAACTGAAACTTCTACAGCACTACCATGGTACGAACAATATTTTCATCAACAGTATCCTTTGAAAGAATATTGTGAAGACTGGTTTTGTAAGAATGAGCATTTTCCTCTTCTATTAAATAAATATATTAAGTTTCTTTTCTAATAATTACCCGTCTTGAAGAAAAAAAAGTCTTTTTCTCTTTAGTTGACTGTTATTCATGTAAATGAACCCCTCCTGTTTCACTAGGTACATTAAGTCCCACTTCAGATTAATAGATCTACGCTGGTACAGCTGAGTAAAAAAATCAAAGAGTTCAGGAACACCTGAATATTTATGAATTCAAAATTGCAACCCCTGTAATATGGTGTCCTGTTTGGCTTCCCCTCCATTATTGAGTTCCAAAAGTGTGATACTACTGATAATTCTGTCTTGATTTTGAAGGATTTGCAAGGAGAAGAATGCATTTAACTACACCACTTGGGCACTATTTTGTAGCACAAATAATCTGACTGTGTTTGTAGAACCATGCAGTTAAAAATATGTGTGCAGCAAGTTAAAAACAAGAGCTCTAAAAAGGGAACCATGCAGCCTGGAGGCAAGTGTCTGAAAACGTGCTGGTACAAAATAAAATAGCCTTGCTATGTGTGCTAGTTTCCAGCCATTTGTACCTCACTCAGCCTACAGCAAAGACCACAGAAAAGGTCATGTACTTTGTCCCATGTTTCAGGAAAATTTTTTACCTCATGATTTAGAAATATAAGAAGATTCTAATATTATTCCACACTAAGATTATAGTCTGTCACGTATAGTTGTGTGTAGTGTAGGGGCAAGGGTGGTGGTTTCCATTTTCAGTTGAAGCTGGGAATGATTCAGAAATCCTAATTTCTTAGGGCCTAAGAAAGGGCCTAATTTCTTCTTCCAAGCGCGTGCAAAACTTCCAAATGAAACCTTTGCTTATATCTTCTGTCTTTATTTTTGACAGTTCAGTTGATCTCTCATTTATTCAGCAAACAAAGAATGTTGAGCTATGCTCCATTCTGACCCTGCAGAGCTGGGTACCTGCTGGCCACCCGACCTTCATGTCTCCTCTGGAAAATGGGATAACAACATTCCTATCTAGCAAGGTGTTTCTAATCTGCGAAATAATCATGTCTCAGATTTTCACTTGTAAAGAATACAGAATGCTTGTAGTGTACCAGCAAGCCAATGAGAAACCTTCCTTTTCCCTTGAAAATTCACTTTGAGTATTCTTGTACAGTACATTCCCTTGTTATCTTCAATCAGTGCAGAAATTCTGTATATATCATGAAAATGAGCAAATTACTGAAATGTTTTTTCTTTGTTTTGAGGTGTGTTTTATCTAGGGGTTTGTTATTGTTTGCATTACAACACTCTCAAATGACACAGTTCTGGGGATCTGAAGGTAGGTTTCTGGGTTTGTTTCAAGATGAGCCTTTTGTCTGGCACAGAAGCAACTTGAAAGTTTCAGACTTGCGACTATCCCATCTTAAAGAAGCAATCTTTGAGAATACTTCTAAAGACAGGAAAAGTATTCCAGTGCCTAGATATCCTTTCTGGAAGCTAGGGTAAGCTTAAGAGGTCTAGAAATCTAACGTCAGCAGTACATAAGGATCTGCAAAATAGCTGTGAATTAAGAGTCCAACAGGAAAAGAGACAACCTACTTGGTCTTATGCAGTTCTCCTATCAATTGCTAAGTTTTGCTCTAATGTTAATATGCTCTGAAATGGAAGTTATGAGGTGCTGTATCTAGCCTTGATTTTTCTGATCAGTGGCATTTGCTCATGTCTGGCTATGGTAGTTCAGCATTGCACATTCAAGCACTGGTTATTTTTACAAATCTTGGAATGAAACCCACTGGATGAATCCTTAGATGGATCTACTCTAACTTTAGTATCTGATTGAGTCTTATAGCTATAAGACTTAATCTGGAATTTATTCATTTTGCTCTGCTATAATATATGTACAGAGTCTAGAGTTACAGGTTAGAGATTATATAAGCATTCTTATCTACCCTTTTTGAAGACAGAGGAGAAAAGGGAGAAATATCCTAATATGTTCATATTTCTTCTGGTGATTGTTTGAACTCTTGAAATGTTTTCAGAGTTTTCTAAGGCTCAAATCTTCTACTTTTCAAGAGTTTTGAAAATACAGATTAATTACTAGGACAAATAGTTTTCTGGGTGATTGTTCAAAGAGTAAGGCACAGTTCCCTTGCAGCTACTCAAGCCTGGCCTTTGATGTGCATAATACTGGTACTTATGGGTTTTGTTTTATATCTTCTTTGTCTCCCAGATATCTAGCATGGGATAGGGCTGATAACATGGCTGTTGTGAGTTGTAAGACAGAATGTGTGGCTCTCCTGAATTGTGTATTAAGTGCTCTGACTCTTTAAATAGCAGGGTGATCCAGCACACTAAAGAGAGAACAGAGGACAGCAAACCTCAAGAAAAGTTAAATCTTTAAAGGAAAAGGTTTCCAATTCACTGATTTAATTCCATATTAAGGCAGTATTATGTTCTTTTGAGAAAATACAATATTTAAACAATTTTTCATGCACATGGAAACATCCCTTTACTAATCTGAAGGCCTGATTATTATTTGTATACTATTCTCCTCTGTTAACTGTCACATTTACATAACAGTCCTGAAAAAAAATGAAAGTTGATTCTTTGTCTTTACCCTGTGATTTCTTATTTTCATGAGGGAAAAAGATGTATATACAGCTTTTATAAACAAGAAATTATTATTTCCTTTTTTATTCTCATACAGATATTAAGAGTATGTTGTTCATGACAGCATGGTAATTTACCCCAGGGTGAAATCTTAAAAGCTTGCTTGATAGTAACAAATTGAAGTAATACTTGAGGAAAAATGGGAAGGCTAAGGGTTTTTTATTATTATTATTATTTGTCTGGTTTAATCTATTTTACCTAAACCCTCCTGCTGGTTTACATATTGACATATTCCTCTAAGTTTTGTCCCCCAACAACAGGAGGCCTAGATAGCACAGCTTCACTGCCACTGAGCCAAAACCAGAGGACTTTCATCTAGGTTGCAAACAGCAGATGTTCATGCATCAGATGTGGAGAATTTTGTCCCTCTTCATAATGACATGTTTTATTGCTGCAATTTTGGAGGGTAGAAATCTGGCCAACTATGTGGATGAGTTGGAGAGGACTAAAGAACATTTCTGCAGATTAGGGATTATGGTCATTTCTGACAGCTCCCTTAATAAAAAGGGAGAGGTTATTTAGAACCAAATGGGTTGCTGAGCTGTTCAATCCTGACTAGTTTAATGAGACAGAGACAATTTTTGACAAAAAGGAAGCTGCCCCTAACTAAAAACTTTTCTTCAGCCCCTCAGTCTTTTTTTGCCATGTGAATCATCCTCTGAGGAATAGTGTTTTACAAGCCTTTTAATCAATCACAAAGAGATTTCTTTTTCAAGCAGATGACATTTTCTCCCCTGAATATATGCCAAAGCTATCTGAAAGAGCATGCTTCAGAGATGTTCCAACCAGTTGTTGATAACTGGGTATAAAAAATTTGTTCTTATTCCACAATATTTCCACAGGAGTAGAGTCCATTCACTTTAGAGGAGCAGTCCACATGTTGCAAGTATAGCAGCTTGATAAAGATGCTAATCTGGTGCTGTGGAGTGATGAACCTGAGGCTTCTGTCCTAATCTCAAAATACCTGCAGATACCACTTTAAAGCAGGCACAGGAGTATGTGTATTTCTTCCAAGATTCTTTTCTCTTTGCATATTTATGACCCTATAGTTTGGTGATGATTGTCACTCTCCAACTCTACCTCCTTGGCTTGTCGCTTTTCATGTTAGGGTGGTTGTTGACCTGCTTTCTCAAATGGTCTCTGTTTGCCTTTCTTTCCTTTTTTAAATCAGAGACCAGAATATATTCAATTTAATTTTCACAGCTGGCATATTTGATTTACTATTTATCAGAAAGGAAGGAAGGACTGATGGCTGTGAATCACAGAGCAATAGAATTATCTGAGTTGGAAGGGACCTTAAAGACCATCTAGTTCCAGCCACTAGAGAAGCACTGAAATATTGCTGGAATTCCAATTCCTCCTCATTTTTAATCTGAATAATTTTTATTCAGCAATAGGAACAATTTTGCTTCTGGAACATATCCAAATAGCTGTTCAGGACACTCAAAATAATCATACATATTTCATGTGTTTAAATTATTTTCCAAATACGCGTAACAAATACTTCTTGCTTATCATGGGAAATTTAACGCATAATTATTTAGTTTTGTGACACTATTGATCCAAACAAAAAAAAAATTACATTATTGCCTTTTATTTCAAACAAAGGAAATCAAGTATACACAGTAAAATTTCTGTCACTGTGCAATCAGAACAGGAGCATCTACTCATTAAAGATACATCTTTATTAATACAATAATTGAGGTTTTATCATGCAAATGCATCCATGTCACACAGAAATGTAGTACATCATCATGTAAATTTATATTTCTATCACAGTTTCTTCTTTCAAAATATGACTTCAGAGTATCTCAGAGTTGTCATCCGACAGGGGCTGATTTTTGTGTCCTACTATTAGTGATGTTTTCATGTAGGAATGGTGTATTCAGAGTGTTTTTGTCAAGACTCATATTTATGTTTTGGGTTTTCTATTTCTGAGCTTTGGAAAGTGGCTGTGGAAAAGTCTCTAAACATATTTGCTCCTCTTTCTTAGCAAACACTATAAAATAATTCTACCTGTGTTCACCTTCTCAAAACACCAATGCAGTAATTCCAGATTTTTGTACACATCTACACTGATGTTTTACAGTGATTGTGCCTGCTCCACAGGATGACTGAAACTATTTGCTGCTGTTGTAACAAAAAACTGAACTGGAAGATTTAAATCTGTGTAATATTGGCATAGCAACCTGGGACCAGTGACCTTTCCTTGGTCCCTGAATTGAAGTAAAATTCACTGAAACAAAGTAGGAAACACCCAAGATGTGATGATATTTTCTTGATATAATGATAATTGACTGGGATTTTTAAATACCTCAACAATGGTGACTTGAATTTTAATCCAAAACGAAACCTCTTACTTCTGTTAAATGCATATTAAAAATGAGTAATCTGTAAAGCATAGCACCCGAAAAGCCCCCAAATAAACTAATTTCAGTGTAATAAATGCTTTCACAATTCACACCTCCATAAAACAAAACAAAACAAAACAACACAACAAAAAACAAAACAGAGAGATAAGAATAACCTAAAAGTAACAAGAGTTCTTGCATAAGTTTTCTTTTCAAGTAACAAGATACTGGATGTGTGACAGGTTCCATCGGGAAATTAAACCCACGATTATTTTGATCCATGGAGCATATAGCATGCTCTGCTTTGAGGGTTTACACCTCAGAACCTGACACAGAGCAGGTATCAAAAGTGTAGCACTAAACCAGCAGGTAAGACATTGCTCTGAGTTCATACACGTAGAGCTAGTGGACAAAAAAATCCACTAGCACGGGTAATCAGCTGTAATTCAGAGGGTCAGAGACCACTGCTGACTCCACAGCCAGGACTTGCAGCAAGCACATAACACACATATGCTTGGTTCCCTGAGTATCTTCCTTCTTCCATTTCTTTAAACAATATTTAACTGTAGATATATGTGGCCAGACTACAGCATAAGAAAAATAGTGCAAAAAAAAGGACATGTTTCATGATGACAGTGAATCTATTAAAAATTCTTAGCATAGCAGGTGACTGAAAAGTGTTTGAAGTCTTACTGCTTTAATATCTGTGAGGTCACCATTAGAACACTGGAAAATACATAAAATACAGAAATAATTTTGGAAAATACTGAAATAATTTTGGATAACTGGAAAATACAGAAATAATTTTGTAGATGTTATAGTAGAAATTAATTCCTTTTAAACTTAGACAGGAAATGGGGAAACAGAGGGCAATGTGGTTAGAGAATATAAAAAGTTAGTATAAGTAATAAGCAGAAGGTTTTTAAGTAACAGAAACAATCTGGAAAGGGAAAACATTAGGAGTTATAAAAATGTTAAAAACCGAAAGGAAAAAGTAAGTGTAGAATTAATAAAATTGTAGTGTAAGTAAGTGTAGAATTAATAAAGGGAATATTTCAACCACCCATAAAGATTTCTTTAAGTAAAGTATACTTAGAGTGAGTGGCAGGGAAGTAAAATAGACAGAGAAATAAGAAAACTAACTAGTGAAATAGCTACAGAAATTCCAGCAGAAGAGACAAAGAAATGGCATGTTTCATAATGCCATTTTGTTTCACAAGTGAGAGCAGGAAACAAGTAGACGTGTAAAACATATATCTAAAATTAGGATTGTTTGATCACAGAACAGAATATCCTGAGTTGGAAGGCACCACAAGGATCATGGAAACCCAACTCCTGGCCCTACACAGGACAGCCACAACAAGGCACAATGTGTGCCTGAGAGCATTGTCCAAAATCTTCTGGAACTCTGTCAGGCTATGCTGTGACCACTTCCCTGGGGAGCCAAGGAAGTCCAATCACCCTCTGGGTGAAGAACCTTTTTCTGATATCCAACCTAAACCTCCCCTGACACAGCTTCAGGCCATTCCCTTGGGTCCCGTCACTGTCACCACAGAGAAGAGATCAGTGCCTGCCCCTCCTCTTTCCCTCACAAGGAAGCTGTAGCTGCAGTGAGGTCTCCCCTCAGTCTCCTCTTCTCCAGGCTGAACAGACCAAGTGACCTCAGCCACTCCTTGTATGGCTTACCCTCCCCTGCAGCACCCTCACTGCCTTCCACTGCACACCCCTCTAATAACTATGCATTTTTTTGTATTGTGGCACCCAAAACTGCCCTCAACACTTGAGGTGACCCTAAATGAGTTTTGGGATAGGAAAGAAGGAAGATGGTTATCATGTCATGGGTAATTTCGTGCAGGGCACCACGAGTTTCATATAGTTTCAAATAGGTCCCTTTGAGTTTCATGGACTGAGTGATATTTTACTGAAGATGCTATTTTTTGGTGTGACTATCACAGGATCTCAGAATGACAAAGTATTCTGAGTTAGAAGGGACCCCCAACAATCACGAAGTCCAACTTTGAGTGAATGGCTTGTGTGGGATCAAAACTGTGACCTTGACATCAGAGCACCATGCTCTTTGTTCAATAATGAATTCTCTGATGAAATGAAATAAATTTTTAAAAATTCAATAAAGTTATCAAATTGATAAGGAATCTATACCTTCTTAAACCACTCAAAGGTATCACTTCAAGCACTGCTCATTTGATATTCAGAGCAGAAGAATTACATTTAACTGCCAGAAATATCTCTTTTTCCTTTTCACAGTTATTTAAAAGACTTTTGTACTGGGAAAAGAAGGTGCAGATACTTCTTAAAATACTTCAAAACATTTTTTTTCTTTGTTGTATTTCTGTGCTTGATCCTAAGGCTTAGCCAAAGTTGGTTTACATTCATTTTGAAAAGCCTAACAATGCAGTTGTGTCCTGTTGCAAAAAGATATACTTTATGATCAGTGAGTGGCCTAGAAACCCGGGCTCCCAGGACACAGATGAAGGTTACAGGGCAGGAAACAGCAGCGCAGGTCTGTGCCCTGGACTAGAATTCTGCACTGAGCACTCCTTTAGCAACGTGGAAGGGATGTTAACAACATGTGGTAGGCTGTGAGCACTCACATGATCTAAAGATGTATAGATCCTGTAAATCTCTTACCTGTTTTTGCATGGGATTCATAGAACAGGAGGCTTACTCAAAGTCTGACTTGAAATGTTTGAAAGGAGAAATTACCTTTCTGGCCCCAAGTCCTGTTCCAATTGCAGGGGCTTGTCCTGTAAGGTAGTGCAAAGCAGGTGCCTGGAGAGTACACTTCCACACATGTGGACTTCAGCAAGGTTAAACACGGTGCATGAAAGGGTGGAACAGAACTTATTCGATTACAACTGTTCAGGCATCTGCTTAATGTAACAGTTGGCAATAAAGTGGATTCCTCTTACTTCTGCCAGGGATTAAATGAAATAAATTAGTTCCTTCTTATATATGCTAAAGTAGGAAAACCACTGTAATTCTATTGCTGACTGACACAAGTACAGCTGACTTTTTATATCTCTGATGCCCTGGTTTCATATGTTCAGATCTCTTGGGTTTGGGATAAACACCTACTGTGCTATTGCAAATACAGCATTTCCATGGAAATACTTAAGGCAGAATATACCCAGAATATTTCAGAAAAAGGGATTAAATTCAAGCAACTTGTCTTTGTAGTGGAAGATTGATCTCATGTCTTAGAGTGCAGGACCTTTGATAGTGCCACTACGTGTCTTCACCCACAGGACATAGCACAGTGTGTTCCCAGTCCTGTCATATCTGTATGGTTGAACTGGAGCTACTTGTCACTAACAGCTGACATACCATCTCGTTGCTCTTCTCTGAATATCTTCACTGCCACGTGAAGAAAAATTCCACATTTTACCTGATGGAAACTAACATTTGTCATAATCTATTTTTCTTTCCCTGTCTTCTCTCATGGGGGCTTTGACTACCACAAAAATCATATACAGGGCAAGTTAGGAGAATCCTTTTTCTTAAATGATGAATTACTCAACATCTGGCAGTGGTTTAATGTAATATTAGGGAAGTAGTCATAGTATGCTTGGTTTCTTCCTCCAAAATGGGATCCAGTGTTGTTTCTGTCAAAAATACTATTTTCAATCAAGACAATAATTTTCGCTGGGGAAAAAAAGTCATTAATGGAAGATCATCTGAAGTTTATGGAAGGCAGTACCAGATATTTTCTCTTATTGCAGTTTACAAAAGCTTTATCAGCCTATTGTTTTGGATAACATTTTTACCCTCTAACAGTTTGTTAGAGTTTGTTGATGGAGTTTTGTCCAATCCATCAAACAAACATTTGTATTTTATGTGGTGCTTGAAATGTCCCACTCATATAACTGAAATATGTCACCAAGTGATGCAAACAGGCGCTGGATCTGATTCATAACCATGCTAAATCTTTTTTTGAACCTTTCAGAGCTGTAATATTTCATATTTTCATAGCACGTTCCATTCTGTGGGCTCTAAAGGCTTAAATTTCCCACCCAAGAAATTTAACACAAGCTAAATGAAGAATCAGAGGTGATGTTCTCTTTTAAAAAAGCTTCCTTTTAGTTTGGAAAAGGCTGATGGGCTCTTTGCATATGTATCAAAAATTAAAAGACAATGGATGATAGCCTACTTACAATTTTTTATCACTTTTAAATGTAAAGTTTCACTAGTCTTGGTGGCAATGGAGTCTGGGTCCATTACACATGGAATGTATCCTTCCTGCAAAATATTGCTCAATTTAAAATGTGTCTAGAATGTATTTTTTAAAATAATCTTTCATAAGAAATAAAATCTGGTTTACTTTTAGAGCATTTTTTTCTGCTTTCTGTCACTATGTAGAAAAATGTCAATCATTTATGGAAGCTTAGAAAACTTCTTCTAATTTCTGCACCAAACAAATATATCTCTTTCCAGGAGATTTAATACTGGGTAGCTATGTTGTCAAAACTTCTTTTTTCTAAATCCACCCTCTTCATTTTTATCCTCTTCTCTCTGGAAACAAAATAGTTAATGAATAGTATGCACAAGCAACGAGTCATCCACTACCACATGTCTACTCTAAGGTCTTAATTTCTCTGCAGAATATTTATTTGAAGTAAGATTAATTTAGTGCCTTGGGTCTTAATTTGGTAGAGTGCTAAGTGGTTTTTTAGCTCGCCACAGATGATCATAATGAATTGAGCTGGTTCTGTTCCTATGTTCTGTTAGAAGTGACTTGCAGCTTATCATCCATTTCAGCAGCAGGTGCCCAAGCACCCTCTCAGAAGAGCAGAACTTCCCAGATAAAAGCCAATCTAATATTCTTAAAAAAAAAAAAAGAGACATTTCAGAGAAAATTTGGAAAGATACAGAAATCTAGCCCTGTGGCCTATCTCCCTCTGCAATTTAAACACTTCAATATCTATTTTCCCCCCAAAAAAACACCCAGAATGCTATAAGCAAAAGTTCCCCACTCACCATTTAAAATTACTATTAATCTGTCTTAAGTTTCTTACTACACAAGGGCTAATTCCTAGACAAGTCTAATAGCATGTAATAATGAAGGAAAAGGATGTCCAATTACTTGATCAATGTATAATTGTATAATAACCTGAAGTATTCTCTTGTACTTGAGGTTTGTAGAAGCTATCCACAGCTTTAAGCATTTTCATGCAACATCTTCATCAAAATTAGAAAAAAAATCTGTTTATTGATGTAGTTTAGGATTCAGCTAGACAGGCACACGGAGTGCTACTACAACATCATCTTTCCACCTCTTTTTAACAATCCTGAATCTCAAAAAGCACATATGACACAAGGAGAATGGACCAACCCACTTCATATCAGTGAGGTCTACTCTCTGTTTAATGGACCTGGCATTTATTGAGCTACTGAAGTTTACTGAGATTATGTGCAATGACAGCATGCTAATATATTGTCTCTTAAGTCAGCATCAAGTAAAAATAGTATCGGACTTGGAAAGATTAAAATTTTCCCAGCCCAGTCAATATGTGCTTATGATTCTAGGGCCATAGGACAGCCAGTTTATTCTCTAGCTGTTCTTTATTACAGCAATTATTCACTAATTCTTCCAGACTTCTTGTTGAGTAATCTTTAGTGGCCTCCCAAAGATTCACAAGCTTGAAATGCACATAGGGCTGATATAAACACCTCGGAAAAGTTCATTTTTTAACTAGCTACGCTTCTTGGAGCAGTGGCAGCAACATGGGAAGATATTTTAAGAAACATAACAATGGGAGACAGATTATACAACCTGCTGACACATAAACCCCCTTTTTTTTTTTTTTTTTCTTATTTTGTAAATCCCCTACTGGTTGGCCTCACGAATAAATAACCACTGATTTCCATTTGACATCATCTCTTCCCTAACAGACTGCTGCTGTTTGCCTTTTTCATACTCAGGAATTGAACAGGAGTCATGTGTTTTCTGCTTCAAAACAGAAACAGAGAAACAAACGATTCATTTGGAGTCAGATAGATTCCTTAAAGACAAAAAAAGCCCAGTTTCTTGAAAGCAAAGCTGCTTTTGAGAACACAAGAATTAAACTTTATGCTGAAAATTGCTGTTGGTTTTGATTTTATGTTGTAAGTATGGGTTTTTTATTTAATGTTGTAAGTATTTTTCTCCTGAGCCTCTTCCTTTTAGATCAGATTTAGTCTTGCCAGTGGTCTCCATCACTTAAATTCTAATATAATTCCTTCTCTCTCCAGAGGGTATAAAAATAAAAGTAAAAAAGGTATAAAAAGAAAAGTAAACTTCAGAAGATATTTTTTAATTTAGACTAAAGGGGAGAGAAAAGGGAGGAACAATCTCTCCTTAGCAGAGAAGTGTTTAATCTAAAGACTGCACTGATGGAAAAAAAAGCCATACTACAGACATGATAACTAATTTCTGTTTGAGTAAAGACATATGTAACTAAGACAGAGACAAGAGTTCTCTATTTCACTCCATCTGTGATTCACTCACTACTGATTCTGAGTACTATGCAAAAAAATTTCAAATATTTTCGTCAGTATCTGGCAGACACCTTCAGTTTCTGATAAAAAAGGACATAAGAGAGACTGACAATGATATTGGCCGTGCTATTCCTAATTTTTTTCTTGTGTCATTTTAAGTGTATGCATTTTACTAATGACACACCTGTAGCTTCAGACTGTTGACTCTTGTAAATTATTTTGTATCCTTATACTTGGGAAAAAAAATAAAATCAAAGTTAGAGGGTAATATTAACGTATATATAAAGTTTCAAAACATAAATTCCCAGCATTAAGTTGTAAGTGAAGCAAGTTGCATTTGAATGCGAATTTTCTGTCAAATTCTACTCTGTCCCAAGAGAGCTTGCACTTTTTCTTTTATTTTCTTCTTTTCTTTTTTTTCATTTACAGGAGAAGGAGGGAAAACGTGTCTGGCAGAAAAGCATGGAGAATGTCATTCTTAGTGATAACCAAGTTTGCTTTCTCCCAGCTCTAGATCTGCCTATCTCACTAATTGGTGTGACATTAAAGAGGTCTTAAGACAAACGGATTGTGAACCTACTTCAAAGACACTAAAATTGGAAGGGGAAAAGGGGACAAAATCTGCTTTTGATTTCTGGTGCTAAAGAAAGAGTTCAAGAAAATTACAAAGAAACTCCTGGCTTTGAATTCTCTTTAGGGTACTTCTTTATAGTAAAACTTCTGGTGGAAAGAAATTTCCATTTTTCATTAGTTTCTAGTATGCAAGTATTTACTGAGATTCTAAAAGACACTTATATTTCTAACTTTCACGTTCTGCAATGTCAGTTTTCTCAATGAATATGAGCAGTGCATGAGACATCAGTTTGTGTTTTTAAATATCTAAATATCTTTTAGAGCTGCCCAGTAATATATGTATTATTCCTTGATTTTTGAAATACTTTGAAGTACATTGATTATTTGGACATGTGTTCAGTGTGTGATTAAGCTTCAATATTATGCTTATAGTGTTAGATTTTTGCAGAACAAAAATCTCTGTGAAAACAAACACAAAAAATTTTTATGTGATGCTGCAGTTGTGACAGAATGTTTGAAGGGGTCTGTCTTGGCAGAATACAGTAATAACGGTCTGAAAAGGTGGGAGCTTTGGCTGCTGAAAAATTAGAAAAAGGTATCCCTTCAGTCTGTGTAAGAGCAAGGAAAATATAAATGTATTTTTCTTCTTCATTAGTTTAGTCAAATGATATTAATATTCTAGAGTTACTTTAAACAAGGACTGAGAGCTATAATGAGAGAAAATATAAATCACAGAATGACAGAATCATTTAGGTTGGAAACTACTTCCAAGTCGATCAAATTCAACCTTAGACTGATCACTACCTTGTCAACTACAGCACGACAATAAATGCCAAACCCAGTTCTTTCTTGAATATCTCCAGGGATGGGGACTCAACCACCAACACCTCCCTGGGCAGTTCTAGTGTTTACAACCCTTTGCATGATTGAATTCCTCCTGATGTCCAACCTGAACCTCCTCTGGCACAGCTTGGGGCCTCTGTCGCTCATTTGCCTAGAAGAAGAGGCCAACCCCCGCCCGGCTACAGCCCCCTTTGTATAGGGCAGCAAGGTCTCCCCTGAGCCTTCTTTCCTCCAGGCTGAACAGCAGCTCCCTCAGATGCTTCTCAGAGGACTTGTGCTCCAGACCCTTCCTCAGCTCCGCTGACCTTCCCTTGGACTTGCTCTAGCACCTCAAAGTCTTTCTTGTCATGAGGAGCCCGAACTGAACACAGGATTTAAGGTGAGGTCTAACCAGTGCTCAGTATAACGGGATGGCCACTGCCCTTGCTACATACACTATTTTTGGTATAACCCAGGATGTCACTGGCCACGTGGGCATATGGCTAGCTCATGTTCACCCACTGTTGATCATCATCCCCAGCCTGTAGCACTGGAGCTGTTGTGACTGAAGTGTCAACCTGAACTTCACCTTGTTGAACCTCATCCATTTGGCCTCAGCTCATTGATCTAGCCTGTACAGATTCCTCTGCAGAGCCTTCTCACTATCCAGCAGATCAACACTCCCACCCAACTCAGTGTTGCCCATGAACTTACTGAGGATACTTTTGATCATCTCAGCCATATTATTTATTGTCAACAAATCTATTAAACAGGACTGGGCCCAACAGTGATTGCTGTCAGACAGCAGCAGTGACGAGATGTAAACTGGATGTAGCTGCATTCTCAACCACTCTCTGTTTTTTTTAAACCAACAAAGATTATGCCTGTCCTAGCTCTGGGCTGACGGCTTTTCCAGGTGAATGCAGTGAGAAAATGTGTCCTTGGTTTTCTGGAGTCCAAGTAGACAACATCCACAGCACTCCCCTCACTCATCATGTGAATCACGCGGTCATAAAAGGAGACCAGGGCGGTCAGGCAGGACCTGACTTTTCTAAACCCATGCTGGTTTGATGCTGGCCCCTTGTTTGCCCCCTACGTGCTGAGTGATCGCAATCAAGATGATCTGCTCCATAACCTTCCCAGGCACTGAGGTCAGGCTAACAGGCCTGTAGTTCCCTGGATTCTCCTTCCAACTCTTCATGTTGGATGGGTGTCACATTGGCCAACCTCCAGATGGTAAATAATGGAGGGTGGCTTAGTGAGCTCTTCCATCAGCTACCTCAGTACCTTTGGAAGAATCCGGATCTGCTCCCAGAGACTTATGAACGTCTAAATGGCTCAGCAGGTCACTCCCTACCTCTTCTTAGATTTCAGGGGGTCTAGTCTGCTCCCAGTCCCTGTCTGCCAGCTAAGAGGGCTCATTGCCCTGAAGTTAACCAGACTTACTGTTGAAGACTGAGGCAAACAAGGTGTTCAGTACCTCAGTTTTTATCTAAATGTAAATGGATGTGTCTGAGGAAGCAGGGCTCTGTGGTATGGCCATATCAATGCTGATACTATGAAACCAGAAACTGGAACAGATGAGATGATGCATTTGAATAAAAGCTAGTGAGCTTCTGGGGAAACAAAATTATGTCTGGCAAACTCTTGAAATTCCTCACAAGATGAGCTGTTGGCTAGTTAGGAATGTGAGTATAGAGAGCCTGCAGGTCAGAGCCTGGTTTCAAACATGTCTGAAAGGAGCAACCTGCTTTGGCAGCACCAGCAGAAGTCACAGTGAATGACTTTCATTTGAATTCCAGAAACTTTTGTTGAGCATCACTACTGACGTTTGTCATGCCATGATGTTTCCATCAATCTTCCCTCCATAATGTTTTGGAAGGATTTCTGAGGAATACTGTTGGTAACTAAAGCTCCAAGTGGAAAATCCCATGAAGGCAAAGCCACGGCAATGACTATGTGTTTTTCCTTTGTTCTGTGTGGTACCACTGTGAGATATGCAGCATAGCTCAACCCAATTTGAGTAATTACAGTTTACTGAGGATGAAAGACTTTGAAAAAAACAAATTTACAATTCTCACCATCAGAAAACATATATGTGTGTTCATACACAGGGCTGTGTGGCTGGAATTCATGATTAATTTTTTTCCAGAACTGTTAAACTCTGGGAATTTTAAAACACTTGCTCTTTTCCTTTCACTTACAGCCCTTTCAACCCCTCTCTGACTATTGTGGTCTTAACACTACTATTACGCTAGTTTCCAGTAAGTATGACAAACTGTTCTAATTAAGTAATTTAAAACAACAGTTTGATTGCAAACATATGTGTAACTGTGTTCTTAAATTAATTTTCCATTGCTTTTTTTGTGAAAATTAGATGGCTTCAATCATTGTAAGTGTGATTTAGGAAAGCTGGAATTGTTGGAACCCACTGTTTTGTGACAAGAGGATGCATTCCTTGTTTATTGAAATATAGCGCCAGTAATATGTGTTTACAAGGAATGTATACAGTTTGTTAAAGTTTAATTCAACAAGCATAAATATTTTACATAATAATGCTGAAAATATTTTAACCTAAGGAAGTGGATATCCTGTGAACTTTCAAATGTAAAAAATCTTGCCTTATTAATTTAAGAATTTAAAATACTTTATTTGGCACTTATGGCATGACACAGTTATTTATGTATTACTTATTAGGTAAAGACCTACTAATGCTTTCCGTAGTTTTTATCATGTTTTAAATCTAACACTTTAAATTTGAGATATCTTTTTAAATCTACTTAGTAAATATTTTATTTCTGTAACTATGGTGTTTGATTATATAGTTTTCTGAAATCAAGATTCTAGACATAAATCTAAATAAAAGCTTGCTTAAATATGGAGTGGAAGATCATGAGGTCTGCAAAAACAATTTAACCTCAGCAGAGGTTAAATGGCAGAAATTGAAGGAAGGACCATTAATGTGCTGTAGAAATGGCTCGTTTGAGTTCAGTGTTCAAGCTCCCTGTTTTCTATTAAGGGATAGCTAGGCATTTGTGGGGTTGGTCCTCCACAGTTTACTTACTAAACTGGGAAGTATTTAGTCTTCTCTATTTCTTGCTATAAATTCAGTGACTTGCTCCAAGCTGCACTTCTGTCAAATAGGAATTCAAAATCTCAACAACTTTAGAAAAAAAAGCATACATACACAATGCTGATCCCACTTTCATTCATCCAGAGAGAGGAGAAGTTACTGTCATTAGAACTATCCTTCTGTCTGTGGATACCCATTCTCCTTCTGGGGCAGCTCTTAGGTTAGATACCAGGTCTTTCAATTTCTTCCTGGGTTTTAAAGGATTTGACAGCAGCTCTGTTGTCAAATTCCCAGCTGAAATCAGTATAATTTTGTATGGTATAAACACAACAGGCAAAATTATTTTTTAAAACTGGCATGGCAATGAATGGAGGACATTAGTGACAGGAAAAAAATGGATGATTGTGTTTGCCATATATTCATATTTTAAAGTGATCCACTACACTGTCATTTGCAGCTCCAGGAACAGAAATAGTTTCTTTTCCAAAGGTACTCTATCAGACAACAGAGTCTCATTCCTTCCCCTCCTCAGCACTCACTGAGCCTGCTTCAAGGCCCGAAGTGCAAAAGTGCCCTGCCACATCACCCTCGTAAGCCACCAGGATTTAGGTGCAACTTTCCAGTTGCTCTTCTCAGAAACAGAGAATGAGGGTTGAGTACACACCTTCAAATCTTCTTGCCTGGGTTGCAAGCACACTCCCTGGCTGCTGTCATTTACTGCCACTTTATCCCTGTCCACTGAGGTGAACCAAACCAGCTTTTTAGCTTGCAACATCATGTCCTTACTAACAAAATCCTATCTTCTTTTGAAAAATTAAAAAAAACACAGACACCAGCTTTACCTGTCAAAAATTTGTCAGAGGGCAGACAAAAGCAATATTTCCAAGAGGATAAGCATCTTAAGGAAAAATATATATCTTTGCTCTTGTTGAAAATGAGGGTGTCTTTAGATAAGTTAACAACCACCAGTAATTCAAGAAAATCCTCAATTCTGCCTTTTTATAATACACATCTTTCTACTCAATGCACAAATACTATATGTAACAGTTCTCTGAAAATCTAACAGCAGACTGAAACTTGATCTGTGCATGACAGACAGAAGGCAAT
Source organism: Leptocoma aspasia (assembly GCA_013399835.1). NCBI lineage: Eukaryota > Metazoa > Chordata > Aves > Passeriformes > Nectariniidae > Leptocoma > Leptocoma aspasia. Next base: position 645,075 of record VXAX01002258.1, on the reverse strand, counting down.
ATATTTGAATATCTTAATGGAGTTTCACCTCTACAGACTTTAAGAACTTTGCTTCATCAAAAATAATTCCAAAGACATATCCGACCAGTTCCCATCTGAGTACCCTTTGTAAAATCAACTCCAAGGTATGTGAATTGTGGAAGAGTCCAGAAGTCACTCTGAGTTGCAGGAGGTCTCTTCAGAATCAAACAGAGAAGACTCCTAAGGTCATAAGGAGGAGACAGCAATGTGATTTTACAGCCTCAAGAGTGGGCAATGATCTGCTTTGCATTGTCAAAAGTCTGTTCTGTATATTATTCAGTATTTGATATAATACATTCATAGATAGCCAGTAATTTTGATCTAAAGTACAAGCTTTTATTCAATAAAATTGTTGGAGATTATAACTTAATCTTTGTAGTTGTATGAATTAAATATTTAGAGTAGATTAGAATTTATATTTAAAATGAAGCTTTATTTTTTCTTCTTGATGTGTTACCTCATCTCAACTGAAGATAATGCACAAAAGAATCTCTCAAAATTATTACAATATGGACACACACAACTTTGAGGTTTATTGTTCTCCTTAAGTATTTAAAATTCCATCAGAATGAGGTCAGAAGGAACAAATCCCAAAGAATAAAATTATTTTGGGAGACAGAAATACTGTCATTAGAGCTAAAAAAAAAAAAAGAAAAAAAAGTGACTGTTTTTGATGCAACAAAATTTTATACACTTTCAGGTCTTGACAGTGGAAGGATTATGTTACATGCCAGCTGGAGTAAAACACGAGTACTTTGGACATCTTCCAAAGAATGACATGCCAGGATAATGAAAAGTTTCAAGTATGGCTCACACAACAGAGCCAATGCTTTCTCTCCTCAAGTCAACTTCTTTGCATTAAAGGGAAGCAGAAGCATAAGAATGGAAGTATCTTTAGCAAAAAGTTGTCTATTTGCTTAAGTCCTCATATGATTCCTTTCACTAACAGTGTCAACCAACCAAATATTTAAGAATAATGGTTGGGTTGACAGACTTTCTTCTCACATTTAGAGACTATTCTCAAGTTTGAACCTACCAGGATTTTGCAATAGTACCCAAATTATTTGACAACATACAAAAATACAGACTATATACTTAGTTTCATAAAGCTTTGTTTCCTATTTTAAAGTTTTAAGAATATAACAATTTCTAAAGGACGCTTCCTCCTTATGTTAATGTAAAAATAGCCAGATCTTTAAAAGGCAAATTGACCAAGTGCGAGACTGCTCACCCACTAACAAGGAATGTTAGTTGGAGTAGCCCATGAAGAAACAGGTTAGTTTTATCCTATTGATGATGTGTTCATGCAAACAATGTTTGAATTTTTGCATAACTTGCAAATTGTAAATCCTGGATTTCAGAAATTTCAACCACTGAAGCTAAGGGAAAAGAGAGTAACAAATCGTTAATATTCATTTTCACTCCTTTCCACACAGAGTATTTGCCAGGTGTGACCCAAATGTGAGATTGCGGCCTCTCAAACACCTGTACTTGGGAAAGCTAGGAATCTAAGTATCTATTCTTAAGGAAGGCCAGAAATCTTGCTCCAGAAGGAAGGATCTGTACCCTCAGGTGCCTACTTCACAAGGTGCTCAAGTCCTGCCTGCAAGTCCAGCACACCTCCTGGGGCCAGCACACACACAGCCATGGAAGACTATGTCCCCTCTTGTCTGAGGTGACCTCGAGCTGTCTTTGGTCTCACTGAGTTCTGGAGTTGATCCTCTTTGTGGATCCAGTACATGGCTTTTGTGTGACAAGGCCTATTCCCAAGTCCATAGGGCACTTTTCAATAGACTGAGGGACTGAGGAGTTTTTGAGCTGTCTTGAAACTTTAGAAATGTCAGTTGCCAATTTGTAAGCATCAGTTAAATAGGTGTTCAGGGCTTGTGAGGGTTTGATCCCATATATCAGAATTTCTTGCTAGGAATTCAAAGTCCTGTGTCTAACCCCTGCTCTAGTGCTTAATTTCCACAAGAACAGGAAGCAGGTTAAAACACAGTTACGATAGTGAATATATTTTAACAAGTACTAAATAAAAGCAATTGTAAATATAAGAACTTAAAACTCTGACTCTCATAGTTTATCATACTTATCTTTTGTAAGAAAAAAATTAACAGAAACTGAGTTACCAACACTTCTAATGCTTGATTTGGCAGTGATTTGGCAGTGCTGCAGAAAAACAAAGCTGAGTTGCCTTAGTCCAAATGATACATAAGTAAGCCATAGCAGTTAATTTTGCACAGAAATTTTTTGCACCTTGATTTGAGATTCTTTTCGTTGTGTCTGTACATGTATAAAGTCCTGTCAAAGATGATGTTAAATCAAAGAGATGGTATTTTACATTTACCCCTTTTTATTGTACAGTTTATACTCATCTTTTACTCCTTACCTTGGTGAGTGCAAAGACTTAGAATTTATGACATACAAAAGACAATTCAGCTATAATAAACTCCTGCACCATAACAACAGACCTACCAGCTTCAAAAGGCATCATCATATAAAAGCCAAGGCTTGATAAAAATTTAAACACTTCAGAATAAATGATTGCTGGAGAGGATCGTGGGAATGGGAATGCCTTTTTTCCTCACTTCTTCAATAAACACCCATAATAATTACGTCCTTCCTGTCACAAAAAACAGAAGGGAACGTCAAAAATCTTAAACAAGGCAAAAGTTACAAGTTTCTGTTTCTCTCCCTGCTGATCAAACCTGCATAGATAAATTATTCCCTTATGCAACCTGCACAACAGTAAAAGGACTTTTGCATCGGCTTGGGGGTAACCTGTGAGAGAAGAGCAGTCTGTCCAGTCTAAGCACATTCCTAAAAATATGCTTCACCTGATGGGCCTTGAGACATCAGGTCCTTGGCTTCTACACCAACTGGACTGAGCTTATAAATGCAATCTTTTTAGAAGAAATATCTCTTTGTACTATGATTACTTGCTTTGTGCAGTAGCAAAATGTTTGGATCTCAAAATCATAAATGTAAGTTATCCACTGAGCAATTTCTGTACAACCTGGGTTCACGTGTGAATTTAAGAGAAGGCATAGTGACATGGAAATTTAGGAATAGGAATATAGATTCCAGTATCTGTCAAAGCAAGGAAAAACTCCTTTGAACTTCACCAAAAAACAAGAGATGTTCTCTGTAGTAGGTTGAGGAAGAACAAACTAGCTGTAAACTGACTAACTGTTGGCTTGATCATCCATTTTATCAGATTACACGAGTTTGGGATTGTATTTGCTTACAGTGCCTCTAGTTTAAATAACTTCTGAAGCAGAAGGTCAGCGCTATAAAATATTTATGGAAACTTTAATCAACAAGTTCAAACAATTTGCAAAATCGAGCAGAGTTTTAAGAAGTTGCCTTTGTAGCTCTTTCTTTGTTGTTTGTTTGATTGTTTTTTCATTCAAATACTAACAAGGTTGAAGTCACATATTTACAAAGGTAAATTAAATTAAATGGGCCTTTCTGGGTTTGTCAAGCACACTACTGATGTGTTATTTTGCAAGTGCAGAAAAAATAATAGAAATTATCAGAGAGGCACAAATGAGCATATTTAGATTAAGCCTTCTGATCTTTACCATTTTATCTCCAGATGAAATCTGATTTGGTGAAAACAGCTTCAAAACTTTATCTTCAAATATCAAGAGACTGAGTAATAACAAGGGTGAAAGAAAAATCAGGTTGTTCTTCCTTTAGTAATCTTTGGACACCAGAGAAGCCTAAGTTTGCTGTTCCTACACAAAATAATCACAAACCTGTAATTATTTCTGTGCAAAATAATCACAAAAAAAGGATTTTCACCACCTTTTAGACTCTAAATTATATGTGGAAATTTCTTTTCATTCACTGAACTGTACTTTTAAAATTTCTTTTCAGAATAAAGTTACTCCATGTAAGATCTTCTAAGGTAAGAATATTCAATGTTAATTATATTTAACATTTTCTATGCTAAAAAAAAAAATAGGAGAGATTTATATGGCAAGTTACTAAACGTGGTACTTTACACCTGTAGCAAAATTAATTTAGCAAAACTAATCTATCTAATTTATTGGTTAGATAGAAGTATTCAACAACATAATCTTAGAGTGATTGTATGATTTGAGACCACTGGAACAGAAGTGTACTGCTACTGGGCTAGAGATAAGGCCCCTTTAGCACAGTAACCTGTGTCTGGTATTGAATTACCACAGAACCAAATGACAGTGGCATAAAACCAGAGCACATTGTAGGGGAATTTAAGACAGAGCCTTTTTGTGATCTGACTTTCACAGGAGTTGAATATTTCTGCTAAAAGATAAGATTGGATGTACTGAAGGACTGCCACAAAACAATTTTACAGATGTTTAGACCAAACTGATTCCCTCTTTAAACCAGGGTCATAGACTGTGGTCAGACCTTCAGGTAATAAAGCTCAAGCATGTGAGTTATAAATTGAATTATTGTGACTTTTCTGTAAGTTGAACTAGCCTGTTTTTCTCTCTCTACGTGTTACCTACTAATCAAGTAGTTACTATCAATCAAGCTACCAGGCTTGGTTTGTGAAAAAAACCAGTCTATATTTGGATGGAAAAATTAATTCAGATCTGGATTCTCTTCCTAATCTTTACAATGTTATGTTGTGTTAAAAAAAAAAAAAAAAAAAAACCAAACAAAAAAACCGGAACAGCCTTTGGCTGCCACCAGGATGCTAAATTCCTGATGCTTGCTACAAATATCAGAAACTATTCCATTGTTTTGAAGGCAAATAGATACTCAAATACCTGAAAAAGTTTTTTATGTGTTGGTTTTCATGTGTTTTCACTGTGTTGTTTTTTCTTTACCTGTCAAATGAGATTATAATCCAGAATGCATAGGCTCTAGAACTCCTTGTTTTAAATCACTAGCTAATAATGGACTGGTGGTAATTATCAAGGAAACAAACGGCATGCCCTTGATTCCAAACATTTCTGTTAGGAATAGTTCTTACCCAGGGAGAGGGGAATTGTGAGTTTTCCCAGCACAGCTGCAGAGAATTGCGAATTATCCGGAAAAAATTCAAAGCTGAGGTAAACAATAATGTCACTTTGTTTGAATTAGACTGGTGGATTAGATATTTGGATATCCACTGAAAACATTACTTCTTTGAAAATACCTGGCATGATTTCTCAGAGGAGCTTTAGACAGAGTATCTGAATGCGTCATTGTGCAACTGACATTTTGAAGATAGGTCATAGGTTCTGAAAGACTACAAGAAATGATGTAACAGATTCCAGGTAAATTAATGGTGGAAATTCACATGGAGACTGTTTTACAGAAAATATTGTTTAAAGTAATAACGGTTTTAAAAAAATCATAGTGTAAAAGCATTAATGTTGAAAATGAGTAACAGATGACATTAGCAAATTGGAAAGCTCACAGATTTAAAATCATAATTATCTGAATTTAGAAGGGGAATATGGGAATATTTTTCCATAATTTGGAAGATTCTAACTGGAGTCCCTAGCTGCTTGGGTCTATATTGCTAGAGGTCCAGTCCAGCAAGGCATGGACAGAACCATCGTTTTCTTGTGCCTTATCTTGGAGAATAGTCAGTTCATCAAGGGACTGCTTGGCATCCACACAGTCCAGTCCAATGTTCATCAGTGAGTAATGGATCCTTCCCATTTATGTTTCTGGCTTCTTTCTCTTTGTTTGCACTATGGCTTTTAACATAATTTGAATCTGGGGAGTGGAGGACGAAGTGGCAGAGATTCATTGTCTGTCAATAGATAATTCATCAATCTAAAATTAAAGCCTCGAACATGTGAATGTTCACCTTTGCTTTATGGTGTATGACACAGAAGAAATATTTTTTTTAAATTGCAGTAGCTGGAGTGGGCTTTGAGGCAAAGGCTCTCTAAATCCACTGTGAGTCTGCAGGTTAAAGAATTGCATTTTTTACCTTTGTATTCTTGCTACTGTACTCTAGTAATTTTCCATGTTTGGGTTACTCATTTACTCTGGCATTTCTCTAGCTCAGACTATTCTTATGGAGGTGCTTTAGGAAAGAATCCAGACAATGTTTTTCTGCTGTGCTCCAGATGTTTGCAATAACGTACTAGTGAAGTGAATGCCAGCAGTAAAAGGATATTCCTCCACAGGAAATACTTTGCATCAGACACCAACCAACAGCTCCTTAGAGGGAAAAAAGGCACCAATTTGTTAGCTGACAGTTAACCAGTAAACAAAGAACTAATCTTGGTAAACTTAAAATTAAGTATATAGCTTCCTATAACTGAGTTTGAAAAACAAATGTTGAAAACTACTAGAATAAACAACTGGTTGAGGATTATTGCAGAAACATATTTAGACAACCTTCTCCTTTCAGTTTTACCACTTTGTTTACCACCATGATCTGTATTTTGAAAAGAGAAGGAAACTTCTATTCTTTCCAAGCAATTATGCAGGACATATTCAAGAGAGAAAAAAGAATTCTTTATCTCCCTCCATTCCTGCACTTTAAAACCATTTAGCAGGAGACATGCAATAAGCATGCTATAACTGTATTTTTCCTTGCCTGACCCATTTAATATGTTTTAATATCCTATTGATTCACATTAAGACAGCCATTTCTGTTAATTCTTTCCACCACAGCAGGGGACAGTGAACTGAGTACTTATGGTGAGACCAAATATATTTTTGCATCTTTCAAGGCTCTGTATTCATACAGTTCAGTTTTTTGTTATTCTCCCATATTAAATTAATAGGTTGTTTTTATGCTTGCCTATACAGTGGAGCTTTCCTGAGTCAAAGAATTCTACAGATTTACAACGTTGGAACATTTACAATGTTCCAACAAATTTACACAATGTTGGAAGTCATGGTATAATACGGATGGACAAAATTCACAAAATCCATGTAACTTTGACAAAGTTTACATCACCTCTAGATACTTGTATTCTGATTAAATTTGGTTTTATTATCCTATGTTACTAAATCCACAGGCAGTACATGGTTGAGTTTTACACTGAAAACTGTATCTTTATTGAGTTAAAACAAATCACAGATATAATTAATACTCATTTTTTTTTATTACATGCCCTATTTCTTTATCTAGCTACTGAGGGACTAGTTTGGAGAAAATAAATACTTTCAATTCTTTTCCTTGTGTACTTTTCAGAGTTTTTGACATTTTTAGAGAACTACCACTAGTTAAAATTTTATGGGAAAAAAAGCCCACTGCAATTTAGTGCCTGAGGAATATCCCAGATGCAGAATGGGTTCATATGTTATGATTGTTCACAGCTCAAAAAGGAAGCCTGATAGAACAGAAGTGATTAAAAAAAGGACTTAATTTCAACATGTTTATCTTCCAGCACTTCCCCATAGTAGTAGATCTTGTGAGCTGGCATTCAACACAGAGACATTAATATAGATTTTCTTTAAACTGGGTTAATAAATGTGACATTCCATCCTGAGCAGGCTGAAGGAACTGAACATAAGTGATGCATAGGGTACATTTTATTCATATTTAATAGAGGAATTACTGCATATATGTTTTTAAGTCAGGAGAAAACAACCACTCTTTCTTCTCACAACATAACTCAATAAAGGATTTTCCACATAAGAAAAGTAACTTTTATTGCCATCCTCATTTTATACATTATAAACAACATGCAAGGAAAATAGATTTGGATTCCATAAAATTCTGCTCTACTTTGACTTCGAAAGGAGAGTAAGATAGTTTAAGGTGTGTGTTCAGCTTCTTGGCTCCATGCCTAGAGTTCTGCTTTATAAATAATGAATCCTGAACCTTGTTTACCAATATGTAAATCCTTATGAGAAGTATCTGTGGATTGACAGAAAGAGATGACTTCCGTGTTATATATGTGGTATGTATGATTTTGAATCAGTATCAAGAACAAAATGGTGGAGGAATAGGGCAAGTAATTGGTGCAAAGGGTGATGTTGCCCCAGTCCTGACTTCCATTATGTTTTCTAGCTAGATTTTTGAAATGAGCAAACTGAATTCAGAACTGTGTTTTTTACTTTGTGAGACCTTGAGGTTTTTTAAGGACTAACCTGTTTTTAAAAAGTGGAAGAATATAATGTCATTTTACTATACCACCCTCAGAAATAGTTGATTTTTTTTTCCTTTAACTGAAGTTTTTCAGCTTCTATGCAAATGAACTAGAACTCCACAGTTTGGAACATAAGCAGCCAGAGTGACTTTCTGATCATAACCATTAAAAATCTGTCTAAGAGTTAAGAAAAGAACATAATATTCAGTTAAGTATGGAAGCATTTTGAAAAGAGATTACCGTACTGTTCTTTTAGGATGAAAAGTATGAAAGATGAAAATCTGTCTTTAACAATTGTGTGGATTACAAGTTAGTGGCACTGTATTTTATCTCAGCCCATTGTTTTAATTTAACCTACGATTAATTTTGAAGATTTTATTAAACATTTTAAATAGTATGTGTCCAACATTCAAGCCTCTGGCAATTGATCTAAGCTTTCTTCCACACAATTTCATTTGCCAAGAAAAAGATAGTTTTACTCTTTCACTGCTTCCCTATCTTGTATGCGCATATGTAGAATATTTCCTTTAAGGACAAATTCTAAAGAGAGATAGAAAATAAACTAGGGTTTTATTTTATCATTCACCAAATTAAGATGTTCCACTACAACATCTTTTTGCCTTGTTGGAAAGGCATCTTTTGCTTTTGGTTGGGAAATTTCACAATGATTAAAATTAATCAGAACATCCAGATCTTGTTTGACCTAAAAAGTTTTATGGAACTTTTGCCTTTGATAAATAGCCCAAACTTCAAACAAAATACCTTCATTAGGCAAGAGAAAATTATTTTTTAATTAATTTATCTGAAATACTAACAACTAGAGGAAACTGGGACGTAGTTTTACGCATATAATCTGTAAAGTGCTCCTCTGGCTTCTATTCTCATACAAGAATAACTACAAAGGTTTTATGGTACTAAAGAAGCCCTTCCAAGCAGGCAAGCTTCTGGGGGCTTTTTTTTTATAAGAGACAAGTGACCAAATTTAAAAGCCATTACACTTCTTATATTACTGCTGTGGCTGATTCTCATGCAAATTAATTTCTGTGATTCATGTACATTTTATGATTATTCATGATTATCTGCATAGTTTCCAAACCTTAGTGACTCCATACGTAAAACAAATAGCATAAATATAACAGCCTGATAAGATCAATGGTTTGTGTGAGCGCAGTTCGTTGTATTTGTAACACTTGGCTGAGATATAGGACTTTTTTTCCTAGAAGGAAAAGTGCCATCTACTGAATCTCCAAAACAAAACTTTGCAGCATCTTAAGATTTTTACTTTCTAAATAACTTTTTTCCCCAAGATTTCTGGAAGACTTCTTGATCATCCTCTGCATCTCTTAAACACCCTAGAGAGGTCAGACTGCCGGTAAGGAATTACTCTTATTTTGCCTGATTAGCCAGTTCAGGTTTGGCAAAGGTATAGACAGAAAGACTACAAAAACAATAAACTGACAGCACACTAATAAATAATATTTTATGCAGAAGCAGAAGAAAAAATAACTAAAATGACTAATAGATAACTTTGCTGTGGCAAAGGACTTATTAGTTAACTGGTACATGGTGCTAGTTAACAAACATGGTTTGGTAAGGTATTGAACATTTTTCAAAGTCATTAAATTGCTTTAAAGTCTAATAGGACAATAAACTTTATTCAGGACTTAGAAGTGCTGTCAGTATTTTTCAGGGCTAAGCAGTAGACATTTGAATGAATAAAAATATCAGCCACTGTATAATCCTGCACAGCTGTTATAAGAATGTCACTACAAAAATGGAGGGATTGAGAAGGTGAACATAATTTATATCTTCAAAAGTTTGGGAAGTTTCCAAAGGTGGTCACAGGCTTACAGGAATTGGATAACCACAGGATTATGGGTAAAGTCTTGTCATGACTTAAAACTAACTGATTAGATAGAACAGGAATCAATTCTTTCTTCTTAAGATAAAAAATATTTAACAGTGAGACATGACAACACTTTATACAATCTATAAAATGCTCTAATTATAGTGTCTATAGCAAATCTGGTAGCAATTTTGTGACAATGATAATTATTTGTACAGTAAGAAACCACCCCTTATCTATGCAAGCCATGTTGTATATAGCCAGGTATACCGTTGTACAGCAACGTTAACTTCTGTCACAAAATAGGCTTTTTTTCTCTAATTATAAACTGGATGCCTGCTGGTTTCTGCATAGATAATTCCACTGATAGCTTTTCATAAATGTTTTATTTTTTTCTGTTCATACAATACCCCTGAGGAATAATATTCCAACACGTTAATTAAAACTTATTCAACAACTTGTGGGTTGCTTTCTTTCTAATTTAGTGGTGACTGCAGTTTGGAAATTCTGACTTAGCCAGCTTCAAAAATCATATGATGTTGTTGCTCATATAGAAACAGTTAAGTAAAAATAACCAGAGGGAATGCTTTTAAAAGACAGTGTTGGAAGAGCTTTCACTTGGTGAGATGAAAAAGAAATCTCCCATTTGGCTTGAGAAAAGTTGAGAGGAAAGACAGGGGCTCTTCTTGAACATGGCCTCCTTGAAATTGCTTGAAAGGTCTTTGAGACACCTAGGGAAAAAAATTAAACTCTATGCCTACTAACGTTCATAATTTCAGCCAAATATCACAAATGTTATAGTGGCAAAATGTGGAAAGATAATTACACTTTATCCTAGGCAGTAACAGGTGCTGTCAGGCCCTCTCTATTCATATCCCAGTCCCACAATCTTCCCAGAGACAAACTGTTCATCACCAAGTGGGATTTTTACCACGTGCAGACACACTGCTCTGGGAAAGGTTGTTTATCCTGTCCTGCTTTGGCTAGGTTAAAACATCTCAGGTTGCCAAAACTCTTACAAACATTTACAACATCAAAGTCAGCTGCAGCCATGCAGGGTGCTGCTCAAAGCAGGACTTGGCTGCATGCCTTCTTCTCACTGTCCATAGCTGGTGGAAGACAGAAATACCTAAACCAACTCCTTTCAGCTTTTTTGCAGTAAAATGAAAAACCACCAGAGGTTAGTGATATCTTACAATCTCTTAATTTTCCTCCACAGATTGATCTCTGAAGAATGGTGGGGGAAGGATGTGTTCAAAAGTGGCACTGGCCAGTACTTCAGAGAAAGAGACTGGTAGAATATTCGTGAAAAATACTCTGGCTCATGTGCCTCATTTATACACAACCTTTACTTCCCAACTAGAACGGGGTCTACTGATTATTGTGTTTTTGCAGCGCAGTTTATGCAGGTGAGCAGAGACACGTGAACGCCTTTTACCGATTTGGCGGCATTTACACAACACTGTCCGTCCATAGCTTCATTCCTTAGTCCAAACCGAGCCATGTACACTCCAGACGAGCCAAACCGGTCACTTAACAGTACAAGGGTGTGAGTGTCACCCCTCCAATAATGACTTTTATCAACAGAAACAGACACTGTTGTTGTCTTCTTCAACGAGCCAGCCACGAAAATAGTTTCCTTTTTGGGGGCTGTTTTGGCGGGTTTTGACCTTTTCCCCGTCAGACCCGGTGCGACCCGTCCCGCTCCCGCGGACAAGTGGGGGGCTCCGGGGAGAGACAGCGCCGCGCACCCCCTGGGAGACACAGCACCGTGCTCTCGCCCCCACGGGCCTTCGTGCGCCGAGGAGCTGGGACAGCACCTCTTCCGAAGAAGCCGCCCGGCCTCCGGCNCGGGCTGCCCCGAAGGATGTCCGCCCAGTCCAAGGGGACCGCATCTTCCTCCTCCTCGCCGTCCGAGGGGCCGCCGGCAGCCTCCAAAACCAAGGTGAAGGAGCAGATCAAGATCATCGTGGAGGATTTGGAATTAGTCCTGGGGGACCTGAAAGATGTCGCCAAGGAACTTAAGGAGGTGAGGATGAAGGGCTGCGCGGGCGGACCCCCCGTCTGCCCCGTGTGGGGCAAGCGCCCCACCGCCCCCAGGCTGGGGTCTGGCATCCCCCAGAGCTGTGCTGCCGCCCTCAGGCTCCTTTTACCGCTTCTTCACCGCGGGTCGAGCAACTGGTGTTCAGGCTGGGCACGGGGCAGCTCCCGGCCGTGCCCCGGGGCGGGCGGCTGGGCATCGCTGCGCTGCCCGGCGGCCCGGAACGGGCTGGAGCCCCGTGTCCCGGGTGCCGTGCGCCCCGGGACCGCCCGTGCTCCCCTCGACTGCGAGGCGGCTCTGCTGGGTGACTTCCCACCTCAGGGCACCCCTCGGAGTTTTATTTTTCCCTGGGGGAGCCTCGCCTGAGAGGTCCCTGTTGGGCGAGGAGGGTGTTCTGGGGAGCTGCGGGACCCGCAGCGCTGCCCTATTCCGGGCTGAGCCGCGCCGGCGTCCCGCCGGTGGGAGAGGAGTCAGGAACGACCCCGCTGCCGCTCCGGCGAGTTTTAACTTTCCGGCTGCGCGGGGCAGCGCCGTGCTGGCCCCGAGCAGCGGCAGCCCCGCTCGCATCTGCCCGGCGCTGAGGGCTGAGGGCCCCGACCCCGCGCCGCCCGTGGCGCGGCCAAGTCTGCCTCAGCCTCCGCAGCCTGCTTCACCCGGAGCCCAGCGCTCTGCTTATCGGCCCTATCTGCCAAGGTTGCCTTCGCAATCTTTCTGTTGCTGGTGGCGGCTGTCATCTCCTCTAGGTTAATCTGCAGGCAGAGTGCGATTACCGCGGGCGTGTTCGTAAGCAGGGAAATGCAGTAGCTGGAGGACAAGAATTTGGCTGTCCTTTTGGAGGTTTCCACGTTATCTTGATTTTGCTACACAACTAGTCGACAGATGGTTGGATTATGCACCGAAATTCAAGTCCTGAGTCTCTGTGTATTGCTTTATAATCCTATATTTGACATTTATAATAAGCTTCGGGTTTTTTTGCCGTCAAATATTAGTTTTCTATTTTAACAACATTGTCAACAAGTTTCTTTCAATAATCTTTTGCCATCTGAGGCAGTCTGAAATTCACCCAGTGCTTTGTATAATGTTGAAAGATGTATAAACACACGGCTCACTAATCACAGCTGTTAGGCTCTTTTTTTCACCCACAATTCCAGGTTTCTCCTTTTTTTCTTTTTTAATACATCTATAATTTCTCTTTTCCTTAATGTACTGCTGTCTATGCTTTGTAATTTTTTGAGGTATTTTGAAATGGAAATAAACAATGTTTATAGAGCAGCTCTTTAAACGTTTCTAAGACCGATAGCGTAAAGTGGCTTCTGTTGCTGCAGAAGCACATTTTCAGGACCTGGAAAGGATGTAATGTGTTCTGTCCCATGAATGTAAATCGTTCCCGGCATGTAATCAGTCCTAGCTTTCTTCTAGAGAGCAAACAGGATCACTGTAAGTGGAGATCATATATCATCATTTACTGTGGCATGTTTTATCTAAGCAAACTTGTCCATTCTGGCTGACTGCATCTGTAAAAGAGAACTGGATTTACCTCTGCTTGATAGGGAAACTTGTAGAGAAATGGAGCTGTAACTCTGTTAAGTACTGTGTACCTGTTGAAGGGTGCAAAGACTGCCAGTAGCATCTGCTTTGAGAAAATAAAGGTATTTTTATAAGAAGGATAGTTAAATCTTGTGTCTGACTACACATGAGGTTTTTAGTAATGCTTTTCACCAAATATGCCTTACAAAGGTGGTAGCTCTGATACTCCAACAAATATGAGTTGCATACACATACATCTGCTTCATTGCAATATTACCATTATGTGTTAAATACACTTTGTGTGACATTTGTTTTGGGAAGTCTGCGAAAGTTTCCCATCTGAGTACCTTTAGTTTGTCTGCCTTTATAGGATGGGCTAAATCTGCACAAAAACTCTTGCCATAGCTGCAGTGTATACTTTTTATGTAAAAGTGAGTTAATTGGTGATATTACAACCTGATAACCAGTCTCTTTCACAGGTTGTTTGTAGGTGTTAGGAAACAATGACAGGCTCTTTGTTAAAGCATACAGGATGTTAGTCTATAGTCAGTTATGGTGTATTACACATAGAAATATAACTGTGCTTCATTTAGGTTCCCTACTGTAGGACCAGTCAAAATGATGAAATAGAGGATGTAAGTTCACACTTTCCACTTTCACTGCAAATTCTGTATTTCTGGAAATGTTGTTGCTGCCTTTTTTTTTTTTTCCCCAGGGTGTTTGCTGCAGTCCAGCTGTTGTCTGTTGTGCTACAACCTTTTCTGTTACTTTTTTTTTTTCATGAGTAGTACTGTATACTGCAAACAGCATTTAGCATTTCATTTTTATTATTACTATTTAAAACGTTTTCAATTCTGCTACAGTGATAGGGCATGAAGGTTTTTTAGCCCTTTTTTGTGTAGTTCCAGTAGTATTTAGTTGTGGTATAGAAAATACAATGTTACAAAAATTACAAAGTAATTTTTTGTGATATACATAATTTTTGAGACACTTTTTTCCTTTTCTTGCTTACATATTTGTTACCCTTAAATAAATTACGATTATTCTTAATGGAGCACTTAAGTTATTGTGGTAGACTTCATGACTATCTTTTTTAAGATTTCATAGTCAAAGTGCTTTCAAATTGAAATACCATTTTGTTGCTTCAAAATGAACAGCTCTGTAACAGTAAGTACCATGGTTGTACAGCACTTGTATGTTTTACTACATTTGGCTTGTTATGTTTTACTTACATTAATGTATTTGCATCTGCCCTTTGTTCTGAAACTTTTCCCAATTGGTTCTTTAACATTTTTTTTATGTTTTTAAAAGTGGGAAATTGAGGGGTGGGTAGAGAATGGCATGTTAAACCCAGATGGGCAAACCATGAATTTTATAAATATTCTCTAGAAGCACGTGACTAAATAATGCAGATTAAAACAAATAAATTTTAAGAGTTACTGTGTCTCAGAAGTGCAGTGTCCCTTTCTTCCCTTCCTCTCTCCCCCTTATTTGTTGTTCTTATCTGCTTAGGCTAAGGTAACCACAGAAGGTTAAGGATGGAGAAGGGGGTGACTGGGAGACATGGAAGGATGGAAAGGTGGTGAGTCTATAGTCTGAGCTGGTGTATGGCTACTCTTCTCTAGGGTGCAGTTAATTTAGAAAAGGCTTGGATGGACCCTTTTGTCTCCTTGTGTGGGTGTGTAGCAGCAATGGGATGTGGTTTTGCATTGAAAAATGGATTTGAAATGGTTTAAGTTGCTGTTATTTGATGAATATTCCAAAGAAAAATCAAAGGAGTGCCAGAGGATTGAGTAACACTTTCTATTCCTTTAGTCCAGACTATTTCAAAATTAAGTTGGTGGAGCCTTAAACTTTGGTTCTCCTCCAGAGGATTGAATAAAAGATGTTTTTCATTGGAGTTTGTCTAGAAAGATGGTTATTATTAAGTCTTTTTCTGGAAGTGATACTTATTTGTCTGGTACCTAAGTAATGTGCTATTGGAAATCAAAAGATGTGTGCTAATTAAACTATTGCAAAATGCATGATGTAGCCCTCTGATTACTTCAGAAGGGACTGTAGGGGATGTACATGTACACCTGTGGACAGCAGGGCACAGAGATTTAGGCATACTTAATAATGATAATACAATTTTTAAACCTTCTTTGCATTCGCATTTTATGATAATGTTACACATTTCTGTAGTCTTGTGCTTGTTTTCATTAAGGAAATAACTAAATAATTGGATAAATACTTTTTGTAGTAATAAAAATTCATCTTGCAGAACAAATTCCTGGAAGTTATGTGTGAGACATTTGCATAGCTTTTAATTGGCTAAATATGCTCCAGCCTTTTATCCAAAGGAAGCAGCTGCATAGCTACTGCCAGTGTTTAGAATACTCCAAAATGGAGGTGCAGGAGGAACAGAAGCCCTTATAGGCTTTGCACATACATCAGTGAATTTCCAGTCATTTGAATCTACCTCCTCTGCTTTAAATCCTGTGAAAATGTCTTGCTGACAGAATGAGTACATAATCTTCTGTCATCTAACCGATGTGTTTATTTTCTGTAAAGATGTGATCTGTGTAATTTCGGCATTACTTAATAAATATTTTCTGAGTGATGATGAGACTAGCAGATACCAACCCCCGCCCCCAAAACACCATGGCAAAGTTTGTTATAGGATAAACGACCTGATTCCATAAGCAGGCCAGTCATCACTCTCTTAAGTGAGGGGTGGTCATGTGTTCTGTGGTTTTAATTTCTGGATCAGTACTGCAGAAGTGTATTACAATTTCAACCACCAGTTTTTTCCATTCTATTTCTGGTTTTGTGTTCTGGTAACTATCCAGATGGCAGAAGGTACTTCAAGTTCTTGCCTGTTAAACCGGGAACTAGGAGGTGTCGGGTCCACCAAGAGGACTGGAGCAGCAATACTCAATCACATATCAGTATCTCTGATGTGCAGGCCGTGCAAGCACCAATATAAAAAGTGTTTTGGGTTCACATTGTTGCATGAAGGTGAGGCGGGGAGTTATTACAGCATAGTTATGGGAAATACTGTATAGAAACCTAAGGATAGGTAGAAAAATAGCAAAACATTTTAATCCATTCCTCCTTTACCTGATTCTTGCCTCTTTGGATTCTGTTCAGGTGTCAAGGACCTGCCACTTTTTTGCTAGGTAGTAGCAGTTGAAGCTTTTTGTGCATATGTGTTCCAACCATTAGAAATCCAATTAAATGCAGATATCCTACTTATATTTGGATGCAGGATGCAGGCCCTCTTAACAGTGTTCCTTCAGGAGTCTTTTCTTCGGTGCATACACTGTCTGCGTATGCAGATCCTGGTCAGTAGGACTTAAGGACTTAGGCTTTTTTGTAATTTCTTTTGCTGTGGCTGGGGTTGGGATCCAGTTCATGTACGAGGATCAAGGCATTTGATCCTGAACATGAATATGATCCTGGCATGAGTAAAGGCATTTGCCATTCCAAAACTTGCTAATCTCTCCAGTAGTAGTTTTTTTTTCTGTGTTATTATTGCACTTATTCCTTTGTGCCTGATACAGTCATGTACTGTATCTGGATGTTTGACTGCAAAGTATGATTCATTATGTAAGAGAAACACTGCACGGCAACTTTATTGTGATCTGCCCAGGGGTCCAAAGAGGGCCGTAAACAGTAATTGTAGATAACTGTATTATATTTCTTCTTTCCATTTATTTCTTGTGGTCTGTGAAGCATTTATACAGTTATACACAATAAAAAATGCAATGAACTTACGATAGAACTCTTATGCTAGTAGTGTCAATTAAACTAATGGAGCTAAAAGGTAACTGTGAACCTTGCAAAAACCCTATGTGCTAAGGTGGTCAGAAATGTGATATATGCTGATACATGACAAGGTGAGGTTGCTCCACATCTGGTTTGTAACCATATCTACCAAGAGTTAGTAATTGTATTGTGTAACCCCGTGAAAAGAATACTAGTGTACCTATAGAGAGTTATTGATATCAAAATACTTGACAGAGGGAAGCACACTGCTAATTTGTGCTACCTATTTTATTTTTAAACTCATGTCAGATACTTAATTCCTTATATGCAATACTGAGCTCCTGATAGTAATGTGCATTGTGCAGTCAGGAGCTAAATAGAGCATATATAAATTCAGTTTTCAAATAAAAACAGTACCAGTGGAAATATGTATCTTTGGTAAATTTTGAATTTCGCACAGCCTGTGCACTGCTGACCGTGATACAAAAAAGAGAAATAGTGAGGCACAAACTTCAGTCTGTTGCAGTATGATTTTTTCCATTGACTTTGGAAGGAGCAAAACTAAGTTTGAGTGATGGAAATTAGTTTTGGGTTGCAAAATTTTTATTTAAACTTCAAAATTTACAGCATTTAGTTGCTGCTACACGTGTATGAGTGCATTATGCAACACCAAGAGCTTGGTTGAACACATTCATTGAAGCTTTGAAGATTTTTTTACAGTTTCTTCTGTCAATTATACAATGTTTCTGTTCGCGTTACTCACCTTGGACAAAGTTCTGGAATACTCCTTCTACTTCCAGTCAAAAACTTCCAGCCAAATTACTGCATATGTTGTACACATGTGTTGTGCACAACTAATTAGTACTGCTCTTGGGAGAGCTGTGGGAGAGAGGTGCAGATGTTGTTCCTGAGTTTAGAGTGCCCTCCCACAGTTTCACAATACCTTTGTGAATGAGCATCACTATTCTCTTCCAGTTTTCATTTCTTGTAGAGGTGCAAAATATTGATGCCTCATAGTCTTCTCTTAATGTTGTACTTGTTCTGAAAAGCTGGTGAAAAAAAGTAAATGTTCAGTAACCTCACAGGGTAGCTCATGTATATCTTGTGAAGGTTCCTCCCCTTTTCCTGCTTCAGCAGAGGTTGCTGCTGTGAGGCAGACGGAGTAAAGGGGTCTATTTTGCAAATGGACTGATTTCTTTCCACACAGCCTGTGTCTGACAACCGTGCAGGTTACCACTAACCTAGTTACCTATATGTAGAAAGGGCTTTATTTTTCTTTACTAATAACTGGGCTTTTTGTTTGTTTGTTTGTTTGTTGCTTGCTTGTTTTTAATAGAAGCAGCGAATAGCAGTTAATGTACATTGTCTTCTTGGTAAGTAAAATGCTACCTCTTCTTTAGATATGAATCCATGATAAAGGACTACAGCCTATACATACCTCCTAATTACAGCTCCTGTCCATCTTTATACAAAATTGACTGGTCATTCTTGCTGCAGTGACCTGCAGTGCTTCAAAATGCCATTTATTGCTGTACCCAGGGGAAGAAGAAAAGCAGACCCTGTGGAAGGGCTGAGAAAATCCTCCAGCAGATCTCTCACTGCAGCTTCCCTCTGTCAGGTTGTGTGTGTTGAATGAGTGGCGTGACAGGGCTTGGTGGCTGAGCTGCTGGCATTCTGGTTTAGTTTGGAATTGTTGGAGTGTGGCTGATGGGAGGCAGTGAGGATCAATTGCCTCTGAACAGCAGTAGTACCATCAGTCGTTGCTTCTGCAAAAACTGTAGTGTGTTCATGTGTCTTTAAAGGTTAACAAACCCGTCCATTGTTTCATGCAGCATGTGCCACATTGCATTATGGAGACTGAGAGCACTGATGTTGAATCATTTCCAGATTTCATTGAAGATTATTTCTCAGTAATGTGAAAAATCCTGTAATTTTAAAATGCTTTTAATTTTTTCCCCTTACCTTTTTTTTTGATAAATCCACAGTCATTATTCCAGTGTTGGAACCATGGTGGTATTATGTTCTTCTATTTATTATGGTCTAGTTCTTTGAGTGAAGAGCTTCAAGGTAGAATCAGAGTAAGATGTCCTTACTTGCAGTGTAATCATTTGCCTTGTAAGTAGGAGAAGATGATAAAACTTAATACCTACGAAAATAGTGTGAGAAGTTTATGTATTTATTAATTTTATTAGGTGAGACAAGCTGCAGCAGGTTCCTAGACTTCAGTGGGATACCAAAAACTTGATTTGAGCTTTTCTTTCATCTGCAAAACATAAGTGTTTAAAATATTCAAAATTTTGGTATCTTCTAACATTTCATACTTTACTGGAAATGTCACTCTGTTAAAGCAGGCAGCTTATGTGGCCTAAAAGATGTAGAGTCTATAAACTTAACAAAGTGAAAGCATTAAGAAATTGTTAGGACTTGCTTCTCCATTATAATTCATTGGTTCATACCCATGTAACAGTGTCCTTTCTGTATAAAATTATATGTGGTCAGTATGTTTTTTCTTTATTGCAATGTAATAAAACAAAGTGTACTTCTTTCTTTGTATGCTTTTTCATTGAGATTTTCAGCTAAATTAACCCCTGAGAGTTCAATAGTTATTGGACAAAGAATTGGAACAGATATATTTATTTCTTAATACAGAATTACAGGCTAGTTAAGATTCAAAAGGGCCCCTAGAAATTGTCCAAATTGTCCATTCAAGAGTCAACTAGAGCAGGTTGCTTACGATCTTTGTCCTTGGGTATCTTCAAGGGTGGTGACTCAACAGCCTTTTTGGACTACCTATTTCAGTGTTGAACTGAATCACCGTTTGATCATGTTGAATCACCATTTTTTTGGTCTTGTGTTTAGGTTGAATTTCCTGTATTTCTAATTGTGCCCCTTGTCTCCTTTACTCCTTCTAATCAAGTGTGTAACAAGCACTCTAGCCCCTTCTAACCCCTTTTCTGGACTAGCTCCAGTGTGTTCATACCTGTCTTGTGCTTGGGAGCCTAGACCTGCATACAGTATTTTGGATTTGGATTCAAAAAATCAGGTATATATATTTAGTAAAAATGATAGGCCACAAACATTTGCTTCCCTCAATAAACATTTTTTTAGCTGAAATTTTAAAATTAGCAGGAAAATATATTGTGTACTTTTTCATTAAAGTTGCGGTAATAAGTGGTTGTGTACTTCTCACTGCCTGTGATCTGAAGACAGATTTTATTAAATTTCAGACAGAATAATAAACAACAGATTTGCAGTATAGCTCCCTATATGACTATAACACCAAGGGCTTGGAGCTGGGGCTTGTGAGTGCAGCCACTGGAGCCTGTATGTCGTGTTAAGCAGTGATGGTTGGAAGGGAGGGCTGCAGCCCCTCCTGCTTTTATAGGAATGCTACTACTCCCATAACATCTCTACACTAAACTGTGATGTATCGTTTTCCTCACCTTCAAATGAAATTTTCCAGGCAAACCGAATGTAATTATTCTAGTTAACTTCGTGAGCAATTCAGATTAATTTTGCCTGTCTGCTTAATTTTTGCTTTCATTTTCACTATCCTAATCTCATAGTAATCCTTCCATTCCTCCGAGGCTCTTTGTTTCCTTTTCCTATGCTCTTTCCTTTCCTTTTCCCCTCATAACAGGTTCAGGTGTTAGTGTGACTTTCTTTACCTCACTGCTAGGAGCTGTCAGACATCATCTGTGTTCTTAAACATTAGAGTGCTTGTCTCTCCATTTTTCATCTGAAAGTTGATGCATGAAAGTCAGTATCAGAGTTTCAAGATAGTGCTAAAAATTTCAGGTGACTCTGACAATTGTCTTAAAATCTCAGTTGTTCTCTCCTTGCATCTTCTGCATGCCACGAGGAGATTCTCATGTGTAGGCTCATCGTTAGTAATTTTTTTAGTTCAGTTTCTAATCTAATGTAGATAGAAACTGAAAGCTCTTGTTGGGATTCAAGTTAACTAGTTGTTATTACAACAGCAAAAGCCTTCCATGATAGATTAAGTAAACATTGTTTTCTAAAGTTTGCATTATCTTTTCTCAAAATACTACATAACTGTTCTCTTAAATAAATGATTTTCAGTTACCAACTAAACTGTACTTTATTCTCTATGTGTTTTTGCTGACGATTGCAGAGACGCTTTGAATGAGGTAAATTCATTATAGCAGATGGTCTCTGCTAGTGCTAAGAAGTTTTATCTGTGATATCTAGGGTGGTACAGTCTAGGCTTATTTGGCTTTCAATGCTTATAGTTAATTTTATGGCATCTTTTAAGGTTCAATAAAACTATGGCATTTGGATAAAGAAATAACCTATGTATGAACACAGTGTTTGGATAACTTATTAAGACTAGAAAACTATACAAGTATATCTACCTCTGCTGAAGTAATAACTTTCTGTTCCTTGAAATCAAAGTACAGGTGGTAAAGTGAGCCTGAAAGACTTAGAGAAAACTGGTTTTTGACCAGTCTGGGATGTTCCTGCTCAAGCAAAAGAAAGAGGAGATTATGATTGTTATTTTTTCTTGTTCCCTGTTGACAATTGATTTGCATGTGCTAGTTTTCAGTTGGTGATTATTTGATTCTGTCTACTAAAGAAAAAAAGTCATAGAAAAAGAATGCTTGAATTGTAAGGACTTAAATAATGTACAAACACTTTATGTGATTATTTTGTTTAGATGTTTTAAATCTTAGCAAGCAGAATGTTTGCTGGTGTGATGCAGCTTTGACTTTGATAGAGCTGTGCTTGGCTGTTGTCCTTACGCTGTGCCAGTCATTCCAGACATTTGATGTATATGTTTGTGTGCAAAGTTGGTGTCTTGGATTTACATACCTAATTTTAGGAGAAATCAGAACCCCAGTATTTGTATAGGCAGTAATGTGTATTATTTGCAATGATAAAGTTCCAATTCTTTTATTTAAGCCTGAAATCCGTTGCATACAAAATAATTCTAGTCTAAGATTGATTAAAGCTATACATACACAGAAATTTTACATTTAATACCAGGTAACTTATGGAAATGCCCTTTAAAAAAATCTAAAAACATCTTCTAAATTTTAAAAGTTCTTAAAGATAGTTTTGAAAGTTGCTGTTCAATAATGAATCTTTTCTGAGTGTTTATTGCAAGGTTGAAGTTCGAGAGGTATGATCCTCATAGAAGAAAACAGACTGTATTTCAATGAATGACAGCTGTGTACTATTTCTAGGAGATGAGCACTTGGCAGGCATCATGAATATCTACTTCAAGTTTCTTATGAATTAAAAAAAAATAAATCACCTCTATCAAAGTCAGAATTTATTCAGTGTACATCATCTTAGAAACAGGGTCTACTTTATGATAATTTCAACAGAATATTTAACGTACCTGGTTATTTTTTCCATAATCTGATAGTCTTCTAAAAGTTTATAACTGGCTTAGAACAAAAATTGTTTCTGAATTTGTATCTTGAACAGATATTAGTCAATTGGGGCATAAAACAGGGTACTAAGATAAAAAGTTAATAAATAACACTCTGGATTTATTCTTTCTTTGGGAAAATGTAAGTAAGCTTGACTTGATGCTTTGTATTATGGAGTCAAATGTAGTTAATAATAATCTATTATGAATAAAGGAAAATCTCGTAGATCTTGTGAATCATTTGCTAAATGTGAAATGGGCTTTTGTTTAGGTTTCACATCTTCTGACAATGACATCTTATGTTTTAGGACTGATGCCCTGGTGTTGTGTGACAGCTTTTCAAGTGGCTTTTGGTTTTTTTATCACAATCTTTCAGAAGAGTGGCAAGGCCCAGAGGGAACTTGGAACATTGTTGATGTGTAATTTACTAAAAATGAAATTTTCATTTAATAACAGCTTGTTTTGTACAGGCAAAGTACTTTTACCATGTTAATCTATTATTTCTCAGTTTAATTTACTAATCAAGAATGAGGCATCATTTTTGTCACTCTGAATTACAGATAGAATGTCCTCCTTAAATGCATGATTACTTGTACATAGTGAAACAAAGTTATGTTACATAAATTCTGATACACTGCAATTAAATCTTGATCAAGTGGATTTTATAATATCAAATGTCTATTTTGAACAGATTAAATAGTTTTCTTGCTTTTTGTACATAACAATAGACATGCAACACTTCTGTAGAATTCTTCCTTGAAAATGTAGAATTAGACAGTGGCCTGGGTGGCTAGGAGACAGGACGTCAGCATTTTGCTTTCTCCTGGTGTAGTGCTTTAGCAAGTGTATATGTCTTTAAGGTTTTCTTCCAGTGGAGGAGGTATTTTATGAGACTTCACATGCTTCTTGCCACAGATTGCCATTTAATGCAGACAGGAAGCTTAGTACTTTGTTTTTGTGGCTGGAAACTGTTTAATCTGGGCCAACAATTCCATTGGACAAACAAATAAATAATGACAAATAAATAACAATACCAAGAGTGTTGGAAGTTTCGTTTTGCTCATGTTACCACTCGGCTCTGGTAGCTCTTGAATATTTATTCATTTAGTTGTTTGTGTATGTTGGTACATTAGTAAAGAATATATGTATTTTTTTATTTCTTTGGTAGACTCTTTCCATCTGATGAAACAGAGCTTTTCTAGCTCTATTTCGGTTTAGTTGTTCTTCACAGAAATATGTACAATACTGTAGGTGAGATCTAATCAGAACTTTACTGGAGCTGTATTTTGCTACATTCTGAAGTTTTATTTCTATTTGGTGAGAAATTGCCCTCTGGCAGCCATTCCACGATGACCCCTCTGCAAAGAGCTCTTAGAATTACTTGACTTCCAGTCTGTAGCACAAAGATATTTAGTTTCTCCTCATGCACAAGGGGAATTTTATCCTACTTCTAAGTATCTGAGAGATTTACTTCATGCCTTGTGTATTGTCTATTAGCTCTCCTGCATCAGTAAGTTTACTGAGAGCATTTGCAACTTTTGTGACAGAGTAATTAGTAAAAAGAGTGTATGACATCAGCCAAAGTCTGGTAAGGAGTTCCATTTTTGTTTTTTCATGACCCAAGTCTACTGCTTGTTGTATATCTAGAAAACAAGTTAACTATAAAGCAATCATTAATCCACCTGGACTTCTCTTTTCAGGCAGTACATACTGAAATTGTAGAACATTTTGCTGCTGTACAATATGAAGTAATATGAGATTTTATCCATTGAAGATGAGAGCAGACAAACTTAAGGAGAGGGCGTTCTCTAAAGGCATAGGAAAGCATCTCTATTCTTCAGCATCTCCTTCTACCTGGACTTCAGTAAAGCCTTTGACACTGTCACCCACAGCATTTTCCTTGAGAATTTGGCTTCTCCAGGAGTGCAGTGGGTGTACTAATGGATGGGTGAAAAACTGTCTGGATGGCTGGGCCCAGAGAGTGGTGGTGAATGGAGTTACTGGTGGCCAGTCACCAGTGGAGTTCCTCCAGGCTCAGTGATGGGGCCAGTCCAGTTTAATGGCTTCTGTCGACATCTGTATTTTTTAAATGCAAGACCTCTTTATGTTTAGAGCTTTAAGATTATTTATTTATTTCCATCTAAGTGTGTTAATCTGCTGTTATTATATGCCAGTGGTTCTATGATTACTCTTTTTACAGGGTCTGAAATGGCCTGTGCGTGTATAATCTTTTATTGAAGCAGGATTTGAGAAGGATTTGTCTGCTTTCACCTTCAGGAATACTTGTGTATTACTGTTAGCAGTGGTAATGTTACAGGTGTTTGATGGACATATTTGGAGTTGGGAAGTGCCAGTACCAGTGAATGAGTACTTCACTGGACAATGAAGTAGATTCTGTGGACTAGGTTCAAAGACTTCTAACTACCAAGCATTTTTATGAAACAATGATTACAATACTGTAGTGTTATTAAATTACTCTTCCAGCAATATATATTAGACGAGTTGAGCCTGCAAGGAGATGAGTTGAAGAAGGCAGGAAAAAAGTGAAGGTTTTCAGAAGATGTTGGTCTTCAGAATCTGAGCGCTGTCTGCATGGTCTGGGAAGGAAATCTGAAATGTCAGGACTACAGCCCCAGAAAGATTCTCACGGTAGTCTATCCTTGCTATTTGTTATCCTTGCTATCCTTAATTTTTTTTCCCACTTCCTGTAAAAACTTTCTCTCCATGATCATGAATTGCAACTCTTATTTTCATGAAGGAATATGCCCACTTTTTTTCCACATTGGTAGTTGTCTACTATTATTTATAGATGTACATTCCTATTTCTTTTGGGATTCTTTTGGGATTCAATATTTTGTTGTTTGGATATTCAAACATCACATTCTCTTGCATATTGCGTCATTAAGAAAGCATATATTGTGGTTCTGAATTTTCTCTGACTGTTTTTTCAGACCATGATTATTTTCCAAAAGCATGTTTCAAAATGCCTTGTTCTCTTCTCCCTCTCCTTTCTCCCTCCACCTTGGAGTAAACAAAGGCTACTTATAAAACTTAAATTCTGTCCTTATTCTAAGATAAAGTAATGGCTCTAATTAACTAACATTAAGTGTCCTGGACTATTTTGTTTTGTGGCAATACCTTAATACTCCCATCAGAACAGTAAACTTTCAGAAGGTTTGCTGTCTTCCTGGGGGGTTTTCTGGTGTGAAACCATGGCCATTGAGTAACACCCTGTTGGGACTTGAGTCTCCTATCTAATAATTTTTCCCCCATTTCCCCTCTTTCTAGTCTTCTGGCCTTTATTTAAGGCTCTGGGAAATGTTATATCAGCATATCCCATTAAAAGTAGGAGTAGTAGTAGTTGAATACAGCAGTTTAAGTGGTGTTCTCCTATGAGGGAGTGACATTAAGAATTTGTCTTTGCATATTGGTACAAATCTGCTCTATCTGTGAAGTAAAATAGTGTCAGAAGGACCAATTTGCTGTAGCACACTATGTGTTCATGTCGAAGGAGCACTGTCCAGAATGCTGAGTGCATTTACAAATGCATGAAATGCCATTCTGGAGAGTTTACTTGGTTTTGTTAATTTACTTTTGCTTTGAAGACAAACATAATGTTGTAGAAAGTGTAACACATCACTAGCTGCCAGGTGCTTTCCATTATAAAGTACCACCTTCAGTTATTTTGTTAAGGTCAAATAGTTCAGACGGAATTTTTCAATGCTGAGTTCTGCATCATGCTGTTATTATTTTTTAAAAA
Source organism: Leptocoma aspasia (assembly GCA_013399835.1). Lineage (NCBI taxonomy): Eukaryota > Metazoa > Chordata > Aves > Passeriformes > Nectariniidae > Leptocoma > Leptocoma aspasia. The sequence continues at coordinate 618,687 of VXAX01002258.1, read as the reverse complement.
GCCCCCTTTCTTTTAGACTAAGTAGCTGATCTACTTCAGAGCAATAAGCCTGGGAAAACGTCATGGTTTTGATCATGCTTGTCATCTTCATGCTTGAAAGCTTTCCCCCACCCCCAGCCCCCCGCTGCTTCCTTTCTGTACTTTAGGAAAGAAGTCTAGCCTTTGCTAGAGTATAGTTTTTTGATCACAGAAGCCTGTCTGACATGACCAGGGGATGTAACTGTTCCCTCTGAGCTGCTCTAACAAGACTCCTTTTTTTTCCCTCCTCTCTTGAGTGAGCCATGCTACTATGCTAAGCTGACTTGGTGGAGAGATGCATACCTCCAACGAAAGGAGAAGGTTGAGGATAAACTGGGGTTAATTTGTTGCGATGCACCTAAATTGCATGTACAGTTTACCTTTGCATAAGGAAAGGCTGTCGAAAAATGACTGTAAATGAGATACCAATACATTAGTAAAGTTGTGAGCAGAGGTGTGCATGTTAGGTAGCTCTGGGAAGAAGAGAAGTCTGACTGGAAGCTTGAGAGTTTTGAGCAGAATCCATGTACTAAGGTCCCTTTTTATCAGAGTGCTGAATTAAAAGACTCCCAGTATCCTGGATTTTCTCACACCTTGACGTATAAGTGAGTGAAACAGTTTAGTAAAAGGTGCCTCAGTCTTTCAGATCCCTCATATCATGACTGTCAGTTCTCTTGTTTCGTTGTGTACCAGTGGTCTTACAGTGATCTACATGACACAACTATCAGTGTGATATCAAATGATGGAGTGATCTTTTCCTCTATTTTGGTTTGCATTTTAAACTAGGAGATGCAACATAAACTTAGGTTATGTATTCTTAAAATGGCTTCTTAATTAGTTTTGATGGAGTTTTCAGTTGCATTCCCGTAGCTGTTTTATGGGAGACTGCCTTAGTGTATTTTGTGGTGGTTTATGCTTAGTAATTAGCTGTGTGATACTATCCCACTATAATTATTTGGTGTGATAGCCCTACCTTACACATAGCATGACATTCAGGGCTTTTCTGAATGAAGAATTAATTTTCTATTGGCCTTTTCTGTGATAAATGTCACTGTGGTGCTGGAAACTCTCATAAATGTTTAATGAATTTATTTTCATAATACATTTATGAAGTGAGGGGAGTTTTATCTCCAGTTCACAGATACAAGACTGGAGGGTGGCAAATATAAATTAGTAAACACCTGATTTTTCTGTGTATTAAGGACTTCATGGATCTCCTTACTTCAGCTGAAATAGGTTTATTGACGGATCAGATATGACTATTTCAGGTCAGAAAAGAAACACGCATCTGCAAGATAGGAACAATTTTGATGTCAGTTATATCCTGTGGTACCACCAAGCTGTGTGACAAAGGCAGGGGTAGGATCAGTGTATTTTTGAAACTAATTTATAGAATTGGCTACTGGATCTTCCCCCTGCCACTTTTTAGGGATTTAAGTCTCTGTTGCTTTTGTATCTTCCAATCACAGCTCTCTTATGAAAAGATACTGCTTTATCTCAGGCCAGCTTGACCTTTACTGTTCAGTCACATTGGTCTTAGTTGAAACTCCTAAGTCTGGACCACAAACACATGTGCCAGGAGCTCTAGCTAAAATTCTAGGGACAATTTTGGCCTGTTTATCCTAATTTATGCTCTAATATTTAAGATTTAGATTCCAGCAGAAAGGACACTTAAGGAATGCAAAATTTTACTACTTAAGTGATCCAAGAAAACTGGAAACCAACATCTAAAACCAAATCCCTGACTGAAACGAGGCTACAGATAATGGCAATTTCTGAGGTGGTTTATGCAAACAAATCCACAGCTAGCTGAAATTAGCTAACAGAATTGTGAAGTGTAATAGTTTGTCTGTCTGTTAACTCTTTTAAGCTGAAGTGCTATTGAAATCAGTATTCATTAAAGGAGAAAATACTAGCAAAAAGCCAACTGTGTTTTGGGGAGGAGGTTTCAGCTTTCTGTTTGAACACTCTGGTGTAATGGAAGGTGCCCTGCCTATGGAAGGGGGTTTGACCTAGGTGACCTTTAACGTCCCTTCCAACCCAGACCATTCTGTGATTGTTTTTTCATTATTCTGTGTTCTCAGAACCTTTTTCAGAGAAGAATCTTGTAGCATGTAATGCTCACTGATCTTAAAGGCATCAGGTATAAGCAGGTAGCTATTTTAAAAGTATTTCAGGATCTGAGGAGTCTAATCAGGCTATGGCAGTATATTCAATTATGGTTAAATAAAGTAACTGCAAATATTGCTTTTAAATGATCTGAATTGCATAGTATTATTGAATCAACATTTTGTCCTACTGGTGTATAATTTTTTCTCTATAGTCTAAATTATATAAATCTCCTTGTTTAAATTTCAGTCCTGTTTTATTTCTCAAAGATAATCTAAACTATTTTAATTAAAAATGTATCATGTTCTTGATGAAATGTGCACTTGTTATACCTTGTTAACTAGATCAATAATCACCTTCAATCATGCTATGACACTCAAAGAGAATATTTTATTCCTTCATTATAGATAATCTTGGTCCCTTTTCTTCCTTTGGAAGAAAAGTTTAAAAAGTGCAATTTGCTCGTGCTTCATTATAGTGTGTGCTGTGAAAGCTTACTGGTTATACTCTTTTAAATTGTAATTTTAATTAATCAAAGCCATCAAGGAGCTAGGGCAGATACTTTTTAAAATTTAAATTGAAATCCTTGGAAAAACTAAGCATATTGGAAAAAGGAGATACTTTCTATAGGTGAACTATGTAACAAACTCTTTGATTTCCACGATACATTTGGTTTTCATGCAGTGTACTTTTTATGTAGTAGAAGGACACTAAAAATGAAGATACGGATATTTTCTTCTATTTATTTCTGGTAGTCCCTTATTTCTTTCACTGGATAATACCAACATTTTATTTCTTTTTATAAAGGCAACGCAGCTTCTGGTGTAATACACCATGAGGAAAGACACTGTTTAACTACTGCTCCAAATGGTTTTCAGTCCTGAAGTATGTTGCAGCATAAACCAGAAGTCAGTGATGTATTATTTTGTTTCACATATGTTGCAAGCCTCTTCACAGCTTGGAAATGCGGGAAAAGGAGGGGTTTTTTCCTAAGTTTTTGTTATATTTAGAAGTGACAAATTGCTAGCTTACATATAGCTAAAATTATGCCTAAGCAGTTGAAACTGAGAAACAGATTATATTGTTATTGTATTGACTTTTATATAGCTTTTGTGTTTTTAGGTTAGGGTTTTTAAGCAAAACAGAGCTTAGCATGGCTTTGATATGTGTGTACTGCTGGCTGTACTTTGTATACACACATGTACAAGTACACTGTCTTATCTGTTTGGTTTCTTTTGAACTTTTCTTTCAAACTGGATCCTTCAGTAATCTTTCTACAGAATCACTGTGGCAGTGTTCAAGGTCTGGCATGTTCAGAGCATATTTTTCAACTTTCTTGCTTGACTGTTGATGTCCTTCCATTACACGTGCATCTGTTCAGATGCTAGGAAGACCATCTTTGCAGTTTCATTAGCTGAATAAGAATTAGTTTTAAATTCAGTGGGAAAATAGGAGTTATTGTTGCAGCGAAATACAAGACAAGCCCTGGATCTGGCTCTAAACATGAGCTTCAGTAAATTCTTCTCTTGAAAACGATTTTACTATCTAACTGTGATTTTAAGTTTGAAATTAAACTCTGAAGCTAATAATTTTTCCTTGGTTGACCTAGTTGTGTGTTTTATTACAAGTATAGTGCACCTGGAAATACCTCTTGAAAAAGTATTTTGTAAATTAAATGCTGTGTAACATTATAGCCTAAACTCAGCTCCACATCTGTGCACTTGGTTTCATGTATTTCATGACCTCGCCAGGGTGTTGTAAAAATAACTGCAGTGAAGATTGTTAAATGCCTATATATTATAGTAATAGGAGCCATGTAAGTGCCTAAGATAGATAGATAGACAGATAGCATTAGTACATTAGAGGTTTCCTTGAGAACACTAACCAGATTAAGTGCCAGTGTTCTTCTATGTAGCAATGTTAATTGCCAATTTTTGGCAGTTGCACAGGCGCTAATTACTTTTTAATAGAACCAATAGAAGAAAATTTTCCACTAAGCTTTTATGGATAATTATTGCAATTTTTTTTTCCTTCCAGGAGATTGAAACTTTGCACTTACAGCATCCATCAGATCTGTCTTGCAGATAAATGGTAGCATTACAGCACATGCAAGATTGTGTCCTGTAATCCCTGTTTGCCTTTTAAATGATACCATTTAAAACCTTCTCGTTCCTATCAGAATAATTTCAAACTCTTCAAACAGACAGTTTGTACAAATAACACATTAAGACATTGCTTTGTCTTGTTGAAATGCATTGTGTATTTACACAGTGCATTGCATAACAGCGGCATCTGTGGGGTCTTTCCACTGTACCCGGAGCTTTTGAAGCAAAGCTTCACAACCATGAGGAATAAATATAGAGGAGTGCTAGGATTTCATGTGCTAAATTTGCCAATGTCTGTTTCCTTTCCATGGCTCATTCTCTCCTTATGTATTGATGTTGTGCTCAAAAGAAAAAGAAGAAATCATTGCATGAATGGTCTCAGAAATACAAGGTACACGTAAGATGCTAAGCATTAAACCATGTCAAAAGGCGAATGTGTGATCACAGCTGGACAGAAACAGTATTGGTACTATCTTATGTTATCCTCTGTTAAGAGTTTTTCACAATTCATTGGGATTTTGGTGTAGTACTCATGTTTCATAATTTTCATAAACCAATATGTCATGCCTTTTCTGTGGTGACGAGGCTAAACATTTGTGGTTTTGGCTGCAAAGCCCCAGGGTGGGTTCAGTATTCCTCATGGGTAAACTATCCGTGTTGGGCCCAGTCCTGTTTAGTATCTTTATTGGTGATCTGGATGAGGGGATTGAGCCCACCATCAGCAGATTTGCAGATGACACCAAGCTGGAGGAAGGTGTTGGTCTATTGGAGGGTGGGAGGGCTCTGCAGAGGGACCTGGACAGGCTGGATCATCGGACTGAGTCCAACAACATGAGCTTCAACAAGACCAAGTGCTGGCTCCAGTGCTGCAGGCTGGGGATGGAGTGGCTGGACAGCGGCCAGGCACAAAGGGACCTGTTGGCACTGATTATCAGCTGACTGAATGTGAGCTGGCAGTGTGCCCAGGTGGCCAAGAAGGCCAACGGCATCCTGGCCTATGTCAGCAATAGTGTGGTCAGCAGGAGCAGGGAAGCGATTCTTCCCTTGTACTCAGCACTGGTGAGGCCATACCTCGGGTGCTGTGTCCAGTTTTGGGCCACAGTATGTGGAGAACAAGTCCAATAAGGAGCAGCTGAGGGAGAAGATCTCTGAGTCCAACCCATGACCTAACACCACCTTGTCAACTAGGCCACTGAGTGCCACATCGAGTTTTTTCTTAAACACCTCCCAGGGACAGTGACTTCACCACCTCCCTGGGCAGTCCATTCAGTCACCCTTTCAGTGAAGGAGTTCTTCCTAATGTCCAATGTAAATCTCTCCTGAGGTAGCTTAGGACTGTGTCTCCTTGTCCTGTAGCTGGTTGCCTGGGAGAAGATTCCAACATCTACCTGGGTACAGCCTCCTTTCAGGTGGTTGTAGGGAGTGATAAGGTCTCCCCTGGCCATCCTTTGCTCCAGGCTAAACACCCCTCAGAGATGTTTTCCAGCCTAGTTGATTCTCTGATGGGGTCTTCAACCCTAGGAGCTTTCTTGAAGGGCGGCACCTTTAAACAGATTTAAGTGAACACAAATTTAAAAGGATATTGAGGTTTGTACTGGTAAACAAATTCTAGTAGTTTATCAGAACACCGTTAAGATGAAAGGTGTATGTAAAAGCAAGAGTGTTTTGGTGGTATGTGGGCAGGTAGAGACAGGGTGTCCCAATCCATCCACTCAGTGATGATTCATGCAGGGTTCACACAGATGTATGTGTGTCTTACATTCATTGTTGTCCTGCATTTGGCTCCCAAATACAGGACAAGTCTGACTGTTTGAAAGATGACCAGAATTTGGACAATTTTTTTTTTCTTTTTATTCTTACCATAATAATTATCCAACCAGAAGGATTAGAGGACAGCCAGTGTTTATGCTTGGAAGTATTAATCATAAGGATTTTGTTCTTAGTGTTGTTATATGCAATAATTCTAACCTATACACCTTAAATTATAAATTACATCATGATACAAAATCATGATCACAGAGTAAGAAATCTGTATTTTAATTTCAGAAAGAATCTTGATGTTAGGAAGGTTGAAGCAATGTTTGCTTAGAGACCCATTAAAAAGATCTTAGTGTTTGTGTGTATATCAGGATGATGTGTTTATAATGTAGTGTATACTCATTCTCTTTTCTAGAGCTAGTTGATTTGCATTAATTGTTCCCCACTGCTTCTTTATCCCTTTCTATATGCTTATAATTACCAAAAAACCCCATCAAAATGAACAAAAAAATCAGTTCTCTTTCTTTCATAATCACCTTTCCATTCCAAGCCATCTTTTTTGACTGTCCTTGCAACTTAGTGGTTGAATAATCAGTATCACAAGCCTTGCTTGCAGTACTTCATATGGCATTCATTTGCACATTTCAGGGGCTTTAAAACTGCAGCTACTTACGGTTTCGATCAAGATGAAAAATATTGTTGTTCTCTTGAAACTTAATAAAATAAATAAAACTGCAGGTTACAAAGTTTGTTTCACTTTTTGAACTCCTTGTCAGAATGACAGTATTGTAATCAGTTTGTATTGAAGTATTTTTTAATCTTTTAGATTAGTTATTTAGACAGACAGAGTCAAATTAATAGATGGGAAGGATCAGGAACAGCATGGAGAGAAATGGCTTCTTAATACTTGGAATAGATGGAGGGTAGCTGAAACACCCATGTGAAGTTCCCATCAGCTTTGGGTGTAACTAAGTTGACTGCTTCCCTCATTTCCTAGTGGTAGAAGCAACTACAGATGGTTCAAAGACATGATTGGAATAATCAGTGCAGGACCGTTGGGAAGATGTGTAAATCTAAAAAGTTCCATTTCCCAAGATCAGCCAGACATAGACATGGAGCAGGAAAGCGTAAACACCAATCAAAACAGACAGATACAAAAAATCCAAGTAAAACTGAGGATGAAGAATGATATTCCTTATAAATCACTGTACATCTTGTAGCAGTTTAATTCAAAACTCTCATTAATATCTGGATGTTGGGCTAAATGGCTAGCACAGGGTCTAATAATGGTACCATCCTCAGCAGCTGTCTTCTCATAACTTGTAATTCCTTAATAGAATGTTGCAGAATGCTGATACATGTAGAAGTTTATTCCTCAGAATAAAATCCTGACTGTGTGATCAGTGCCCACAGTTGGATGTAGTTCAAGGCACTTCTTTTATTTCCAGGCACTCAAATCATGGAGCCCCTTTAGAGCCATCCTTCTGTCCATTATCAGATCTGCTGATGCCACTGTTCTGCCACTTTTCCTGCAGTCTGTGTGTGGAACAGGGGTACATGAGGGAAATTTTCTGTGTTTCTTGTGTAAGACTTTAGATGTTTATTTGCCATTAATATACAACAGATTTTGTGATGTGTGTTTGGAAGTAGGATTCCCTTCTTCTTTCAGAAGCTTTGGGCATGCAGAAGGGCCTTAATTCTGTACCAAAGCCATTACTGTTTCAGACATGAGTTTGTCACTAATTTGAAGCTGAATTCAAAGGCAATTCATTTTTAGTTCCAATGAAGATATGAACTAGCTTATAGTTCTTAGCAGGAAGGATTTCTTAAAGTAGCAAAATGCTGGAGTTTGTCACACATGGAATTTTAAGCCTGTAGGTAACATCAAAGTAAGGACAGGGGTTATGTTTCAATAACTGACATAGTTTTCTAAATCTGTGACTAATTTATTAGAACCCACCAGCATAGGAAGGTCTAAACTGCTGATGCCAAGTCTAAAGAAACCCTAACAGTAGTGCTAGAACTGACTGTTTTTCTGCTAATAGGTAATACATTCTCCTTTTCTTTATCAGTGTAAATAGGTATAAATCTGCTGCATATTTTTTAATTATAATTTGAAGGAATTTTGGGAGAAGAGAATTAAAAATGTAAAATCATTTTGCAGTCAGAAGTCATCTTTGATGGTTCAAAGCCTGTGTTTCTCTGGTTTTGATGATAACTACAAATTTTGTGAAGAGGTAGCCACTTGTGGTCTGTTCTTTAAAAGACCTTTAATTAGATTTAGTCTTCCTAATTTTATCTCATTAAGTGCTAAATAGTTTGTCTCTAGTGACTATTTAACAGTCTGGATAATTTAGATTGTATACTTAGTCTTTTTGGGCCCTTGCCTGAGATATGAGAATTACAATGGCTGTAGAGGTTTCTGATTTTTTTAGAGGACAGTTCAATTTTAAAGCAATACTGAAATTACTTTATTTCAGGCCTTGTGAAATATTTTCCCTTTGAAAACACAATAATTAATTCTATAAAAGTTAAAATGCTAAGAATGTTATAAAAATTATTTTCTGGGGATTTCTTATTTTATTCTTGCATTCTTCTGATGACAGTAAATCTACTTGACTGAGAAAGGAAACAGTCTTTGAGGATTGACCTTGGGTGGCTGCTAGCTGCTCTGTCACTCTCCCTCTTCACCAGGACAGGAGAGACAGTAAGATGGAAAAGCTTGTGGATCAATGATGGGAAGAGGAAGTCACTCTGCAATTATCATCACAGACAAAACAGACTTGGGGAAAATAATTTAATTTCTTTCCAATTAAAAATGTAGAATAGGACTGTGGGAAACAAAGGCAAAACCTAAACCACCTCTCCCATACCTCTCCCTTCCCAAACTCAGCTTCACTCCCAGCTATTCTATATCCTCCCCGCAAGTGGTGCAGGGGGATTGGTAATGGGGCTGTAGCCAATTCCTAATTTGTGGTCCCTTGTCCCATCTCCTCATGCACTTCCCCTGCTCCTGCTTGGTCCTCATCATGGGATGCAGACTTCTTCAGCAAGGGTTCCCCATGGGTCACAGGTCCTGCCAGAAAACCTGCTCCTGTGTGGGCTCCAGGCTGCAGCTCTTGCTGAGACCCTGCTCTGGCATGGTGTTGCTGTGGGTTGAAGCCTCCTTCAGGGCTTATCCTCCAAATGCTGCAGATGGGTCTCTGCTCCGCCATGGGACCTCCATGGGCTGCAGGTGCCAACTGCCTCACCATGGTCTTTGTCATGGGCTGCAGGGAATTCTCAGATCCAGCACAATGGAACACCTCCTTTCAGCAGGATCGGTAGCAATAGGACAAGGGGTAATGGTTTTAAACTAAAGAAGGTCAATTTTGACTAGGTGTGAGGAAGGAGGTTTTCACATGAGGATGGTTAAACAATGGGACAGGTTTTTCAGAGAGGTAATCTCTGTAAACATTCATGGTCAGGTATGACGAGGCTCTGAGCAATCTGTTCTAGTTGAAGATCTGTCTCACCATTGCAGGGGAGTTGGAGTAGCTGACCTTTAAGATGACCTTTAAGCTGACCTTTTGACGATTGGTGATTCTGTGATCTTGGCTGCTGAGCTCAGCTGTGCACTGTGGTGGGCCCACTGGAGCTGGCTGGAGCTGGCTGTGCTGGCACAGAGTCCCTGCTCACAGGGGCCACACTAGAGCTCACCTGGCAGCACCTGCGCAGCTGCACCCAGCACAGGGGCAAAATTGAGTGTACAGCTCGGTAGGGGGTACCTCTGACTGACAGGACACCCCAGTACTGAAGGCGAGATGTGGTGCAAGTTCTTGTCAGAATTAGGAAGCATGAAACTGTTCTGGACTGTAAGTTCCACTCGTGACTTTGGAATAGGTAAAAGCTGTAATTTTTTAATTTAAGGGTTCCCTCTTTATGTGAAAAAAAAAATTGGAATCATGTTTTATTAATGACATGCATTATTTCAGTTGCATTATTACACTGCTTTGCATTATTACAGTTGATATTGTTGATCTAATTAAAAACAATATGGGGGCTCTAAGATCTTTGCTTTTGCTGACTAATGGAAAGTCTGCTAGGTCAGTAGCTGAATAATGCAAATTTGATGTATGCTCAGGCTGCTGCTGCTGATACCTGGCAAGTTTCTTTATGGTGTGATCCAAGGTTTTTCTTCCCCTGTCTCCTTCAACGGTATTAGTGTTACAGCACCCTTGGTAATTTTTCCATAAATATTTTCTTCCCTGAAATTTAATACAATTATAATTTTGGTTTTTTATTGAAAAGTTAACAACGCTTTGACCTTTAATTCACAGTGAATTAGACGTCTTCAGTGTTATTACAGTTTCACATTCAGGAGGATATTTGGGTTGAGGTTCCTGTGGGTGAGAAGCAGATTTAGACAAAGGCTTTGTTGCAGCTTCAGAGGGACATTGCAGGTTTCCTTGCAGAAGGAATTTGTACTTTGGAATGTGGCACTCAGCACTGAACTGATGGCATTGTGCTGGGAGCTAAGAGACTTTCTTAGGGCATGAAGCTCATTCTGACTTGCCTGAAATGTTACCTGTTCTCCTGGGACAGAAGATTGTGGTTATTAGTATATATTAGTATAAAACTACTATTTTAATGGGTCTGATAATAATAAACTGTTGAAGTCAGCAGCCTGAACAACATCAGGTTCAGTCCTTATGAGAAAAACACTGACACCTGACAGGAAAGAGAAGTAATATTAAATCAGTTGTGTCCCACTTCTTTCCAAAAAAAGTGATTTTTAAATTATTTTGTGACCAAAAGTGAATTTGATTGATAATTGACTGATTTTAGAGTCCCCTAGCATCAGCATTCTCAGGCACAAGCATCTGGAGCAGTAGAGGTGAGGAGAACTTACAGCTGGAAGCAAAGTCAAAAGAATGCAGTGTGTAAATTTCAGCAATAGAAAAGAAATGGCAGTTATAAACCTTTATGTGTGACTCCTTGAGTCCCTCACTTGAGAAGTATACACAAAGTATTTTATGTTGAACAAGTACACCATTTTTTTATTCATTGAATGTGTTAATCTTGTGAGCAAGTGCATGCTACAGTAGGTCATTCAGGGAAGCAGATCTGAAGTATTGAGTTATTCCAGGCCCTGGATGGGATGAGGACAGGAAAATGAAATCATCTGGGCCTTTTAAAATTCTGAGATGGGAAATACTTTGGTTCAGAGAGAAAAGGCAAAAGTGAAAACAGCAGCCAAGAGTCTGTACACAGCTGTCTAATTTTGCTTCAGGGACAACCAGAGCTTGCCACCAGGCTTGTTCAGTTCTGTGTGTGTGTTTATCTTGCTGCTTAGGGCAAAATGCTGAGGCTGGAGGGTGGAATAGACTCACACAGGTGGGTGATGAAGGGAAAGGAATCCACAGGTTGCTTCCACAAGTACCTTGTGGTGCAAAATTGTTTATATTACTTGGTTATCTATCAGAACCATATTCACCAGATACTGTACAAGAATGTCCTCGCTGGTTTGCAGTGTGACAATGAGACAAAAATCGATGGGTGACTATTAACCGGAAGTGCAGGAAAACAGTATTGATCAATATGATTAGTTCAGTTCTGGCTTTTTGCATATTTTGTAGGAGGAGATAGAAGGAAGATAATGATTTTCTGCAGATATATCCAGCCTACCTCTGTGGGATATCATTGCAGAAAGGTCATAAATTTTAATTTGAAAATTTAACACTGTGGGATAATCATGGATATGCTACTATTGCTGTTCCTGCTGCAAGGCTGAGTGAGAGCTCACAGTGGAAAATGGGGAAGGGAAAACAAAGCAGGTAATGCTTGAAAATTTGATCCACTAGAGAGGAAATGCTTTCAAATAGACTTTTTATATTAGCCATCTTACTCGCAATGTTGAGGATAGTTCTGGCTGAGGCAAGTTTATCTTCCTCAAGGCCTGGGAAAAGAATGTTGCAATAAGCTCTACAGTTGCTGTAAGATTTCTACAGTCAGATCATAACAGGATTTTTTGGCCTGTGATGTTTATGAAAACTGTTCAGCGGGGTGTATGAGTAAGAGTACCCAGCAGAGTAACACAGATGTTACAGATCATGGAAAAACTTGTACAGCTGCCTTTTCTCCATCAGTAATCACTCTCTCTTGAGGAATGGAAGCCTGTATTTCTTAGTGGCTGCAGAACCTGTCTTTAAGAACAAGTGATTGCAGCACAGCAAGAACTGATGTTAGAAGTGCTATTGATGGCTTACCTGCTCCCAATTAATTACTGCCTTCTCTAGTGAAGCCAGAAGTTGTAGTGGACAGAAGACATCACTGACTTTTTTCCCCACTATTTACTCACCACAAAACTATAAACTGCAGAAGTTTTCTTGCTCAAACCTGGCCCAACTCTTTTTTTTGCAAATAATGTCATCCCCAAACACTCCAGCTCCTTTACTGTGTTTTTGTGCTCTCAGATTCCTCAAGTTTACAAGCAATAACATGTTTTGTGATTTCTGTTTGTCTGGTTTTCTTAAAATCTCCAACCCTCAATCTCAGTGTCAAGTGTCATTCCTGGCACGATTTCCATGGTGGGTGAATGCCAAGGATTTCAAGATCTCTAGCTGTCATCAGTGCAGTGGTGCCTTAGCTGCAAAGACCTACGGGATGTGAAGAGCTGGAAGTGCATATATTCAAATGCACTGTTCAAACGTCTTCTTTTTAAGCCATCGGTGTGACTTTTGGAGGCTTTTTGAATTTTAACAGTTGGTTTGGTGGGTTTTATTTCAGCTCCTTATTCTAAGGTAAAGATACCCTGTGTGTTAGGGCAAGTAGCACATTTTTGCACCAATCTTACCAGTTCCTCTTCTGGTGTAGTGCCACACCTCAGGTCTTTTGGTCAGAGATCTCAGAAGCCCCCCTGCCTTGCCAGTAAATAATTCCAACAGGCTGTGTAGAATTTCCCTGAAGGAAGACAGACTGAATGACTTCTGTCAGGATCATTTTAAGAGCTTTAAAGCAATGGTCTTTGGAGGAATTTGTCAGATGGGGCAAGAAAACATCCAGCTGTGATCATCACATGTCATGGCAGTGAGTTCTGCATCACTTAAAGTTTCTGGAGGTGAAATTCATGAGCCCCCTGGACTGTACAGTTATGTGTCAGGTTGTATGCAGTGTCTGTTTCAGGAAGAGTGTTCTACAGATCCTGATTTTATAAAACTCTTCTACCATTGGTGTCTTGCCTATGTGAAGGCTGTTGTTTTTTGATCTTTGTTCTCCAACTTTAAAAATACCTTGTATGTTAATTGTACATTTGATTTTTTTTCCCATTTTTCAGATAGTGGAAGAGATATATTAAACTATGTGATGTACTGTACATTTTCTTGGCTTACTTGTGCGTGTGCGCAGATCTGTTGCTCAAATCTATTGCTTTTGCCTTATGCAGATCAATTTTGAGACATCTCCTCTTTATCCAGTGACTTTAAAAAAGCAAAATAAAACCAAAAAGACAGACTGAAATTTTGTTCTTGGACAAGCATCAGAATAATTAATTATGCTTAGCTCCAGTGAATAAGCAGAATGTATGTAGAATTTGAATTGGCCATTAATGCTGTACCTTTTTTGTTTCTAGACCATGCAGGCATTTTTCCTGTGAAACTTCTTTTAAATTCTTTATTACTATAAGTATGTCTTTGAGGGGGAAAGTGTTTTTCAGCATTTCCGTGTATTTGCTGCATGGCTGATGCAGCCTGATATGACTTATCACAACATGACTTGTCATCAGAAAAAAGCTGAAAAAACACAAGTGAGTTCCTGGAAGCTAATGCTGAGAAAAGAAGTGATAAGGGCAGAGCAAGAAAAATGCATGCTTTTAAAAATGGCTTCTCTTTTCATCCTGTTGTTCACTTTCCACATAAAGAAAAAATGGCTAGCTAATAGAAACTTGTCAAGTAGTAAACTTTTAGATCAGGTCTTGGATTTAGAGGCTCTTTTCTGGTTATCAGACAAAGGAAAAAAAATAAAGGATATTGCTTTCTTTTTTTTGTGTGTGGGGGAAAAGGGGTCAGATATTAAACTCTTAATAGAGGAAGAAAGCTGATAATGAGCAAAATAACTGTGGCGGTTGTAGATTTTAAATGTTGTTGCATTTTTAGCAATCACTTTCAGTAGTTGGAAGGTTGAAAACATTTGTTTTTAGTAGCCTAATCTCTCAAGATTGTTTTTAGCATGTAATTTTTATTATGTTTTTTATAACTAATTTTGTAAGTTTCTGGTTTTACAGCTGTTGTTCTTCAGCTAAAGAACTTTGTAAAAGTCAAAAATAAAGCACAAATCAGAATATTCTTTATGGTTAAATAGAAGTATTTAGTAAATTTCTACATATTTAACAATGTGAATACACTGAGGAGCATAATGACTGAAGTTGTACTGCTAAGCTCTTGTATGGCAAGATAAGAAGACAGTGATTAAAGCATTGTTAACTCGTGTCTGTAATGAATTGAATTCTGTATTTAATTTGGTAAGAGTGAGTTTATCTGAATGGTAGTTATAGCAAAAACAAATTTGAAGCATTTTTGAAGTTACTGCAAGGCCTCCAAGTGTTTAATGAGAGGAAATTTAGTGCAGCCACAACCAATCACACCTGTTTTTATGTTTCAAAACATAGTCTGTGCCCAGGTCCCAAGTATTCAATGTCATTTTTGCTGCTTTCTGCTACTGATGTCACACACATAAGGTAGGATTCTAGTGCAAGAGACCACTAATGGGAAGTTGATATGTAACAACATAACTTCAAAATGAGTGCTACATTATTTTAGCCGGCTACTTTCAGTTCAGGATGGGAGGAGAGAGAGCGTGAGCAGAGACAGGAGTCCAGGTCTACCAGAAGACTGCTGTAAGGGAGACCTAAGGAGACACAGTGTGAACTCAGTAACCAACATCTGTATGTTTGGTGTATTTTGTGCATCATGCAGTTGAACACATAAAGTTTCCTTCAAAGAGCCAGTGGGCACAGAGGACAAATTGGGGGGCGGGGGGAATTTGGTCCAGCTGACTTATAGAGGTCCAGTCTCACTCATTGTGTCATTGCATTAACTTTTGTTGTCATTGGATCCTGAGAAATGTGAACATTTGAAATGAAATTTTCTCGGTTTTGGGGGTTTTTTGTTTTTAAAGATTCATGTGCTTGAACCTTATTAGAATCACTCTAAAGAGAGAAACTAGTTTTATTACGTATCACTCACCAGCATTTTCTAATTATATATTTTACTGTAAAGTCTATAATTATATAGTATTTCTTAGCTGCTATTCAAATACAGATGAAGAACAGCAGGAAACTTAAGATGTAGTTTAGCAAAAGAGCCTGTATTAGAAATATTTTTCAGTTCAGTTTCCTTTCTATACTGGAGTTTATATATGTTGTTTTCTAGTTAAGGGAGTTAAAAGAAATTGGCTTAATACTGTTTGATAATCCTTTCTGAATTAATTTAAAGTGACCTAATATACTAAAAAGCATGTGAGTCATTGGGAAAAATTTATAAGTTGCCTCTTTCAATGGAAATTCTTTTCGTTTTCTGAGTATATCTCTTGTTAGTGAAATCTGCCAGCTGCCTACTAATTTTTAAGGAGTCCTAGTCATTAATAATTGCCTTGGAACTTTCAATAGATTGAGAGTTATTAAGGATAAAACCCAGACTGATAGTACAGATGGGTCCTTTTACTTACATAGTGCAAGTGCAGTATGTCAACTCTAGAAATCTTATTGAACCATATAAATAAAACATGCATTTGGGCTAATGTTTAGTCAGTGGTCTGTAAATGACAGGGAAAAGGTACCTAACTCAAAATTAAGTATAAGTTGTTACTGAATTTGCATTAGGAAGATGAAATATAATGTGTTCTGATGTAATGTGGGTTGTTTATTGAGACTCCCAGCATTTGTATTTCCACCATTGTAGTAGAGATTTGTTGGGGTTTTTTTTTTGCAGCTGGAAGATGTTTTCTTTTGGCTGTGTTGCTGTTTTGTAGTTGGCAGCTCACAAAGTTCACCTTCTCTTCACCCTTACGAACTTGTTCCTTTGTGAGCTCTCTGTGACTTCTCAGCATGGCTTTAGCCAGCTTAATTTGGTTCTGTGAAATAAGCATCACCACCATGTCAAGCCAGTGACTCTTGCAGACAAATATCACTAAGAACCCTAATAAAAAACAATAAACCTATAAAAAATTGTCACCTAGAAACATTTGTTTTTTCCAAGCATTTTAAAGTGTGATTTTTCTTTCTCAGATTTTGTCTCTGTGCAGAATATGTGTGTGGGAAATGCTTTTTTCCTCCCCAAGGGTTTCATCTAGCTTGAGGCAGGGATAGAAAAACAAAGGGGATATGGAAGAACATGAATGAAATACAAATACAGCTTTGAAAGCAACTTTACAGGTTTTACTTGTCCAAGTGTTTTGACAGAAGTAAGCCTCCCTTTCCTTGTCTAGACTTTATATGTCTTACTGTATGCATGGCATCTTGTTTCTTCAATTACTATTCCTCCCATTTTCCTTGAAATGGATAAGAAATGTTTGTTCAGGAAATACTTTTCAGCTTTCTGGAGTGGTTTGACAATTTTTATATTGTATTAAGTAGTGTTTGAAAGCTCAGTTTAGGAACCATCTGCAAGTATATAATTTATTTTCAGATGTAGATAAATACTCATAGAAACTACCTGGATTGTTCATTTAAACAGCTGTCTTAGGCTCATCACTTCCTTATTTCATCACTGCATATCAGTTGGGCAATTTGAAAAATGTAAGATCTCTTGGAAGTGGTTAACTTTTTTTTTTAAAATTTGACTGACAGTCCTGAGTAGCTGTGATTCTATGATCTTTTCTTTATGGGGCAGGTTGAAGTTGATGTTGAAGTGATTTCGTCCAGTCAGTTCCATGTTCCTGTAACAAGATTATGGGAACCTACTGTTGATCTTTGTGTTCTCTTTTCCTGGTAAAATGTCTTTTTTTTTTTTTTTTTCTGCGCTAAATTTCACTTAAATACATTAAAAAGGGAAATCTGAAAAATTCTCTGGTTCTCTAGTACTCAAAAAAGTCTAAATTATTGTGATAATTAAAAACATTTACCTTGGGGCAGAGATCCTTATGCAGATGTCTCAGAGGAAGATTTTCAAACTTGCAGCATAAAAGGTGAATAATGAGGCCCAAGGAAACATTTTTTATTTGCGAGGAGGAAGAAACTATGAGAGATGATGGTGTTGGGTCAGGATAGTGTTCCTCAGGCTGTCCTCTGTCTCTTACCTGCCTGTCTTGGAAGTGCTCTTCAAGAGCCCTAGTGCAGTTTGTTCATCTGGAAAGGGTGTGATGGCATACCCAATCTGCAGGGAGTTGCATAGGGAGCTTTCTGCATGGAATTTCTGACCTGCAAGTCAGTGAGCAGGCAGACCTTGCACAACGTATTTCCAGGCAGGTTTTTGGGTCTCCTGATTGGCATCCATTATTCTCAATGCAACTGGAAGTGTTAAAGTTTTACATCTTTGTAGACTAAGTGGTTTTGGCAAAAATACTACAGATGTTACAAAACATGCACAAGTCTTAGTTTCCATATGCTACCTGGGCCACCCAGAGCACTTTTGAGAGAGATGCTCTCAGACCCAAAGCTGCTGTTCTTCACAAAGCTTGTGGAATTCCTAGTTTTCTGCTCAGCAACAAATAATGTGCTGTGTTACCATTCATGGAGTGCTATTTTAGGTGGTGTGGTTTGTTGGGGTTTTTTTGAGGTTCTTTTAGTAGCTGAAGTAGAATGATGTAATCTGGAATTTTTGTAATTCCTGATTTCTTAATTCATATGTTAAAGAGAATGTGGGAGCAGGATGGTGGTGAAGGAAAATTTGTTTAGACATATATTTATCATTCAGAAATATGATTAGAGGCAGGTTAGCAGATAGAAACTGAAGGACTTCTGTCTGTGCAACCAATGTTGAGTTTTACTATTTGATCTCTTCATGGAGTACTGCAGATCTTCAGTGCTTGATTTAGAACATTAAGGATGGAAAGGATAGCAGCCATAACTAAAAAGGATTTCTTTTCTGAACACAGTTGTTATTTTTTTATTCCTTCCATTAATCTTATGCCAGGGGTGCTGACTACCTTCAGTGTAATGTTAAGTGAAATGGATGAGTCTTTCAGATATTCAGTGTTTCTCAAAGTTGCTAAGTGTGATTTCCCTTCCTCTTTTAATCTTATATGATAGTAACCTTTTATGATATTAGTGGTTGCTTCTGAGATAGAAATGTTATTGGTAATTATTTTTTCTTAGGTTAATAAGCATCTTAGGGGTGTTCTGGCCCCTTTGACCAAAGATACGTAGCATAAAAAATGGTATTTTAGTGCCTGAATACCTGGAGACTGGCTTTGTTCTGCAGTATGTTTTTTTAAGGTTTTGGAAATATGACATGACTTCCAGTAAGTTGCCTTTACATCATCGTAATTTTCATCTTACTTAATAGAATCTGTTTTTTCTTAAAAACAAGATAAACTTGCTCCTGTCAATTCAGAGAATACACTTTATCTTAATTAGACTTCAAATGGCATAAAACTAGGGAATAATAACTAGGTAAAATAACTTTTAACTTGTTCCTTTCACTATTCTGTTTGCTGGCCATGAAAAATAAAAATACTTATTTGCCTTAAACTTTTAAGTTTGCAGGGCTTCAGCTGTGCAGCGAATATCTAAACTGTTCCTAATATGGGCCAATGTTATCTAAATTTTACAGATTTTAGAATACATAAATTTTCTTCATCATTCTTTGCTCCTTATTTTTAAATTGTATTCTAAAAGACTGTACCATTAAAAATGCTCCACAATTTCAATTTGATATCTTGTAAATGAAATAAATGAAGTGAAATTTGGTACATCCTAATTATTTGGCAAGGAGGACAGTAGGGGTGTCAAACCTGGTAGTTTAATAAATCATAATTTGTAACAATTTCAGCACTGGGTAATTAACATTTTGGTAGAGAAAAAATCTTCTGCAGATTAGTGAACTGTCAGCATATACGTTAATTTGAGTTTAAAGCCATGATGATGGCCTTGCTTCAACAGGGAACTTGAAACAGATGAGCCACTGTGATCCCTTCCAACCTTACCCATCCTGTGATTTGCAGAATAATTTCAATTATGTTCAGGGTTTGTTTGACACTTACAATGGAGATCAAATCTTACAGACAGATTCCAGTACTTACTGCTTTTCATTCTCAGCAGGTATATTTGTGAATTAATTTCATTACTATTTCTTACATTTTATGTCTTGACATATTATATTCTTGGAAAAGATCCGTAAACAAAAACAGTTGTTTGTGTGGAAAGATGAATATCAAGCCTTTTTGGTGAAGTATACAGTCCCATTTGTTTTTTATAGAGCAAGACAGTGGGAAGCTTGGCAAACAAGCATAACTTAATTTGCTTTCAAAGATGTGAATGCCTCTTGAAGTGAAAAGACCCACTCTGTTGCAGATCTAAAATTAGAGTACATATTTTATACTCAAAGCTGACAAAACAGAATTGCTCCATGGTAAGCGCCATTTTGTTGATATGAAAGTTATTTAAAAATCTTTTTTATGTGGGGTTTTTGTTAAATTTAAGCTCAGATTAAATATTTCAGACCTCATAGTCTTGTTCTCTGATGGATCTCTATATTTTTTTTATCTCAAAATAAAAGAGAAGTGAAGAAGTTACTAGAAAACTTGATCCACATTCCAGTATGTGCAGATTGTTGGATTCTTGACACAGGTTCCCCAGCCTGACACAGGTTCCCCTTAACCTGTGAGGATTTTCAAGCCCTTCAATGAATGAAAGAAATTACAGAGAGAGATCAGAGCTTTCTGCAATACTTGCTCCTTGTCAAACCCCATGGAAAATTTTTACTTATACTTTTATATAATTTTATATTTATACTAGACATGCTTACATAACTTTCATGCCTAAATTTTTATTTTCACCTTGCCTTTATTTCAGGTGGTCTCAGGTGACAGTAGGGACTCGGGAGAGCTCAGTCTGTTAGGACATGCTACCTGTGCGTTGGGTGCCCCAGGAACGAGGTCAGACCAAGGCAGGTGTGGTTGTGGGATGCTGCACTACCTAGCACATCTTCTTTGCTTGCTTCTGAGCCTTCTGGAAGTTTTCCAGAGAAGATGTAGCAGGTCTGTTGGGTGGGATCTCTTTGACCCTGCAGCTTTAAGAAAAATAGTGCAGTGTTGGGTACAAGGTAACTGTATCTTGCATTGTCTGTGCTGCTGTACAGCACAGTTTCCTAAGACTGGAAGCGGTCCTCCTTCTAATATAGATAGGAGTTGAAAAAATGATGCATCAGACGGATCTGCCCCCTAATTCAGGCAGGGCTGTTCAAGTATGATGCTTGGCCCAGGCCTGCTCTTTGTGGCAAAAGAAAATTAAATATAAACATGCCATGTAGGCAATTCCACACCTACCTGTACTATCTTTCCAGATATCTCTTCCGCAATAATGTTTTTCCTGTTGATTTATCTTCCTGAAAATTAGTTTGCTGTTTCATAACAATTCACATTTTGAGCATTATTCCACTTAGCAGTGGCAGAAGACAAAGAAATGAAAAATGCACAGGTGTAGTATTTTGCAGCTTTATTGCTGCTTGTCTTCAGCAGATGCTGGTTTTGCTAGTGACTTTCTTGTTTATGGTCTGTTTTCCTTTAACCCTCACATCACTTGTCAAACGCAGATTTAAACTAAGACAGCTTGTTTTCCTCAAGATGGTTCCTTTTATATCTTTTTTGATTTGCTGAGGCAGATATCTGAATGGATTACCCATGCCACAGCTTGAGCATGAGATTGATGTAGGGACAGAAAGTGGGTCATGTCAGTCTTGCCTGAAAAATATAGTAAGGATTTAGATTGACCTGCTGAACAATGGTTCGATTGTGATTTACTAAAACAATTCTTAAAATAGATACTACGTAATTTTAACTCTCCTCTAAATGAAATATTTGCCAAGGCAAGTACCAATTTAGAGAACATTAATATATCCCCTCCCAGTTTATTGATCAGGTATCACATCTTGGAGAGACTTGATTAATGCAATGGCTTCCATTCTGTATACATATACATATACAGTCTAGCATCACAGATAGACCTTACAGCTGTAGATTGCAGAGCAGGCATTCCTAATTTTCTCTAGTAGTAAAGTTCCTAAATACTATCATTAGTCACTTTTCCATATTTAATCTAAATACAGCAAAGTGTGGATTGCACTTATTACTTAAAAATAGTCATAAACCTGTGGATAGTAATCATGAAGCCTTGGTGAACAGAGGATAATGTGTATGGAATATATAGTTAGAGTAATGACTCCATATTAGTATAATTACTCCATATATGTAGACATGGTATTGACTTACAAATGAATTAGTACAGTTCTGCAAAACTTTGTCTCAGAGATGTTATATGAAAAACACCACAGTTAGATAGACGCTTGGCTTGTGTTAACCGCTGACACATCTTAGGTTTGTATAAAATCATCTAGATAACATTTTTTCTGATCAAATCACTGTATCATGTCACTTGACTATATATGCACACTATATGTATGAGGCACTAAGTCCTGTCTGTTGTAGTTGTGCTTCCACAGCTTGTTAGTTTTCTTGATTTGTCAGAAAGGAACTCAGGTAAATAATACATTAGTATTTATAATAAGGCATAAAAGTAAGTTGACTGTGCATTAGTGAAATACCTAAAGCCCACCAAAAAAAACAGACTACGTTTGTGCACCTTATTCACCTCCAGAATGTGAGGTTCAAAATACTAACACAAAGTAATTAAAATAGAAAAAAAGGTACTAATTCTCACTAGTGTGAGAACGCATTGCGTGACTATAAACCTTTGTCTTCTCAAGAGTTGAATTAGTCATGGAATTTCTGTCATGCAAGTTCATTCAGACATCTCAGAAGAGAGGATGAGGTACTTGCTCCGTCACTTGCTTTGCTCTTCTTTAAAAACAAACAAACAAAACCACTCAGTACCACTCAGCCAAGGAAACAGTTAGCAAGAAGGACAGAATTTTCAAAATATTGTTTTAGTTTAAGTGAAAGGAAGGATGTCATTGTCAGCTTGTCTGGGCTTTACCTGGGTACAAAAAAAAATGTATTTGAAACTTAAATGTTTTGAGAATTAAGTGTACACCAGTGCTAAATCCCTTACTTTTTCCACTCCTTGGAGTGTAATATAAACTCTATTTATATTTGAAAACAGAGAATTGTGACCTTTAGAAAAACCTGAGTTCAAGAAGTATAAAAAATTGTATTAAAATTGTAAGGTTTGCTGCAAATACAGGAAGAAAGGCATCCACTTTGGAAGCTATGTTTACATAAAACCCCAAAATGTTACACTGGTATTTCTATGATAATTAATTAACATCATGCCAGGGGTAATCATAATTCAAATTACTTGTATGTTTCCTTTCTAACTGCTGTAATTTGTTCTTTTTAATACTTGATGACTTTCATCTAGCCAACAGCCCTTCTGAAGATATTTTTGGTGCAGTACTTGATGAAAATAGATCAGTCTTTTTTGTAGAATCCCCTTTAGATTTGTATGGGTTGTTTTCCACACCTCCACAACAACTTTTCTATAAATTGTCTCAAGAGCAAGTCAATAGCATTTTAAGATTTTTTTAAGCATATTGTGGCATACTAAATATTATCTCAAGTGCTTGTAAGTAAAGCTGATTTGAGGAGACCAATAGCATAGAGTCAGGTCTTTCTTGATATTAGCACAATGTTGTATCGCAAAATGGAGTGCTGTAGACAGATTTCTGAAGCAGTGGATACACTAGGTAATTATAAACCTAAGTTGTGTACTATAGAAAAAAAACTGTCAACCTAGACAAACTCTTCATGTAATCATAAAAAGCACCTGACATTTTCTTTTAATTTAAAACAATTGGATCATAATTTTAGAGGTGGCATGCTGTTTTTTTAAACTGAAATGGTCCTTCAATGTCACAGTGATGTTTTTATTAAATAGATGAAACCAAAAAGGTTTGGGCATTATGGTATCTGGAGGAAATCCATTGTCTGTAAGGGACATAAGTAATTGGCATTGGTTGCTCCTCCTATTGTTCATGGATGAGAAGATTTAAGGGCAGCTTCTTTCTCTTGCCAGCACTGGAATAGAAATCACAAACATAGGACTGCTTCACGGGGTAAGGAGGCTGGGAGGTTGGGGGTGTCTGGTGAAAGGAGCTGCTCACAGCAGAGTCAGCCAGAGGGTTAGACCAGACTGCCTGAGGATTCATCCTGAGGATCCGTAGTCTCTGGCACAGTCCCCGAGCCAACACTTCCTGGGGAAGTGTGTCCTCCTGGGGAAAGGTTTTTTTACAGTCAGTCCTAGCTTGTCATGTCCTAATTCTTGCAGTTGTCTATTTGGCCTATACTGTTAATGAAAATATAGTCTAGCAACAGTAATGAAAATCCAGTATTTATATCACCAGAACTGAGCTATTATTAAATGGACCTAATAAATTTAAGATACTCAGTAAGAGTGTCTTTTTCTGTCTTGACATCCACTTACATGCAAGCATCATCCTCTGATACTCATTAAGTAATTGCAGTACTTAGAGGCTTACTGTTTCTTTCAATGAAAACATCACAGCTTGATCTAAGCATTAACTACATCTAGCAACAGGAGCTGACAGTGCAAGTAGGATTCTTAAATGCGTTAAGAGGAGGTTTGAAACACTAAAGTTTCAAAGTGAAAGTGATATGTTAGAAATTACTCGTTTGGAACACAGTGTCCAATTTTAGGTTGCTTTTCGAAGTGGAAAAAATCAAGAGACTAAGAGGATCAGCTAAGATAGCCATTAGAATGTCTAGTGTGTGGTGAAATTTGCTGCATATGAAAGCGGAGATTACAAAGAAAATACTGATCAGGATTTGGGTGAAACATTCAAATTGTGAATACTTACGAAAATTAACGGTTCCTTTTTCTTCAGTTATGCAAAGAAGTGAAATTATTATGGAATAGAATTACTTATCTGTATTTCTGGTCTGCCTCAGTGGGTAATTACTAGACAGGTATTTTACTTTTGGTGCTTTATTTACTTAATTGATCTATTTATTTAGTCTTCCCATATATGACTTGTTGTTGAATCCAAAAACAACTAGGTGTATCAGTTTCTATGATCCGTGTCATAAATGTAGGACTGTGTGGTACTATGAAAAGTGGAGGTGCTCTAAAGGCAGGATTTTTCTCTTCTGTTCAACATTCTTACAAACCTGTATCTGAGAGCAGAGTATCAGGTAAAATATGATCAAGCATGGCATGTGCAATGCACTGCGGAATGGTACCATTACAAACGTTAGATCTTTTTTGTACATTTTAACAACACTGAAAATGCAGCTACAGTTTTTTGACCATCATGCCAGCATTGATCTACACATCACACGTTAGCCACTTGCTAGACTTGTCAGGAAATCCACTTCTGGCCTCTTGCATGTTTTAAAAACCTGTGAAGCCTCTCTGGGTGCTGCCTGTCCTTGCTGCATCCTCTGGCTGTGCCCAAGGGCCTCTGTCTCTCACCTGGAGACGCTCTGCTGCCTCTGGCTGCAGGGCCGTGGGGTAACCTGTGGGCAGGCAGCTCAGGAGGGGCTGGCTGCCAGGTGCTGTTCCTGCAGCAAGGAGCAGACCAGGGGGCTCAGGGAGGCTGCACAGCACCAGGCAGCCTGAACCACCACTCATTTGTCCTTCAGGGAGAATGTTCCCTTCGGGCGGGCCCTAGCCTCACCTGCCCCTCACCCTCGTGCCACGCCCTGCTGGGAAGAGCTCAGCTCCCTGGCAGTCCCTCACGGGCCCTGAAGCAGCCTTTTGGTGCCTTGGAGCTGCCCCCCGCTCCAGGCTGAGCCAGCCTTGGGGCTCCAGCCTCTCCTCACAGGGAAATGCTCCAGCCACAGTTGTGTTGGTGGGCCTCCACTGAGCTGCTTACTGGGATTTATCAATGTTTCCTGCTGCTAACAGGCCCCAAACTGGACTCAGTGGTCTAATTGGTGCTGAGTAGAAGCGAGGAAATCCTGGGGTTTTTTTTATACAAGGTGTGGTTGCCTTTGCTGTCTGATATTTCAAGCTTCATATCCAAGCCATTGATGCACTTTTGATCCAGGTCTTTCCTGGTGATGCACTGAACATACGTGATTCAACTGCTCAAAGCACTGGATTAAAACAATAGATGTTGTACATCATTTACCACCACAGCATTATCTGTACCTGTTAAGAAAAAAATATTACAGTCAAAAGCATATATCCTAAGCATGACACCTTTATTCAAGATAGTTGTGTCCATAAGAGTCTCTTAAGACTATCGGAGTTTTGTGAGGATGTTGTAGAAAGCTTTCCCACACCTTGAGTTATCAACAGAAAATAAAGAACTCAGGTTTGGTAGTCTTGCAACTTTTTTGCTGATTACCTGGGTAACAGCAGCTGCAGCAGCTGGGACTAACTTGTGTAAATGTTCTGAGTCCTGACAAACCAGTCTTCTCTACCAGGAGCTGTACTCTCATCTAGAGTAAACTGAATTCACTGTTACTGAAAAGACAGTAGTTGTTCTTTAGTACAAAAAGGATGCCTTTTGCTGAGATCTTGGATGTTGAGAACTACATGTTACCTGTTTTATCGTGAGGATAGTTGTAGTTTATATCCCTTTCTATAAAAGGAAAATATCTTATCACTGAGGTTATGAAAATGTGATTGAATTGGAGTAGTTGCTCAATTTTCTTTTTTACAGAATTTGTGCTAGGCTTACACAAGCAAACAAGTAAATTACAAAAAAAAAATCTCCAAACCTGAGAAATCTTATTTTGTTTGTGGTTGTTATGGATTGGGGGCATATTTAAGCTAAAGTAAAAAAAAAAATCTCCATTTTAGTTCTCATTCTAGAAAATGTCAGAGAAATAGTGTAGAAATCAGTAATTTCCACAACTTCTGTTCCAGTTTTCCCCTTTGTGAATACTCAGACTGTGCTTTCTGTAGCTGGGGGTTTTGTTGGTTTGTTTTCAATGCAGAAACCTGTGATTTCTGCATTGCATGCTCTGCTGTACATTTGGTTATTCAGAAGGGTGCGGTACTGATTTAAGAGAGCTTAATAATAAAAAAGACTAGGAGGAGCATATGGAACATGGAGCTGCTGTGGCACAGATCTGGTACAGAGCCAGACCTGGCAATGGGCCAAACCCACTTTCTAAAATTTCTGTCTGGTGCCAAGAGTGGGTGAATAAAACATTTTAGTCAACTACAAGATCCATAAGAGCCAGTTAAAAAGTTGGTATTTCATAGAATCATTAAGGTTCAGAAAGACCTCCAAGCTCATTGAGCCCAGGCTTTGACAGACCACCACCCTATCAACTAAGCCATAGCACTGAGTGCCACCTCCTCTCATTTCTTGAACACACTCAGAGATATTGTCTGCACCACCTCCCTGGGCAGCCTGTTCCAGTGCTTGAAATGTCATTTCCTGACTTCAAAAGCTGTCAGTAAAAATACTAAGATAGCCTTTGATGTCTTTGTTGTTAATTTTACGCTTTCTTGCTTGTTGTGGTATTTCTCCTGAATACTAAGATCTCCTGTGAATATCAAATACTAATATATTCAAATTGTTGGGGTGTTTATTCTGATGGAAGCTGACTACCTTTTCTCTCTTTTTAGGAGGATAATAATACTCACTACTCATAGGAGATTTTCAATGTTGACAGTTTTGTGGAGTCATTAATTAAACACCTAAGAGAACCTTGGTGAAGTTTGATTCACCTTAAGTGCAAGACATGAAAAATTGGAATGCAGTATTGTCAAATTCTAATATTTTAATTTTACTTCTCTTGAGAGGCTTTGTAGTCATGACTGGATCACTAGTTTTGGTTTAGTTTCCAGAGGTAAAACTAAATATTTGAATAATTTATCATTCAGAGGATCTTTCTAAATTTTGGCTGCCGTAACCTCGCTCTCAAATGACCTTTTGAGACTTCTTTTATTGAGATCACCAGTGGAGCATTTTTTCAGAATTTTACTGTAATTTACTTTAAAGTCATACAAATACGTACTGTAATATAATTTTGTATGCAGCAGTGTCACCTGTCTCATCTTGTGTTAGCATAGCCAAATACTGTGGAAAATGCAGTATTAAAATGTGGATCGACGTGTCTGGTGTGCTTGTCATTTGTTCAGAGGCAATGCAGAACTGAGATGTTAATAAACTAGTTGAAGTATTTCCATCTTCCATTGTCATATTCAATTCCATTTCAATAAATCCATACTTTTAAACTTAATTATGAAATTTAAACTAGGAAGCAAAGTACTTTCAATGTAGCAAAAGATACCTGCATTCTTCCCTGTAAGCTGGAGAAGGCTGCTCTTGAGTAATTTTCAGGTAGCTCTCATATTTGTGACTGCTGTAAGTAAAAACAAACCACCATATTGTATGTTTGAATTATTTAATGTGCATATTTATGACAGTAGTGTTCACATGGATCATTTATACTCAGTTTGGAGGGGGGGCAGTGATGCATAAAATGTAATGCTAATACACGGTACAGTATTAGCATTTATGAAAATGTTTCATTTACAGAATACAGCATAATAGGCATTTTGAAGGTCTGATGCTTTTCCTGTGCCAGTAATCCTGATTAAAGTAACGTAAGTAGGAATTGACACAGGCTGGTGTAGTCCATTGTGCCAGTAATTTGTGGTTTAAGTGTTCCTAAGATATTGTGCACGTTGGTATGAAGGCATTTAGTTGAACCATTGTGTTAGTGGTTCACAGAAGGATTAAATTTTGTCATTTTCTATTAAGTATATCTTTTGTGTCCTTAGGAGAAAAAGTCTTACAGTATGACTGAACAAAATATTGTCAATAAGCAAAGACTCTGTAGGTAACTGGAAAAACGCCACAGATAAATAATGTTTGCTGTATTTTGCAACCATTAAATAGATGTATATGGTCTATTAAAGCATGGATTTTATTTTTCAAGAAATAAAGCTTTTGTGTTGATTCACAGACTAACAGCAATAACTGGCAAACACCTATTATCTCAAACTGTTGTGGTACCTAATTACAACAAAATGAAGGGAGGACTGAGTGAAGGTTAATTGAACTTAAGTTAGTATTTGTAACCCCTGAAGCTTTAGATGTTGAAACTATAGGAGTTTATTTTCTTTGGCAGTTTTAAAGGAAAAAAAAACCAGTCAAAAATAAAATCAGATGGGTTTATTAAAATTCAGTTTATGGGCTTATCATCGCATAGTTCAAGCAAAGTTTTGTGATTCTTATAAAGTAAGAAGCTTCTTGACTGAAATCTGGAAAATGGATCACAGAACCTGAGAATTATTTTGTTATAGCAGACACAAAGATTTAGAGAAGGTCTAGTAGGAGGTGTTGAATAAACCTCTGTGATATATACTCACTAGTTATGGCAAAGTAGGAAGCTTTCTGATATAAATGATGAGTTGGAGGTAGGACTTTGCTCTGCAAACTTGCTGACAATGACAGCCATTTCAGCTGCTCTAGCACATGTGAACAGAAGGTGGACAGATCTTTCCAGATTCGTGGAGGGCTGATTGAAAATCAGTATAAATTACATATAAGACCAAAATGCTTGAAGGGAGCAATTCCTCTTGAGAACCACCTAAAGGGAACAGAGGTGGTGAATATTATTTTGGATTTATTGAGGACAAATACACCAGTGGAGTGAACTCTTGATTTGCAATTTTTTTTTTTTTGAGAGATGACTAACTGTTGATAGCATTTAGGACTAATGATGTAGGTGTTTTTAAAAAAAACCAGCCAAACAGAACCTCTGCATTTGTTTTTGCAAACAGGAATTCCTCATAAAATGAGTGAAGTCATTGTTTTAGAATGGCTAAAGCATGACCTGCTCATAAAAGAAAAGATCAAAGTGAGAGTGAGAATGAGGAGTTTGGACTTGTTGGTGTATAAATGTAATGAACATTTAAAGAAATGTCGCCATGTTGTGTCATTGCATCTTTAACTGATTTCCATGAGTTTAGTATAGATTTTTTTTTAATTGATGCTTACTCAATGCAATTCTGGGTTTTAGTACAAGTACAGAAGGCATTACAGTGAAACTAATCATTTATTTAGTTCTGCTAATCTATTACTCCTGTTCCTAAGAGCCTGCAAATCAAAGGATAGGGGTTTTTCTAAAGAAATATTGTGGAAATAAAGAGCAGCTTAATGCATTTTTCTGTCTGGAAGTAATTTGGAATTTTAAAAATGATACACTAATATCACAACCAGGCCATGTGCTTGCTACATTTTAAGAACTGTATTTCATTTCGGAGACAACTTACAGGAACTCAGCTGCTGGAACAAAGTGTTCATTGCAAAAAACTGAGATAATTTCTTCTCAGCTATAGAGCTACCTATGTGGAACATTCTGTGTTTTTTAAAAAGAAATTTGTGCATTGTATTTTACTAATGAACTATGAATGTTGAACTGTAGTTAGCAGTCAAAATGTCTAGTATGATTCTTCAACTAGTTAGCAACTTAAAGGTAGATACATCTTTTAATCTTTACTGATGTATGTGGTGATTTGATCTGTTTCATACCTTTTCAGAGCTGTTTCAGATCACTCCTATGAAAAATTCATGTTAAAATTATAGTAATTTACCAGATATTTGTAGAACAATGATTGGTAATATGAAACTAGAGAAAATTATGTGGGGGAAATATGACAATGTGTGTAAGTTTTTTGGTTTTTTCCTGCATGTAAATACCGCAGTTTATTGTTAAATTTGAGAACCGCCCTTTCTATTTAGCAGAACAAGGTGTAATATATGTAGCAGAACTGAAAAAAAATCTTACATAATTATGGAAGTACTCACTCAGTTCAGGCCCCTTTTCCCATTCCCAGGAGTTGAAATATGGGTAAATCCAATATGTGAGTTGCTGGCCAGTGCTGTATCCCCAGCAGAGAATCAGCTGAACTTCAGCTCCATCAGGTGGTCACAGGCAGCTGGCACGGATTTGAGAACTGGGGCAAAAACAGTTCTGTGAACAGATGCCAAAACAGGACACCAACAAAGGGCAGTCAGAAATAGTCATTACATGGAGGAGGTGATACTAGTGTAACTCATAAATTGGAGCAGCAAGTTAGAAATACATTTTGTTGTTTTCCATGGGGATTTTGTTTTGTTTTGGTTGGTTGGTTTGGTATGTTCCTTCTTTCTTTATTTATGTTGTTTTTAATGTCTTTTTTCTAGTATTCTGTTTAGTTTTGACTTTCTAAAAATATGTCACTTGCATCCAAAACACTGTGGGTGGACCCCAGCTCTGGAGTCTTCAGCACAAGGACATGGATCTGTTGGAGCAAATCCACAGAAAGCCACCAAGATGAACACCACTTCATGAGAAAAGGCTGAAAGAATTGGAGTTGTTCAGCCTGGAGAAGAGAAAGCTTTAGAGTGACCTAATTGTGGCCTTGCCTTTCCTAAAGGAGCTACAAGAAAGATGGAGAGGAACTTCTTACAAGAGTATGTATTGACAGGACAAGGGACAAGGGGAGGCTTTACAATGAAAGAGAGTAGGTTTAGATTAGAATTTAGGAAGAAATTATTTACTGAGAGGGTGGTCAGGCACTGGAACAGGCTGCCCAGAGAAGTTGTGAATGCCCCATTCATTCCTGGAAGTGTTCAGGGTCATTTTGGATGGGGCTCTGAGCAACCTGGTCTCATGAAAGATGTCCCTGTCCATGACAGGTGGATTGAAACTGGGAGATCTTTGAGATCCCTTTCAGCCTAAGCTATTCTGTGGCCAGCATATGTTGGTAAATCAGACCTGTAAATCAGGCCATCTCCTTCATATTTGCAATTTTAACTTTGCAACAAGCAAAACAAAAGTGTTTCCATCATTTGGTTAACACTATTTCCAGAAGCATCTCTTGCTCTCCTACCTGTTTCCTCTGAGATTTAATTTCTCATGAGGATGTTAATCTTCCTTATAATGCCTGGTCATTGAAATGGATACGAGACTCAAGAATATAAAATTTGAAGAATAAATATTAAAGGAAAAGGAGAATGTCAGTGTGAACATATTTTCTGACTCTTCCTAGTTCTAAAAGTGAAACAGCTAGGAAGAAAAATGCAGATAATGCATGCATGCATCTAGAGGTGCCTGGGTTAGTTATCTGTACAAGGGACATACTTATTCTTCTTATTACACTGGAACAGATATTGAAAGAGCTGAAGGAATCTTGGCTAGAAAGGGAAGTAAGCTGAAGAGAAAAGCTTCTTGGTTGAGTTAGGAGGAGTTTGTGTCTATTTTTAGCACAGGACTGAAAACTGCTGCCTGTTACTGTCTCGCTTCAACCTGATTCAGCAAATTGTCCCTGATCTGTAACCCCCTAAAAAGCTATGAGTACCCTAGTGGTTTGTATTGAATAAAGTTTAAAGATGTTAAATTAAAAATGTTCCATATTTTGCTCAAATTAACAATGATCAGGAAGAGTGAAATTCTATTCACTAACGCTTGCAGGAAAAACATATATAATTTAAGCTTCTGGTTCTTGCAGATGGAAAATGCTTAATATTTGGAAGAATAAGGATGCTTCATATTTTGTTTCTTAACTTTAAAAAGAAATTATTTGAGTATATCAATTTCATGTAAAAGAAGGAGGAGAGATACCTTTGTGCACTAATTTGTATTTCTCTATGTATCACATAGAGAAATACAAGTACATGTATTTGTATAGAGAATGTGATACATTCTCTATGTATCACATCATTAACCTTTTGATTAACCTGATTCTGTTTTAAGACCACTTGTAGAGACTCATTTGACCAAGGATGGAAAGAGAAAAATGGTTTCACACCACAATCTATGGTTTGAAAAGTCAGCTCAGTAAATTTTTACAATTTATTTGATGCTAGCCATAAACTTCTCAATTTTTCTTAAGAAAATTGACTGATGTGTTTTCTATTTGGTTGTATGTTTGTCTAAACACATTTCACTGTTTGTAACTTGATAAAGTGAAAATTTAAAGTTTTTCACCTTTCATTGTCCCTCAAGGTGTCCTGCTTCTGTGAACCTCTAAGTGTTGTGAGCACATCTTCGTAGATGTGCTGTGGATGCGAAGTCACTGAGTGAAGAAATAACCACTAAAGATAATACAGATGTAAAGACTCTCATGTATCATGGATGCTCTTTGAGGTCTTGAAACTATTTATTTGTGTTCCTCTGGCAGCTCCTGAAGTGTAAGCCTTGATGTCAGCTTTTTCATGTTCTGTGAAGAAGTAGCATTTGTATGTGTGGAAGGAGCCTCGGGACCTCTGTGCTCTGCTGCTGCATGGAGTAGATAGGAAACTGCCACAAGCAAGAAACCCAGACCTGAGTACCTAAGCTCCTTGTGTAACAATTCAGGAGATGCAGGTACATTTAATTAGGGATTGCAACAATCAGCAGATGGGACAGGACTGAACTCATCAGGAGAAAATGCTTTTTGTGCTGTGTGGGTTTTAATCTTGCCTCCTGGACACAGGTAGGATGTCCAGCTTCTTCCTAGTGTGAGTTCTTTCTTTCACAAACAGCAGAGGCATCACTTATTATAGAAAATGTCAGGAAGTGTATGGGAGGTGGTGTCTAAAAATAAAAGTGATAATTGCTTTGTGCTGGTGGGAGGATTTATTTTGGAACACAGTGAAAAGAGGAAAGAGTGGAAGGGCTGCAGCCAAGGGAAACCACAGCAGGGTTCAGCCTCCATTTTGGTGTTGTCTCTCAGTTATTGCGGATACTTTCAATGCTGGTTGCTTATGTTCGTACTTGGTGTAAAAATTCTTAGCACTGATACCTCAGATCAGCCTCTGATGAGATGTTTCTGCCACTGTTTGATTACATGAGCACTTCCCCTCAGCCATGGTTCTTGAAGCCATGTAGTACTCGTGGGTGGGGAAGCAGCAGGCTGCTGGGTGGTGGTCAACCTTAAGTGCAAAATACCCAGATGGGATAGTTTCATCAGAAATATTGGGAGGGAGGAAAGTTGGTGGAAGATTGGTATATCGGGAGATATGTGTCCTTTTTTTGTCTGCAGAACTGCAGGCGAAGTGGTTGAGACTAATCTGCAGTAGTCCAGTGCTGCAAATAGACAACATTGCAGCTATTTACCCAGTCTGCTCTTTCTGTTGTGCTTTAGTGACTGAAAGAATAAAACTGAAGAAAGCTTGAGAATTTTGGCTGAAGTGGACATATGTGATAGTGAAATACATTTATATATTGAGTTGCATGTCTGTTGATGTTTAAGGGTCACTA
This sequence comes from Leptocoma aspasia, assembly GCA_013399835.1. Taxonomy (NCBI): domain Eukaryota; kingdom Metazoa; phylum Chordata; class Aves; order Passeriformes; family Nectariniidae; genus Leptocoma; species Leptocoma aspasia. The sequence goes on along the minus strand of VXAX01002258.1, from coordinate 585,391 downwards.
AAATAGCAAAGCATTTCTTTTTGTATTGTTAGAGACAAAGTATCTGTTAATTCCTTCTTTTCCTTAGTCCTTAGTCGTAGTACCTTTAAGATGATGCACGTTGCATATTTATCAATATCAAGCTGTGTTTACCAAAACTAAATGTGTTTAAGTTTGAGATACACTTGTTACAGCATTTACAGTACATACACATGTGCACAAAGTTTTAGAAGGCTCAAGTAGTAAGCAAAATTGTAGACTTTCTCATTTAAAAGAAAAAATATTTTTTGCTATACTAAAGAGATTTTCTCCAATACATTCTCCTGAGGGAATTAAAAAATTCAGTATTCCAATTCTGAAATCAAAAGGGAAGGTAAGAGATGATCCTTTCCTCTTTTTATGCTCTAAGACTGGATCAAAATTATGTCTTCTATGAATTTCTGAAGTTATACAGACTAAACAAAATTCTCAGCTGATCTGGCTCAGTGTTCCATTGCCCTTATTCTTACAAAGGTTTCTTAATGGAGTCCTCTTAGCTGCACTTTAAGCAGATTACTTTTTCTCCACTTCTTAGGTGTTTAGTGGCTTTATTCACTCCCGTTTTCCTTGCAGGGACGTCTGTCAGCAGCTTTGGAAAACTGTTCTCTAATATTCTGATCCCTTTTTCTGTTTCTCAGTGTTCCATGCTAGGTGTATGCAATGCTGGTAGGAAAGAGAGCTATAGAAAAGAAAAGAAGTAAGCAGCAGGAAAGCATAAAGAAGATAGTGAGGTAGAGTTTCTAGTTTTACTGGGCTTAGTGGCTGATCATTCAACATAAAGAATGGGTAGTTTGGATGACAGCTAGATTTATAACAGTTGGAAATTGTTATATAGTGGTTTGGTAAAACAGCCTAATGATTTTTGTTTGATTCATTGTGGTCAAGTGGCTGTATCTGAGAATTTCCTCCTTTTTGGAACAAATTTGTTCCCCTCTTGACAGTTTTAATAAAGATAACAAGGAATTTAAGATTAAAGTGTGAATTGGCCTCTCTGTAAGGCAGAAGTGAAGTACATAGGCAGTGAAATTTCTGGGGCACATCTTCCGTTTGTGTCAAGCTCATATTGGGTAGAAATACAACATTGTTTCTGGATCTGTCAGTCATGCACCTTTCAGAGCTAATGAAATGCAAGAGGCTTTCTGAATGAGGTCCTATTCTGATACTCATTCCACTTTTGAATCTTTTTCTGCTGTGACAGAAGTGCCATATTTCTTTCCTAAGTCAGAATACAAAATTTTCCTTCCTTGTTCCCATGTCAGACTACCATTAGCTGTAGCTGTTCTTAAGTCTTTAACCTAATAGGTAGTATACAGACAGCCACACCAGAAAGATGTATCTGCAAGAGATTCTTCATTTTGACCTGTCTCAACCTGTAGTTGTTTTATTTTTAACTGATGTTTGAAAAATTTTCTTTGCAGATTTATGTGGCAGAATGGTGAGAGCTTGATGGCAGTCTATGAAAAGTTCAAGCCACTTTATATCGTTAAGCTTCCATATGTTTTACTCAATTTGTTAATTAAGAAAGGTCACAAATCAAGAAGATACATAAGTGAAGAATAGTACACCCGTTTAAACACAGTTATTGAGACAGCATGTACTTACTGACTGTATTGGAGTTTAAAATATCACCTAGAAATTCAGAGTTACTGTTTAAACATGATTTTAGTTTTTCAGTTTGATTAGTGTATGTCTGTTTGGGGAATAATTCTTTTTCCCTCTAACTCTTTTAGAAGTTGCATGGATTTATTTTTTTAAGGATATCAGTCTTACCTGGCTTTGAAAATGCAGAATTCTGCTAATGTAATTGTGAAGGCTGTGTAGAGAGACTTGCCAGGAAAGTGTTCTGTTTGTGAGATGCTGACATGATGATGTACTTTTCCATCCATCCACTTATTTTGCTAATACAAAACTATGGTTGATGCAAACGGTGAGGTAAAATTGATATCTGATGGACAAAAGCTTAGGTTCTCTCTTTTCCTGTTCTGATTTGGGATGGGCATGGGGAGAATTTCTGCTCTGCTGCCTCCAGAGTCAGTAAGTACAACACCAGCATCAAGAACAGAAGGTTAAGTTTCAGATGTCACTGGGATTTCTCGAATGCAGAAGCCATGACACAGCTGTTGCTGGTATATGTTAATTTTGGCATCAGATTCCTTCCTCACCTGTGTGCACAGGAGGTTGGACAAATCACAGTCATTGTGCTGTGTGTGAGGCTACCTGATGACAAAAATTCTTTGCTTCGTCTGCTAAACTGTTGTCTCAACATACTAGGAGTCAGGAAGTGTTTTTTAACACTGTGGGGCTATGCCAGCTCTGCAGCAGCTCATGGCACTCCCATGCTCAAAGGGAGCCTCCCGTCCCCTTCTCTTTCAACTTAAAACAAAGTCAGCCAAATTAATAGGTTTTATTTTAGTGTTTCAGTCATTGTAGCACATATGTGTCTTCTCTTGTGAACTCTTTAGATGTCCTGTTGTGATCTTGTACATCCTGTGACCCTCTAAGTAGGCTCTTCTACCTGTTTCACATCTGGTGCTCCATCTCTTACAGTCTCTGAATGTAGCCGAGTGTCTTTTGAGCAGTTTTAAAGTTTTTTTTTCAGTGAATCTTCTAAAGCCCTCCACATATAGACAATTTAAGTCTGCACTTAACAAAGTCAGATAAGACAAAATGTTAATATTTCTCTTGGCTCAAAGTTTGCCACAGGATTCAGCATTATGTTAGGTGTTTTTCAGGAAACAAGAATTTCCAAGCATTAGTACAGAAATTGTCTTAGCACTTTAATCTGTCTGCCAGGGCAGGGTGATCTTAGCAAAAGACACAATACCACAGTATCCTAGGGAACTATTTTACTTAGTATGACTTATTATGTACCAGAAATACTGAATATAAAACTGAGAAAAATCTTTCATATAGCATGGCTATATGCAAAAACTTTTTCTTATTATTTAATACGGTAGTATCTGTAAGCATTCATGGAAGCTTGTTGCACCTAAAAGATTAGGCTATTAGGTATCTGAGGTTCCTGTTCTTGTGAACATCTGCAGATTTCCAGATGCATCTTTTCTATCATACTGTGGAAATAGAAATTAAAAATTTCTATTTATACTTTTATTTATTTATTTATTTATTCATACTTTTTATAGATAAGGAAAACCCATATTCCTGCATAATTTTTCTAGTAGCTCTTGCACTACATTTAGTCCTTTTTCTTTTTGCATCAAATGTGTTTTTATCCTTTTGCTAAGTATCCTGTCCATTTCAAAGTATTATAATTTCTGAAGTAAATATTTTTTAATGAGAAGAGTGCTCATGAAGGTGGAACTTCATTAGTTCAGGAGCAGGTGACAAGAAGTTTATAGGCATTATTGAATCCAGGAAGTTGTTGGAGCTTTGAATTCTTTGGCATTGTTAGAGGCACCTGGAAGGTTAGAGATATTATGGAGACACTTCCTTTTACGTAGCCTCTTTCTGGTATAATGGGGATTTGGAAGAGTTTTCAGTGTTCTTGGTTGTGGGATGTTTGGGTTTTTGTTTATTTTTTGTTTTGGTTTTGGGTGGGTTTTTTGGTCTGTTTTATTATGTAAAAATCTGCTTTGATGACTAATACATAATTAGCTGCAGGTCCCAAGTCCTTTCTTCTGATTTAGGTGGTTCTTCCTCACCTTGTGTTTGTCCAGCTGATCATATTCTTATGTAAAAGCAGGACATGGTTGGCTTGCATCTTATCTATTTCAGATCACATCCCAAGCTTGTGATTTAAATTCTAATCCTCTTCTGCAAAACAACTAAATTGCCAGTGCCTGTGCATCTAAAAAAGGATAGTCTCCCTTTCTCTACCTTGTTTCTTAAAATGCAGGATGGCAGCAGACCTAAGCCACATACCTGAACTGTCTGATTTGGTCAGTTTTTCTGACCATTTGCTGGTGGTGTTTTGGTACTGTGTTCCAGTGAGTTTTGCTGGTGGTGTGGTGGGATGCATGTATGAAATGGTTTGGAATCTGTGAATACCTGCAGCAAGTTTTCCTTTGTCAGCAGGCTGTGGGAGTGATGGCAGGGTGCCAGGATCATTGTCTCAGGTTTCTCTGGTGTCCAGGGTTATCCCACACTTCAGCTTGTGAGGTGACAGAGGTGGGTGAGAAGGATTTTGTAAGACACTAAATGTGGCATTATTTCTGACATGGAGAAGCCTTCAGGTTTTATACATCTTACTTGGGGTTCCAGTACCTGAAATTGGAGGCCTACTTAGAAAAATGGGGAGAAGTGCATTTGTGTAACTCAGGTGCTTGCAGCATCAATGTCATGTGGGTATTTTTAACCTTGATGCATTGTGCAGGAAAATGTTGTACCTAAATTATGTAGCACAATCTATTTGCAAGACACGTGACAGTGTCATGCAATAGATGTTATCTAGATTTTCCTTTTTTTTTTCTGAGACATCCTATTCTCCCTTTTCCTTGGTTAATAAAAAGTTCATTGTTCTGTTCCTTAATTGGTCTAGTCTCAAGTAGATACACAGGAGTGGGGGTGGGGGAATAATAAAACTTACCTGTACCTGTTGCAGACTGTGTTTTCGTAACAAAACACAGTCATCCACATTAGAGGATGACACATGAAGAAAAGACCACAAGTTATTGCATCTTTGTGTCTTTCCTATCCATTATACTTGGTACCCTGTAACAGGAAGCAAATTAAATTTGTTTTGAGATTATTTGTTCCTGACCAGAATAGTCAGTGTTGGCTATTATTCATCAGTCTGTTGCTTTGTCTGTGTTTGCAAGTAGTCAGTTTCACTGTTTCTTAGGAATTGTGGGGTTTCCAGTAGTTCTTTGGATTTACAGGGAATTTACAGGGAGTAGTAGTGTAAATTTTAAAGGGTAGGTATTCTTTTCATCCTTTTCCAGTCATCTCACATCACAGGTTTTCAGAATGGTTAACCTACCTCCTTCAGTGATTCACTTACTTCTGCTAGGAAGAGCAGTTCTCAGTTCTTTCATGTTACTTGGATTCCTTTTTAATCATACTTCTTTGCTTCTACCAGCATGTCTGCAGTTGCAACTTTACAGAAGGGTAACAAAAGAAAATACAACCAAGTGAAGTAGACAACTGTATGTTGCTATGTTATTTATTTTTAGTTAAAAAAGAATAAGATTCATGAGAAGCAGGATATTGGGGTCAGACTTTTTTCTGCAGAGAAAATAAATTTTGCATTATATATAGTTGTCCACCATTTTTGGCAGCAACTGCTATTTAGCAAGCCAGCCATTATGTTCTGTATTTTGTCACTTCAGTTCATGATGAGGGTTTTTTTGAAGGTGAAATTCCTGGTGCTTTGTATCAAGGATGTAAAAAAAACCCCAAAAAACTCACCAAAACCTAAACCAGCATAAGAAATTACAGCCCAGGCATCAAACACCTCAGAGTCCGTACAGCTTAGAGAAATCATGGGTGTAACTGCTTGATTATGTTTATATTCAGATGCACAAGTCTGATCTTTCATGACTAATCAATATTCTTAATAAGGATCCAGCTGGCTGTTAAAATACTTGGTGTGCAACTTTTTCACCCACAAGGTGAGAACATAACTGTAGAAGTATACCTTAGGCTCTCCAGATGGAAAATATTCTTTTGTGCAGCTAGTGCCCTTGTGTCCAGATTGATATGTAATGGTTCAGAAGTTATTTTAACACAGAGTGCAAACTGGCACCAGCACGTCTAGCAACTTGATATCAAGAGTAAAAGCTCTCTGATGTGGTTTGCACTGGTAACCTGTGGACTGTTAGGATCAGACCACAATATCTACAATTAAACTTAAAAGTTCCTAAACTCTCAGCCGGGTAGTTAAGAAGTTTGGCTCCGATTTTTTAGTTTCATGCCTTTGCTCTGTCTCATGTTTGAACTGTTGAAAAAAAATGGCTTGATAGTCTTACAAAATTGCATAAATTAGTTTCCAAGAAACTAGAAGAAACTGTAGTTTTTCTGAGATAAAGTTCAAAATTTTCACAATTTTAATTTCAGAAAAGGTAAAATTACACATTTCATTCAGCTCTGAAACCAAACAATCTTATTCACAAGAAATCCTTGCAGGTTTAGAATATAAAATAATAAGCAAGACTGCTTGTTGCACAAAAACCAAAACAAAATAAAAACAAACAAAAAACCCCCCACATGGTACATGTAGCTAAGGAGACAGTTCACTTTTGAACACTGATTTCATTTTTTTTTTAATATTCTCGAAAGTTCCATTAGAGACATTAATTTTATACTTAATTTGTTCTTATCTGCAGTGCAGTCAACCTGTCATGTTTTAAATAACTAATATTTGGGGCCGGGGGTTTCCCTCCAAAATCATGGGAGTCCATGTAAATGTCAAATGTGAGTGTTAAAATAATTTCAGATTAATGGTTTTTGAAAGACCAGGTAACTGACAAGTTGTGTCTGTACTGATTGCTTTCAAATCTCAGTTCTTTTGCAGTAGGTTTCCTTGTATTACCCAAAATGTGGGAGGGGCAGCAGGATACTGGATCATCTGGCAACATGTGAGGCTGCTGTATTGGCACCATCTGGTTTTATGCTTTTATGATACAGAGGAAAGAAGTATTCCAGCATTTCCACTGCTGGAAATGGCAGTTTAAAATACTTGGATATACACCAATCTTGAATTGATTTCTGATTTCTAATCAATCTGCAAGCAGTGAGAAAACACAGTGGAGCAAGACTTCAGTTCTCTCTCTCACAGCTCCTATCTGCAGCCTCACCAATTTCACAGGACAGCAAATCTGCATGGCATCACCTTCCCCTCCCCCCCAAAAAAAGCAACAGACCAAAACCAAAGCCACACAAAAATAGATTGCCAAGTTGTTTCCTTATGGTTTTAAATGTGACCGTCTTCTAAATTCTCATGTTTTTATTCTAGCAGGTGTCTAAAAAAGCTCTCTCTGTGGCTTGCACTAGATTCTGCAAGCAGCATTGCCGTACCAACGCAAAGAGCATATCAGGTGCAAAACCCACCCAAGTTTTATATAACCAATTTATTATCCATGGAGATGATTCGCAAAGGCTGAGCTGTGTGTTACTGTGGAGACCTTATTAGCAATTTTAAGCTGGATTTGGTATTTCCATGTGAGCTGCCGTTGCAGCAGTAACTGCAAGGAAGAATACCCTGAGGGAGAGATGAGGGGATTTTTCATTTTCCTTAATCTTAAGTGCAGTTTTGTCAAGCTTCTTAATGAATGTTTAGCTTCAGTTCTCCCTGATGCTGAGGAGGAGTGTATTTTTAAACAGTGTTTATGTCCCCATGGTTTCTGGAATTTCTCATGAACGGGTTGTTCTGCTTTGGTGACAAGCTGCTGCTGCTGCCTCACCTCTGCTTCTCTCTGTTGTGGCATATTCCTGTGCTCCTGCAGCTGTGCTGATGGAGAATAATGCATATTGCACCATATTTTAGCCCCTGCCTGGTTTCATATACCTTATTTTGAGACTGGCAGTGGTCGTATTGCTTATCTTCACAGACATTATTTTTAGTTGTAGGAGCCTGCCCAAGAACCTCTCTGAATATTGCCTAAGGTGTACATAGGGAAGAAGGTGACCTATTTTGACTCTCCAGAGGATACTTGCTGTCTTTTCCTACGACTATTTTTCGTTTCTTAAAGAGAAAGTTGCCTTAGGCCACCTTTAGTACTATACTGAAGGTAATTTATGTTCTTTGTACTTAGGCAGGTATTATCTGTAAACTCTTGACCACCTTTTGGAGACAAGCACAGATGGAAATCAGTGTTCAAAATGTGCAGTCCCTGCCAGATTTGCACAGGGAGGGAGACGGACCCTGCTTCCCCTGTTAATTTTCTGTGTTTCCAAACAGCTTTGGATTTCGCTTTGGTGGGATATGTGTCCTCAGACAGTACCTTGGTATTACGCTTCCATAATCTGGTCTGTTGATGGGACTGAATTGTTGGTTGCTCATGAGAGTGCTTATTTTGTATGGGTGTGTAGGCTTTGCCTGGGTAGTAGCCATTCTGCATGAATCCCTCATGTGCTACTGTTTATTATGTGTCTTACGGAGTAATAAAAGGGTTAATCTTTCTACCTTTTTTGGTGAGGGTTTACTCTGCCATCTTGTAGATGTATTTTGAGTATGCCAGAGCATGCCTTTTTTTTTTTTTGCATAATCTTTTTCTTTCCGAAGGATCACACTTACTTTTAGATAGCAACTGCAGAGTAGTTCCTAGCTGGCAAAGGGCCTTTTCCTTAGCTGTGCAGCTGGCAGATGATTAGTGAAAACCTTTTACAAAATATAGCTTTAAACTTGATGTTGACAAGCTAGTATTTAGTTTTGTGACCGACAGCCCCAAAGTTAATTTTTGACAAGGCCCTCTTCCCCACACAATGCAACATCTTGGAGAGGGTTTTAGCAAGATTATCTAAGAGCAGTAGTGTGTCTGCCTCAGCCCTTGCAATTGGGACCCTGAATTCTGATTAAATTTTATGAGCTACCTTACCAGTGCCAGTTTTATTTAAAGCCTGACAAATTTACATCTTTGAGAAACATTTTTTCTCCAGTTAAAAGATTTTGGAACCAGATATCAAGAGACTGACTGCACACAAAATCTGCATAAACAGTTGTTTTAGCAGTTAGTCCATTCAAGATCAACAAAACTCAGTTTGCAGTGCAGTGGGAGAAATGAACTTTGATGTCTGTAGCAGGTCAGCACAATTGTCATACATACTTTTTAACAATATTGTTACAATTCTTACACCCTTCCTTCTGTCTGCCATTTCCTTAGTGTTACGTTCAACCTCTATCACCACGGGCTAATGGGTCCCTAAGGTGGTCAGCTTAGTTTTGGTAGTTTTGGGTAGGTGGTGTTGGTATAAGCAAGCTGTCAGAATGCACATACCATGTGCCAGGACAGTCATAGTGTGTGTTTCTTCCTCCTTTTTGCCAAGGAATCTCTGATGTTGCTGGCATCTCCTTCTCCTTCCTTGAAATCTGAGGTGGGTGTGCACCACACTTTACACCAGGCTCAATTTTATTGGTCTGTCAGAATTTGATAGATCCAGTGGGTTTTCTGTACATTGGATACTTGGTTTTTGTTGCCTTTGCTGCCCCAAAGAAAAATACTTTTTGTACATCCCAGGTTTTCAGTAACTTCAGCGGATGGCAAGAGGGTTGCTTATAGATACAGGATCTCCTCTGTAGTGCTCTACCCCACTCTTGTGGTACAGTGCTCATACTCTTTTGCACTTCATCCTGTTTCCCCAACTTTTGAGGCTGCTGTTGCCACACCATACTGCTTTTCTTTTTTTTTTTTAATGCAGATGACATCATTATAACAGGGTATATAAGTATTTAATTCTGTTCAGTCTAACTGCTTGTCACTACCGACTATATAAAAATTATGGTTATGCCATGTGATTATTTAAAGATAATTAAAAGGAAAACCAAATAGGCATCAGGCATCTAGGCTTTTATAGCTTAACCAGCAAAACCAAATCTCTGTGCAAGCCAAGACATACTCAGACAAAGCCTTACAAGTCCCAAGGCCTTTCAGAGTCATTAGGACATGTATTACTAGCACTGGTGGTACTGTAGTCACAAGGCTACAGAGTGACAATACAAAGCACATGCAATGCATATTTCATACAATGAGTAATTTGTTGTATAACAGTCTTCAAGAATCCTTAGCAGTCAGGAGCTCTTTTAAATGAGTACGAAAGCGAACTGTGAAGCAATTAAAGGCCTGGTAGAGGTATGGCAATAAGAGAAGGGTTCAAAAACCCTGCCATTTTCCAGCTTGTAACACAACTTCAAAGGCAGATGAGATATGCATCATCAAAGTTATGTTTTTATTAAACAGGAAGCATCATCCCCTCCCCACATTTCATGTAAAAAGAAGTAGATCTAAAAAGTGTTATTAATATTGGCTCTAAAGGAATGCCACAAACAGAAGAATAGGAAACTGAACATGGAGAGGCTAGAAATGCTCGAAGGTGGGACAGCAGAGCATGGGGAGTATGTCAATAACTTTCAAACTTACTTTAGGACAAGATTCAGGAAAAAAAAAGCTCATAGTAGTTATGCAAATAAAACCATATATATGGTGATTGGTCCGTGTCTGCTGGACCTGAGATTGGAGAAACCTGGGAGTCTTAATGCTGCAGAAACATAGGTGATGATTGCATTTCCATACCGATTTGTCATGCTGTTTCCATTCTTATAATTCAAATCTAATGTTAGAACTTCATGGGATTTCTGTCATTTTACTCTTTAGCTTGCCTGAAACTGCAAATGAATTCAAATCCGATCATTCTGGGCCCTGTTCTTTGGAGGAAATGGATCCAGACCAGAATTGTTCCATGCCTTGTTGAAAAGCTTGCTATGTGGTCAGTGTTTCTAGGATTTTCAGAAAAGTGTCCTGCAATATGAGTCTTTTTTACTCTCTATTCAGACAGAACAGAGAAAGCTTTGCAGTGTCAAACAAGTGGACTCTGAAGTGTCCTACTCACATTAGCCCTACATTTTCTAATTCTAGGTAGCCCTATCTTTTTAATACCCTACAGGGACTAGAAGTATTGTTGATGGGTTTATATATATATATATATATATATCTTCATTCATGGTGATTTGCAGCATCTTGATCTTCCTCATGTTTTTTGTAACTTGTTTTCAGCTGCAGTCTTTTTACAAGTTTGTTGAACCAAATTAAATTCTACTAGGTCTCTAGTGAAAGTAATCTTAAGTGTGTCTTGTATAATTGTAGACTTAATTTCTGTTTATATACTGAAATATATACATGCTGCTGTAACTCTGTGAGAAGGAAGAACCAGAGGCCATGGAATGAAGAGATTAGAGGTGATATAGGAATGAGCAGGACTTCTTTAAAGTAGCTGGGAGATCTATGATTCTTAAGCTGTTTGATAGGTATAAAGTAGGAAAAACACCTTTATTTTAAGGATCCCTGAACTTCAGAGAACAGAAACAAAACCACTACTCCACAGAATACCATTTCCCTTTTTTTCCCAACTAGTCTTGAAGTTGCTGCTTCTCAAGCAATAGATTAGTTTTCATGATGCTGATTACAGGCTTTAAGGATGTTGGGGTTTTTTCCTACCTGTCCTTCTTTACCAGGGTTTCTACACCTGAGGTGAAACCGAAATCTTTCACCATCCACAACATTCCAGAGTTGGTAATTATTGTCCTCTTACTGTATCTTTTTTGTTGTTATTACTGAAGACCAGATTTTTCTTTCTCAAATGAATACAACCATTTAAAGATAGTGTCTGAGAGCACATAAAACAGATTGTTAAAATTTTCATTCTCTGAAAGCTTTTGAGTGAAACTATACTTTCAGTAAAATAGGGCATATCTGTGCTGGGAGAAGCTTTGTAATTATAGGATAACTTTGTGTTCAATGCTACATTAAACCTGTATTTACTGTGCACCAGTGGTTTTTCAAACACATATTGTAGGATAGAGATTATCACCATGGGCTAGGGGATGAAGGAAAAGTGAGCCTTGTTTTTCTTCTTTACCTACAGATGAAAATCAGCTAACCAGACTGCTCAAGAGGAGTCACATTTTAGCCCAAGTGTAAATGGGGCAGATGTACTTTGGCAAGACAGTTGCTACCACTTAAAAATAAAAATCACACCTCTCATATCTGAAAAAGCCTAACCCAGAACCCTGAATTTTGATGTGTCTGTACTCTTTAGGTCAGCTGATGGCCTGTGAATTGACTCTTGATTGTCCCCCCAGAAAAATTAGACAATCGTACACGACAGTTATGTAATTGTCCTCTTTTCTCCAAATGTATGGATTCTTTTATATGGGCACAGGACCTTGGGTATGGATTTGAATATTTCAATATAGAAAACCAATTGCAATAGTGCAATTCAGTATTATGGTTCTCAATAATTTTTCTTCTGGTGGAGGGAAGTCTAAAGTCTCTTGTTTCTCCTATACCAATGGGATGAATAGTGAAGGTGTTGCAGGTGATTCATCATGAGCTTCTACAGACTGAACTCCTTTATTCTGAATTCTTAGTGCTCTTGAGACACCAGTGTTAAGTGTTTTTCTGTTTTGACTCATGGTTTTCTTCAGTAAAAACCAAGAAATAGAATGCAGCCTATTTATTTTAGAAGGGTTTATTTTATTTATAAACATTTTCTTAAAATATTAATATGGGAACAATATTGGAGAATGTTTTCAAAAAAGGCAGAACAATACTGAAGCTAACATTTTGTTTGTGATTGGATAAATTAGGTTTCTGAGATGCTGGCTATAAAGATGCAATTTATTTCACAGAAAGCAGACAGTAATATCATTTAATGGTTCTTTTTCTAGTTCAGGTGATAAAGAAATGTCTTACTATAAGACCAAATACTGCTTCTGAAGTTAAAGACTGATCGCTACTAGCCTTCCTCAGGAATTTCTGTGCTCTCGTACCATTTTCTGTCATTGTTAGTTTTACAAAGCTTAAGAAAAATGTGATAGAACTTGGTTTTAAATCTTTGGACACCACATATTACATAAAAATGGCTATTTAAATGTGAGATCTGGGAATATGCCTAGCAACTTCCCCAAAGATCTTTAAACATAATTAAAACTCAAGTAGCATTGTGTACTGACTGTTCTGAGTTGTAGCCTTAACTGAGAGTTCTCCAAACTAGGGATTGCTGGATTGAAGTTTAGAGAATTCAATGAAAATATCAGATGCCTCAATATTACTTAAATAAATTTCAAGTCCCTCTTGCAGATTTTAAATGTTTATGACACCAGTCTTTCTTTCTTGAGTATCTCAGTATTAATAAGTTGAGAATGGCAGAAAATGATGAATCAGAAATGACAAATCCTGAAGTTGCCAAGGTAGTCATAAACTTCCTGCCTGAAAATCAGCTAGGGAAGCTATCAAAGGCTAAAATAGGGATAATATTTTATCTGCCATTAAAAGCCAAAGAGTTTCGGAAGGCTAAAAACCTTGAAAATTCTGCATTTCACGTTTTGGCTGAAAATGAAGTTTGTGCTTTTCAGGATGGCAGACACTGAAACAGAGAAGCACATTAGCATGGGAGGACCTGACCTTTTATAAGAGACTGACAAAAGAAGTAAGTAAGGGAAGAAGTAGATCTTGGTTGAAATTTCAGAACTTTGTATCCTACCCCGCTGGTAGTTACTTTATACTGTGGTATTTACTTGAGTTGTATATGCAAAAATTCTTATTTTGAACACAGAAATTTTTGTTGCTGACTCGCTGCATTCTTTTTCATATTGAAATTACCCAATTGTGTGTACATACCAGCATCCTGTGAGGCTGTATTAATAGAATCTATCTGGGAACCATATGCTGTGTTTCAAACTGCGTTTTTTTTTTTTTTCCCTGGGAATATAAATGGCTAGAGACCTTACAAAATATGTCTCACAATCAGGAAAAATCTGACTAAGTCTCAGGGAGCGCTCTGAAGTGTATTTATTCAGAACTATGTATTATTTGCACCATGAACACTAATAGGGTTTGGGGTTTCTTTAATATGTAAATATTAAATGTATAAAAAGGAAAGATGCTGGCAACAAAATGGGAAGCAGAAAGATAACTTTTTTTTTGAAAAGTCACAGAATTCACAAATAGAGGACCTGTCCATGCATTGCATGTATTGATATTTGAAATGTAATGGAAAAAACTTATCCACTGACACTTTTTTTAATGTCGACAATGTCAATTGTTTAAAATTATAAATGACAAACAGTAAGTGCATAAAAAATTCCCAATGCTTTCTGAACAAATTCAGCTTTCTTGAAATAAAAGATTTATTTCTATCCTCAAGTACTTTTCTTAAGTGCAAACAGAGCAGATGGTTATTGCCATGCAGTTAGAAATGCTTTGTCTATGACAGCATAAAACTGTTCTTTGAAATTCCAGTAAGAAGTCTCAACTTCTCAGGCAAGGAAGTTTTACTGTAAATTATAGAACATGAACTAGTGTATCAGCAAGATTTTTTTAAAAGAATAAATTATTGATATAAATCATTAATAGTTTTGAAAATCTCAAGAATCCACTGAACCTAGAAGCTATTGTAAAA
>VXAX01002258.1:558402-571255 GCA_013399835.1 Leptocoma aspasia | reverse complement strand
AACAAGCAAAACCCAATAAACACTTCAGAAAAATGAAACATAATTAAATAAGATTATTAAAAATTGTGATCAGTGTACTGATGTGTCATCACTATCCAGGAATTTCTCTTTGTGAAATCCTTCTGTCACTCTGGTGCTGTTAGATTACTGCTTTGGGTTGTTTTATCTGTGCAGAGAAAATTAACGCTTTGCTCTTGAGATTATTTGTTGTGTAGGTGAACTTAATGTCTTTCCAATCTGCAGTATTTCCTACAGCATCACCTAAACTGCACCAGTGTGCTCAAAGCTACGGACTTGTTTAGTTGTGCAGCATTCATAGCATGTATCCCAAATGGTGGCCAGACATGTTACAAACAATATCTTGTAAACCCATGAAAGCTGCTGAGCATCTGAAATGCTTTTTGCTTCATAATATGCCTAAAGGTCTTGTGTTCAGTCAGCAGCAGTCTCTGAGGTCTCTGCTTCCGAAAGCAATTTGAAGCCAAAGGAATTCTGCTCTTGCAATCACGTCTCTTGTACCTGAGGGAGGCTAAAGCTGACTGCCTCTGTAAATCACATTGGTTCTCCTGCACTTGGTGTTTGCTCTTGTTCTTCTTTTTTTCCTTGACAAATGCTACTTTGATAAATTCAGTTTGGCAGGCTTGCTTGAGGAAGAGGCTTTGTATTTACCACTCCTTTATATACATGATTTATTTTTCTCAAAATCAACTGTTGGCGTCATTCCCAGTCTCCTCTCTAACTCTATAAAATTACTTGTGGTAATATACATCAGTTCTAACTGCCTTTTAGAGTTAATGCTAGGTTCCAATCATAACCAGCTATCTGAAAGGGAACTAATTTTTCAAAAGATGTTAAAACTAGAAATGGTTAGTAGTGCTGCAGTGCGCATGTGTTGGAGCACATCTGGGCTGCCTGTGTCTGATTTTGGTGCCCGGGTATGAGAAAGACATTGACAAACTGGGCAGAGCCCAGACAGCTTTCCAGGTGATTGCCTGGAGCGTGAGGAGGGGACTGGGAGAGCTGTGCTCCTTCCTTCTGCAGAGGAGGCTAAAGGAGGTCACAGGCTGCCTAGTGAGCATTTTCTCCTGCTTAATGGGGGATTTTGAAGAAAGTGGAACTGGACTCCTCCCAGACATGCATAACAAAAAGATCAGGGACAACAGGCAAATTGCAAGGAGAGCAATTCCAATCAAGTGTAAGAAATTTCGCAGCAAAGATGATGAGACAGCTTTCTAGGGGCCTAGAAAGCAGGGCATACTTAATGGATTTTTGAAAACTTGCTCATTAGGGTAAAAAAAATCCAAGGATTGCTTTAATCAACCTCAAACAAGTAGTAATTTTACATTAAAATTTAGTTCCCTTATAATTTATTTTAACTGAATTTTAATTGATCTGTGAGGGTCTTTAACAAAGGTATGTGAACAGTTTCTAGTTGCAGTACCTATTGTATATTTCATGACTAAAGGTGCTTATCGGTTCTGTGATTCATAGACACTTTTAATTATTTTTCATGAACAAGCCTTAGAGGGACTTTTAAATTACACTGTAGAATCCATTTTCCTCTCCTTTTGTTTCAAGAAAAATGTTAGCAAGTCTTCTTTATTAAAATGCTCCAGTAGCTCTGAAAGAGATTATTTCTATGGCTGTTTATTTTCAGTTAGGGTTATTAAGATATCCTTTAAAAACAAAAAGTACCATGGGAATCCAGTTGAACTCTTTCAAGGAAAAAATTAAATCATGCTCAAAGCAAGAGAGTATATCTGAAAACATTTTTGTATTATCTGCTCATAAGGATATGGGTCATGTGTTAAAAAATTTGTGGATGTATTCCAGACATACAGGAGTTCCCATGTTGAGGAAAAATAGCTGTACACAATTAAACTTCAATATTGGGTGGATGCAATTATATGGAGGAATAGCAGAACAAGAAGAGAGTTGAAGATGTTTTAATCATCTTAAAATGTGAGACTATAATTGTATTCCCAGATTTTGTTTTTTCGTTTTTAATTCTCAACACATATATGGTCTTTCAATCCACAGGACTAAAAGATAATTTATGGCCTTCATATTAATGCTTCATTATGCTTAGAGGTTCTATTATGTTCCTGTACCAGACCACAAAAGACAAATATGTAAAATTTAAAAAAGAGACATCAAGTCTGATCTCCAATCGATGTGTACAGTGTCTTGCCATTCAGCTAAATGGAACAGCACTAATGCCAGAAATGATTGTTGGTTTTTTTCACTAATTCTTCAGGTGGAAAGAAATGTCAGAGTCAGATTTGTGTCCGTGACAGAATATAGACCCCTTCTGGCATTTCTGGACCCCACTATGTCTTGATTGTCTTTTGGGTTCTGCACAATGGTCTTAAATGGAACTAGGTTTTAGAAATAAGGTTAGGTCCAGGAAATGTATAGTTCAAGATTAAAAGCTTTCTAGGCGATATAAGCCTGCAAAAACAAAAAGCTGCTTCCAGTCTATCAGAATAAGTTATCCCTTTGGTAGGTTAAAGAATGACTAGGTTTTTGACTGCCTTTGGATGCTGAGTTCTTCAACATTTCAAAGATACCTTTCAGTGTAACTTCAAACACCTTTTGAATCTAGAGGGTGTGATAACTAGAGGAAAGAGTAGGGCTTTAGGGTGATCTTTCAATGAGCGCATCATCATCCAAATTAGTAACCAATTTTATCCAAAACCAAATTTTATCTAAATTTGATACTTTTTACATTGGTATGTAACTGCTGTGCTAGTTAAGGCTTTGTCCCAGTGGCAGGCATCAGTGAATATCTAGAGAAGTGACACTTGCATACAGTTATGTGAGAGTCATCCATTTTTGTTAGGAAATTAGAAATCCTTCAGATACTGTCTATTTGTGTAAACTGCTGTCAGTGTTTTCCTCTCAGTTGTCCAGAGTGGAAGCTACTGCCCTAAGACTGTAATTGTTTCTGTAGCAAGGACTCAGTCATCCATGCTGTAACCTCTCCAGCCTCTCTGCTGGTCAGTCTGTCACTTCTCACTATCATATAAATGAAACCTAGGCTTGTCCCCTGCCAGCCTGACTGACCTCTCCTCTTGTGAGTATCAGGGCTGGTTAGGATCATGTGTGCAGTGGCACTGGATCTAGGTCACGTCTACCCTTCTGCAGTGTCCATGAGGGAAGCATGTAGATGTGATGCCATGGGACATCTTGCTTCTAGCAGGATTACAGCACAGTACTGCAAACAGAAACTTGTATGGGGCCCCCAAATCTTTCCAGCCTCACTTCTCAAACAGTTCTTGTTAATAATAATATTAAAACTAGATTTAGAACAACAAAACGTTGGACACAGTTTTTTTAAACAATATTTTCTTACGGCTGAAACACATAGAATCTCAGCATTTGCCAAATTACTATTAAACAAGGCAGCTTCTCCTACCATGCTGATGTGAATTCTTTACAAATCATTTACAGATAAGCAAACCAAAACAAAAGCTCACAGCAAGACCCTCTGTCTCCTTATGAGAGCCCAGCACTGTGCCTTGGGCTCTAGCTGTGGCTCATCAGCGCTGAGAGGAGGGGAGTGATCAACTCCCAGGAGGCTACTGACTGTCTTTGCTGTAAGGGCACACTGCTTGGTCATGGTCAGCGTGGCATGCAACAAGTCCTTCTCTGCAAAGTTTTGTTCCGGTCACTTAGCCACCTGATGCCAGAAGTCACGTGCTTCCAGCCCCTTTCTGCAATGGGGCTTCCACTTAGATAATTTTGGCTTTGCCTGCTCTACCTTTGGTACCTCCAGAGGCTGAGGCCTGTGAAGCCACAAGGCCTTGGAGGAGACACAGTCCATCTCTTTCTTCTCACCTCTGGCAGTGTCCAGATTGCTCAGTTCCTCTGTGACAGGGGTGGTCCACTAGCACACACATCAGCTGTGCCTGTCTCCTAGGAGGCTAGGAGCAATGCTGGTATTTCTTGTGAGTTTGAAGAAATGTTAAAGATGTGTTTAAGACCCTGTACAGGAAATTGCAAGTGATCCCACATCCTCTTACACTTGATTTTTGACTGCATGTTGAACTTTCTGGTTTTTTCATAAGCTATTATTGTGAATGCATCTTCATAAAATTTGGTAACTCTTTTGATTTCAGGATGTTTTCCATTTGTCAGTACGTAAAATTTTTTAGATGCAGTGATTCTTAACTTTCTGACTTGAACTGAAATTTCACAGATGTCATCTACTAAATGTTAATCTTTTTCTGTGCAGCTAGGAACACTGTTAGTCACAATGTTGCCTACTGTGCAGTCCAAGAAGGTTTCTGAATTTTGACTCCTTTCTCAGGAGGGTAAGTAACAGGCAGCTGGATGAGAGGAAATGTCACTTATTCCACCACAGTACAGAAGTCCTGTGGCTATGAGCTGAGGTAGGTCTTCTGTGGCTTGAAAGTAAGCTTCCCCATTCATGTAGAATTAAACATCAGCAAATAGTAAACAAACTGAATATGCATTAGAGCCTCTTTTCCTGTGGCATCTAACTGAAATTAGGTTCTGCTCTCTCTAAATCCATTTGCTAGGGTAGGTTGCAGCTATGAGGAAAAATTAAAGTTCGTTAATGTTATTTGATGAGAAATTCATGCCTTTAATTCCAGAAGCTAGAATAGCTGATCTCTCAGTGGAGGTCAACAAATACATAAGGCCAAATAATAAATCCTATCAAGGTTGATAATTGCTATCAGCTCCCATTTATAAAAATACTTGCTCACTAGCATTTTTAAATTAGAAATGCCTTTCAAGTAAAGAGATTCATAGGGCATTTTATTTTCATGCATGAGAAATTAATTGGGTAATTTTACAATGGCATATAAAGATTGTTGATTCTGATGTAAGCTAAGAAATCTTGGCTTTTGTAGCTCAGTCACAGTGGTTAATATACCCAAAATTCCAGCTGCCCATTTTTGCACTCCTCCTAAGTCTTCTATGTGAATATCCACATTTCTGAATGCAAAGCCAGCTTCTCGGAAGATCTGCACTCCTGAGAGACTCTTTAGCCTATTTTCCAGTCAGTATTTTTTTGGAAACCTGAATTCAAGTACCTTCCTTTAAAGATACTGAACAAAAAAATTAAGAAATCTTGCCTTATAAAATGACATAAGGAAAGCAATGCTTCAGGCAAAGCAGGACAATAGGAAAAGAACAGCTGTTTCTTGGGAGGTTTGAGCCATGCAGTCATCACATTTGTTATCTTACAGTCAACATGATGTGAATAGAAGTCAGATGCTTATTAATTCAGTCAGTCCATCTAAGCAAAGCTTGTGCTGTTTGAACTCATGTGTTCCATTTGTTTGAATACTTTAGTACTCTTCATATTATTGAAAATGTCACATTTTTCCAACAACAGACCGTTATGGCCAACATATCAGCCTCCAAGTGTATTCACTGCTGGTTTTTTTTTTTCCATCAAGCTATTGTGGTATTTGCTTTCAGGCATCATTAGGGTATCAGTAATACTCATTATATAATGTTTCCCAAATGTGAAGGAAAGTACATGTTTAGGAAGCATCAAAATGCAATATTTTAAAGTTTCTTCAAAATGAGAGTGAGAGGGACTTCGTAATTAAAATCTGAATGATTGCCTTTAATTTGAATAATCTGTAGAGATAATTTGTGTACATTAGGGCCAAGGCACCCTGGTCTTCCTGTCATGAAGATATTTCCCAGAAGATAGTCTTACACAATTATGGCACTTAAAATAGAGATTTTTTTTTCATAAAACCAAGTCTTCAAAGTATTTAAGAATTCAGAACAAGTTAGACAAGGAAAGGCATAGTATATACTTGGAAAAAGAATCTTTAGACTTATCAAATGAGAATCCAGGGTAAAAGGAAATGGCAATCAAGATCACTTTCTTCTTTTTCTCCTTGCTAAAGGTATGTAAATAAAATTTCAGGAGTAACACAATTCTTTCCCTCTGCTGCATAAATAGAAGAAGTACAGAAATTGCGTTTATATAACTTGTTCTGTGGAAAGTGTAGCTTGAAGCTCACCAGCTGTAAGATGAAGTCTAGGAAATTATTGCCAGCTCAGCAGACATGTAGAAGAGATGTGAGACAGAAAATCAAGCGTACTTGATGCTTACATCAACTTTATCTCTTCATGTCTTCAACTTACGACTCATCAAGTTTGTTTGTTGGTTTTTCTATTATTGTTTTATTATTTCTATTTCCTCCTTTCCATTAAAGAAAAAAAAACAACCAAGAAAATTTGTATGTTTTGTGCTAGGAAGTCAAGTATTCTGAAGGTAGCCAATTGAAAATGTGTGAAAAATAAAAGCGTATGTTAATTTCTGTGTGTTAACCTGGAATAATTGTATTCCCTTAAGATGTGACTGAATTTACATGAGTGAATGTTACAATAAATAAAGCAAATATACTGTAAGTAGTGTTCTTCTTAGATGTGAATGCCTTTTCTTTCTTTTAAACAACATGTTTTCCTCAGTGTGCTGGTATTGCAGATGAACTGAACTGACGTATAGCTTCATCACAATGAGCTGATTGTATCAATTTTAACATCTGAAATGTGTAAACATGTTATTCCATTTATATGGATGGACAAAGGCTGCATGTACTCAAGGGGGTGTGGTTGGTAGGGGCTGCTGGACACACCAGTTAAATCAGTAAGCGTCCAAACATGTCTTACCTCTTGACAGTGCAATTATCTGCAGCTGTGTTCACTCTTACCTTTTCATTAGTCCCTCCTGTTTCATGTTTTTAACGTTTATTCACACAGGAGAACTGGACAACTCTCCCACTCTTTAGAACAAGCTTGCAATTATATGTCCTTAATTGCCACAAATACACAGTTTTTTTCAGTAACTCAGGGTTCTGACTTTTTGGGTGAAGAAGTCAGGGGATTGTGCATGGCTGGAAACCTAACATTTCCCTTAAATCCTAGGACTTTGTGTATTTTCCCAACTCTGCTTCCCTGCCAAGAAAAGAGGAACTTACAATCCATTGAAAATGTTCAGGTTTTAATTCAACTTTATTAAGGGATTTCCTGAAATGAAGGAGCATAGGAAATATAAAAGAATGGCTGGTTTTAGCTAAGACAAGAATTTTAGTGATGCTGTGTCTTGAGATTATATCTTGATAGTTTCATTTAATTCTTACGTTCTGCATTACGAAAGCAAGTGACTAATCTTTTCCTTGGTGGTGGTGAATAGGCAAAAGATTAGTCACTCATACTAAGGTGTTGGTGAATAGCAGTTTGTGATTTGATTAAATCTTCCTACAGTTGTCACTTTTCCAAGCTGAAGAAACTTACTCTACCTAGGGAATTTTATTTTTCTTTTCTGTACAAAAGCCATTTCATTGCCCTTTCAGTTGCCCTTCTAGCTACCTTTTCTAATTCCACTGTGTCATCTTGGGGATGAGAGACCAGAATTGAGAAGACTGGTCCAAATACAGCATATTTTGGATATATTCACTGGCCTCCTGCCATCAGTGACTAAATTCTTGTTGGAGTTAAACTTTATATCTTGTTAGCTCACTTGGTTTGTAGATTTGATTACCATGTGCTGGGACCCTTCCTAACTGAATTTCTAACATCTTCTCTTCAGTGACAGAGGAGGAGCAAGAAAGGAAAGGAGAAAAAGGTAAAACATGCATTTCAGTTTGGCGCAGTCTTACTGAAGTATTCAGGGAGTTTGGTACTCTTTGTAACGTGTAAGGTTAGGGTTTATTTGGAAAACGACAATTGTGATTATGAGCCTATTCATCTCAAAACAAAAAGGGGTTGGGGGTGTTCCTCTGATTCTGATTTTTAAATCTTACTGAAAATAGAAGCAGCATGGTGCTTTTTATCACATAACAATTGTTGAAGTTTTAATTATCTTTTTCCATATTTGTTCCACAAAGATTCCGGGCATTGTTGAATATTTCCAGGGGGTAACATGAAAAACAAAAAGAGTTATGAGGAATGATGCCCTGTTCAGCAAGTTTCTGCCAGGAAGACCTGCCACACCACACTAAGCAGTTTTGTGTGGAGGTCTGTCTTAGTGTAAACCTTAGCAATTTTCTAAGAAATTCACATTGCAGGCTGTCATTTTAGCTGGAAAGTGTCAATAAGGAACACCAGGAGTAAGTAAAAGATTAGTATGATTGTCTTTCTCATGGTGGACATTAATCTATCATTGATTTTGAGCAGCAAAGGAATTATCTTCTGGGTGTGTTGGATGGATGTTTAAAGGAAAATTTATGTACTGATAGTATTTCTAGTGGTGAGCTCATTGGATTTTCTTTACATAAACTTTTATGAGTAAATAGGTCATTTGTAATCACAAGTATTAATGAATTAATAAATGCCTCTTTGTGAATTCAGCATACAGATCTAAGCATGGAATTGCAGTAATTTTTGCCGTTACTGTAAAAGTAGTCATGTAGTAGTCAACATGGAGCTCTGGCCTCAACTATGAAAATCAGGCTTATTAAGTCCTTTGTGATGATCCTGCATAAAATTTTACTGCATAAGATCTTGGCAATGCTTTGTCAAGCTTATTTTTTAAACGTCCCAAACTGCTGTGCTTTTACAAGCATTTCTCATGACTGACATCACTGCATATACTTTTATTATTTTCTGTGTGATAAGATGAATAGAGAGAAAAGAAAGAAAGAAAGTGCTTTTTAATTTTGTTATTTCTCCTTTAGAGCAGGAGACTTCCATTGCAATTTTCCTGTTTCCTGGGCTGGGACTATCCACATTTCTCTTGTCAATTCCCAGGGCCTGATTCTTTCCACCTTGCTCCCTCCCTTGCTGCAAGAAAGTGAAAGGCACAATAGGAATTTGTTTTAGATTTTATTTTCTGTTGTCTAATTAAGTTTATGGTGGTGTCTGCCTCAGTGTATTAATGGGGAAACATTTGCATGAGAAAGCCTGGAAGTTCCCCCTGGAGTAGCTGCTGCTCCAGCCACTTCACTGTTCCCCCCACTGCCTTGTTCTCACCAAATCTGCAGGTTCTTTCCCTGGCCTTATGGTCCTGGCTTATTAGCTGCCTGGGTCCTTACAAATGAGATCTGGGAATCAGACCTTGAGTGCCTTATATGTGGAGTTTCTTAGATCTATTTGATGCTTTAATAATTTAAAAACTTATCAGAAACTTTTACTTTGTCAAAACAATTTAGGTGATCTCAAATGGTCCAATATGCTGCCACATTCAGACATTATGAAAAGAATGTGCATCTTTAAGAAAGGGTGTTTGTTTTATTTTTTGTTAGTGACAAAACTAATTTCCCATCACTAGCACCAGTGAAATTTTTTCTTACAGTTCATTCTTTGTTAATTGTCATAGGCGTTTTGTGGTTCTGTAAACTATTATTTTGCATGTAATTGCATGAAATTAGCTGAATACTTGATGTGTTTATATATGAGTCTGTGTCAGTGTTCATAATGTACCGTATATAATATGCATATAAATTGAAAAATAGGCTTGTTTTATGACAAACTGCATTTGTCATACACAGGACAAATATAGTACAGATTAATGTTTTTGAGATTAAGGAGTATATTCAGTAAGGATGAAATACTCTAAATGGCTTATTCCCACTTATGTTGAATTTAAAAGCAGTTAAAATTCCCAGCTTTTCACAATATCCCTGGGCATACACAGCTGGTCAACACTTCCTGAAATATGGAGTCTTTATTATGAAATGAGCTTTGAGCCTTGTGTCAGCACCCTGATTCTCCTGTGAATTGCCTGGATAATTATTTTCATTTTCAGTCACCTCACAAATGCCATTTGACCAATGAAATATATTTAAAGTTAACTCATGTTTGGCTATATCTTCTCTATGGAAATAGTAATGACTCTTCTGGGTACCCTTTAGTCTTTTTACATAAATCTTCTCTGGTACATAAGAAGTGTTGCAGGGAAATAAACCCAAATCATATTTTCTACTATAGTACTAGGCCAGCATTTCTAGGAGTAGAAGCACAAAATTGTGTTGATAATTTTTCTCTCATGCTCTAAGAATAGCACCTAGTCAAACACTTACTTTGACAAATGTAGTGTTTTCACTGGTGTGTGAACTTGCATAATTCTGTGGCTTCTGCTTGGGCAGTTACTCATCTCTTGAAGGTGAATAAAAATAGTCCAAGTGATGTGTTGTACAAAACCTTTCGCATAGCCCAGCCAACCTTCTAGAGTCCTCTTTTTCAGCTACAGAATATCTCACTAAAATTTATTTACTATCTTGCTTTCTGTAACATAGTATGACTCCCAACACTCAGTTGTCTCATTAAACTTGGCATAAAATTAAATAACAATGTTGCACTACAGCAGGAAGAACTACAAGTAACTGCGGCAAGACGTTTGGGGGGTGTGGGAAAGTAAGGACTTGTTTCTGCAGTTCATTTAATCAGTAAAAAAAACCCTTATCAGAAGTAGTGTTTGATGCAAATACAGACTAAGAGAAATCAGAAACGATTGTTGAATTCCAACCAAATAAACCAAGATAATACAAGTACATCTACACTACTCTTCAGAGCAGTAAATAAAGTTATACTGTATGGTAAACACAATAATTTGTGTGTATTTGTCAAATGTATATAGCTATCTTTTGATACAATGTCATTTTCAGGGCATTCAGAAAAATCAGATTAGAAGAATATTAAGAAGCTTATTTTTCAGCACTGACTATACTTTTAGAATTTTTCTTATCCTGACAGTTCTTTCATTCAGTACAGACAAATTGTTTTCTACGGTTTAAGATTCAGAAATTAGTAAAAATCATTTCACAGAATCCTCCCTCAGAGCCAATCCTGGTCACACTCTATGGTATTGCAAGAGAAAAAGAAGCTTTTTATTGACTGTTCTGTCCCCAAAACTGATAGACCAATGGTACAAGGGAAACTTCAGTAGAGTACCAGTTGATAAGTGATGCCCGATGCATCTCCCAGGTATCTCAGGAGAAGTAACAGAAAATGCAAGATTGTGTCCAGAGCTGGGAATTCCAGGGCTGGGGAGGAGGTCTGCAAGCATTGCTGATCCAGCATGAGCCCTGGAGATTGGACATTTTACCTACTTTTGAGTTCATGTAAATGACTTTTGATGTCTGCAGTAGCTCCAAAGCTACAGTGGAGTCTTCTGCCATCTTGACTGGCAAGGACTTTTCTCTCTTCCCTGTGTCACGGGCCACTGGAGAAGGCTTTTCCACAGCCACAGCTGTGCACAAGTGGGGTGGAGACCACAAGGCAACACAAGGTTCCTTTCCTTGACAACAGTGCTGGTTGATCCATGGCTTTGCTGTCAGAAGTGCAAGGCTTGTCCTCAAGGTCTACTGGACGTGGTTAGGCCAGCAGAACTTCACAGCTGTTCTGAAACACGATGCCTGATGATACAAAGTGGGCTGCAGGGTGGGCAGCACAGGGGGAGCACTCAGGCACATGCAAAAGTGATTGTGCTGCCTGGCAGCTGTAAGTATTGCTGGTACAGGAGTGGCGAATAGGGTAAGGTGGAAGTTTCATTCTGCCAGGGCTTCGCAATATGTCTCACAGCCACTTTACATTCAGATGATGAACAGGTTTATTTCCATTTCTAGCAGTAATGGATTCCTAACATCCTCAGGAGAGTTTTTAAGTTAAATTAAAAGATTAGCATGTCTTTTAGAAATTTTGCTCTTCAAAGTCTTCCTTCTATCATCTTGTTAGTATTGTACTTGCAAAAGTGAGAAAGAGAAAACACGGATATATATGGATAACTGGCTGATTTGTATAGTAGTGTTAATTTCATATGGCTCTAATCTCTGTAGGGTAGTTTTCTCCCTTCACTCTCCCTATTTCAGTGTTTCTAAGTATCAGACATCCAAGACAAGCAGGAGTGTTACACTTTCCCATGCAAAGATGCATTCTTGCTTATTCTCATGTTGTCTATTGGAACAGCAAGTTCATTCATACACTGACTGCTTTGAAGACTAAGACTCATGTAGCTTTGAAGCATGGAGCATTATTAAGACAGTATGTTTGTTTCTTCTTAGAGTTGGGTGCTACTAATGATTGCTAAGGTCTGAGGAATCTGAATGGTTCTTACATTTTAGTTGCCAGTTGGATGTTGCACATGCCTGGTACTGTTGAAATGCCTGTCACTGTATGGAAGCTGTAGTGACTGGTTTGGTATTGTCAGTGCAGTTACTGCAGTACTTGGGAATGATGCCATCTGGAATGTTGATTTCACGGCAACAATCGCAATTCGAAAATCCCCACGTTCACATTTTAAGAACATGAACGTAGTAGCTTGTGCTGGTGACCAGAACAGGAGCTCAATGAAAAAAGCATTAATTTTCTTTTATTAGTGCATTTTAATAATGTGATTTTTATTCAGTAAAGCCATAGCTGCTTTAAAAGTTGGCCAATGTAAATGTCAGTTATGCTTTGAACTAACATGGTTTTGCTCTTGCTTTGGCTCAAATGTTAAATATTTTTTACCGAACCCATGACTGCAGGAAAGTTGTTTGGAAGAAGGTAACAGTGAAAGATTTGAAAAGCAAATAGGTGTCTGAAAATTCAGATAATTGAAATCGTGAAAAACTGTTGTTAATTTTGATCACGTGTTTAATCAAAACAAGGTGGAGGATTAAAAATAACGTGATTGAAGTGGGCAGTACAATGAATTGCTGCAATATTTGCATATAATAGATTTCAAAATATTTGAGAAGGCAGTGTGAGTCAACAGAAAATAGAATTTGATTTTCATTGAATGTTGCTTCTTTGATCAAAACTTTTCATAACTCATGGATTAAAGACAGCTATGTCTTCATTTTCTGTGATGAAAGGAAATGGTTTCTCCCCTGACGTTGGGAGATCACAAGAATTAATTTTCGCCTTTTTTTTTTTT
>VXAX01002258.1:479727-558387 GCA_013399835.1 Leptocoma aspasia | reverse complement strand
TTTTTTTTTTTTTGGTAGAATGCACAAAATGAGAAGTTGGAATGTCTGGTTTTAATAAAGAATTTGGATGAGCAAGTCAGATTTTTTTTTTCTCTTGCAAAGATTTCATTTTATTGAGAGAAGGAAGTAGGTCTATATAAAGGAGTTTAACTGGTCAGAATGTTGGAAAGAAAGAAAACCTAAAATCCTTTTCCTTCTTCTCTTTTTTCCCTATTTAGTAAAGATCTTCTATGTTTGAAAGCCAGAGTGCTTTATTCCAGCCATCAGCCAGGCTTACAAAGATATTACTGCTTGCTTCTTGTAAGCAAACATGTTAATCAGAAACTGAGATGCACTTCTGTGTCTAGACAGACTTAGGGGTCTTTTTCAGTTAAACTTTAATATATAGTTTTCAGTAAAATCTCCTGGTTTATTATGGGTACAACAAATAATTACAGATGCTTAAAGATGTGTTCTTTGGAAAATGAATTTCCACAGCCTGGAATTATTTATTTGCATGTTTGTGAATTCTCTTATTTAAACTCTGCTCTTACAGAGAAGGATTAAAGATAACTCTATGGCTACTAGTAGCAATGTAAAGAACTGTATTAGTGAATTTGTTCCTAATTAGGATTCACTCCACTACAGTCCAGTGAAGAAAAATACAGATTCTTACGCTCCCTCTTTCACTCCATCAGTAAAAGCTGTCAGCATGAATGAACATGTTCTATGTCTCTACAACATCTTGGCTCATGGATTCCCCTTTTTTTTTGCTTCCTTAATATCATCATGATGCATTCTTTATTCTCTTTCTCTTTTTGGAAATAACAGTGCCACCCTTTCAGATTATACTTACTGGTAGCAAGGAACCTAGTTTCATCTGCAGAATCAGAATCTAATGTCATTGAATAGAAATAGGTTGATTGAATTAAGGGGAAAACTAAAACTTTGTTTCATTATCTGTAATGTGGGTGTGCTTTCTTAAATCATACTATAGTTGTAATGCTTTAAAGATTTAATCTTTTAGATGTCGGGACTGTGTTCTGCCTGTTAACTCAGTTTATTATAATTGGAAGCCTGTAATCTGCAACTAGATGGTCTGAACATAAAGGTGTTTTTTCCTTGCTAACTTTTTGAAAGTCCTATTTTCTCCCTCAGTAGAAGTAAAATCTTTACTGTATACCATAATCACTTTTCTGATTTCATAATTATTACACAAAAAAAAAAGCCCAGAGAAAAAATAACCAAAAAACTCACAACCAACCAGCCAACAACAAAAAAAAAATCCTACCCCCAAAAACCAACAACCTCCCCCTGCCAAAAAAAAAAAAAACCAAAAAAACAAAACAACAAACCCAAAAAAACACCACTAAATTTTCTGTCTTCTAATCTCTCCTTAGTTAATGTTCTAATCTCTCCTTAGTTAATGCTACTGTGACTACCTATATGTGGTACATTGCATTATTCTTGTTTTGTGATTTATATTTTTGTGTGTCAGAGGTGCTGGAAATTTTGACTTGTTTATGTACCTGTGCATAAGGCAGCCCACACAATGTATTCTCATGAATAAGCTGAGCAATTTTAATGCTTAATTTGCTTCATTACCTTTCTGCTGTGGCTGTTTGTATATATAGATTCAACATACGGTGTTTTTTATAATATTTGATGTAATTTCTTCTTTAAAATGAATGCGTGTTTGTGTAGCATATAATCGTTTTTGCTAGTCACTGAGGCACCATAGTGGTCTTTATTTTTGTTCACTGGAAAAAATGCTCAGTATAAGTTCTGATATTCCCCCGTGGGAAAAAGTAGTATTTTCTGTGCTGCATTAAACACAGCTGTTCCTGTGTTTACTACAACTCTTATGCAGGGAAATATTTAATCTTTCAATTAACGTGTATATTTATTTTGGATTTCTTTAAAAAAAGGGATCCTGTTTTCTTCTTGAAGTTTGGGTTGTCAGACAAGCAGTTTGTGTCACTTCTTAGGCAGATATGAGGAATGTTTGAATGCGAGTGAGATCTAAGACCCGGGCAGTGCTGGGTATGCTGATCAGTGTCTATGAGAACATCACTTAGTGGTTGTAAATGGTTTGATGTCTTCAGAATTGCCATGGAGACTTTTAGTCTTACATAACCTAATACGTCATATACTTACACCCGGCTCTGGAAAACATGTAATTTCTGCAATAGCTTACAATAGATGTTATCTAAAAAATAACTCCCCAATGTGTTGTTAGATGTAGGGAATTTGGAGTGTTTTGTTTTGTTGTTGGTTATTGTTTTGTTTTTTTTTTCCTAAATAAATGTTCCAATGCATATGTTGCAAAGAAATGTCAATGAAAAGGGTATTTGAACTTTAGAACATCTACACGTGGTACTTGACTGTAAGTGTTTTGTTTATCCTACTGTCGAGGGAACCTATTAGACAACAAGATTAGCCAAAATCATTCCACTCTGCAGTACTGTGGTAGAACAATAATAAAAAGTAGCACACATTTTGCAGGAAGGGTTGCATGAGATGTGTAACCCTTGTTCCAGAGCATACAATGTAAATGCATGAGAAATAAATGGGAAAGAGAAAAGTGGTACCACATAAAGATGGAGCTCCTTTCTTCAGTTAACACAGCAGTTACATGAATAGCAGAGGTGGAAATTAGAAACCACTGGGCAGACCCTTATTTGCTGTGATCTCCTTTTGGATAACCTGTATAGTATAGAAATACACAGCAACTGCATTCAAAGCAACTGTGATTTTATTTTTCTGTTTAAAAAAAAGTGTTATTTCTACTGCTGCAATACCCCTGAATGGATAGGGGTATGTTGAAGGACTTAATGGCTTTGGTTTTCCAGTATCATCAAGTTGTTTTTAAACTTGTCTGGATGAGGGGGTAATATTTGATCTTAAAAATACTTTATGAGGTATCAAGAGTGACAAAACTACCTGCTGTAAGCATGGGAGAGGACTCACCAGTGGACACATTTTTTTTTGGTAATGGTTTTGTCAGTGCAAAAAGGCCGCTGTTGTAACTGTCAGGCTAAAAATGTAATTCTGCCCTTGGATTTTACTAACCTAGAGGAAAGAAAAAACAAAATACAGTGGTCACCAGGTTACCTGGATATAAATATTTGACAGCAGGTGTAAAATAGAATAAAATAGTGCATATAAGCATATAACAATGCGCATAAAAATACATATAAAAGAGATGGGTGAAGAAAATCTATACACTTAACAATGTCTGTGGTGTTTTGTAAAGCTGCTTTTGTTTTAACTGAATAGATGTTAAGAATCGTACAAACAATTGTGATCCTTGCTTATACATTAAGGCTGAGATTTTTACCTCCTGACATTTTCCTTACTTAACTTTTACTTAACTTAACTATACTTAACTGATAAAGTAACAGCTGGTTGTAATTTAAATGTACAAAATTATATCTCTGGAATATAAATCTTATTTATAGAACTGGAGAATGATTTGGGTTGGAAGAGCCCCTAAAGATCATCTAGTTCCAACTCCCTTACCATGGCAGGGATACCTCCCACTACATGCAGTTGCTCAAAGCCACATCCAGCCTGTCCTTGTGTTCAAGGACAGGCTGGATGTGACCAGAGATGGGGCATCCACTTCTCAGGAGGGCAACCTGTTCCAGGTTTCACTACCTTCACAGTGAAGATTTTCTTCCTAACAGCTAATCTAAACCTGCTCTCTTTCAATCTGTAAAGATTGCTTGCATTGCTCCTTGTGTCACTGCAGTTCCTGATGAAGGGTCCCTCTCCAGCTTCCCTGCAGGCCCCTTCAGATCCTGCAAGGTTGCCATGAGTTCTCCACACAACCTTCCCTTCTGCAGGCTGAACAGCCCCAGCTGTCTCAGCTTTGTAGGGGACGTGCTCCTGTCCCTTTATCGACTTCATGACCCTCCTCTGGATTTGCTCCAACAGTTCCACGTCCTCCTTATGTTGGGGACACCAGAACTGGACACAGCACTGCAGCTCTTTACCACAACTTATCCATGCAGCCGTCCAGGCAGTTGTTTATCCACCAAGTGGTCCATCCATCAAACCCATGTCTCTCCAATTTAGAGACAGGGATATCATGTGAAACAGTGCCCAAAGCTTTGCATAAGTACAGGTAGACAATGTCAATTATTCTGCTCTTATCCACCTGGGCTGTAGCTCCATCACAGAAGGCAAGATTTCCCCTTTGTAAAGCCATACTGGCTCTTTCCAATCACCTCTTTGTTTTCCATGTGCCTTAGAATGGTTTCCAGGAGAATCTACTTAAGCTTGCCTGGCACAGAGCTAAGGCTGACTGCTATATATATCCCCAGATTTCCCACTTTCCCTTTTTTAAAGGGACTTACAGTTCCCTTTTTCCAGTCATCAGGAACTTCACCTGACTGCCATAATTTTTCAAGTATGATGGATAGGGGCATAGCAATTTCGTCTACCACTTCCCTCAGAACTCACAGAATTTAATTTAATGTTACATTTTCCTTATCCCTGAATTATCGTCTTCAATATGTTACATATAGCCCAAAAAAAAAAGACTTAATTCCTACCAGGAAGATGCAACCTACCTAGCTATGTATAAACAGTTCTCTCTTTTTAAGGTGCCTTATGTCTCAGAACTTAGAGCACTTTAGTAAATGCAGTTCTTTTGGCTGAACCTAGTCAAAACATTTCTTATGCCTTTTAAAAGTAAGTGCAAGTCCATAGTATTTTTAATAATGTTCACTTGAAACTTTAAAATAATTTGCAATACTTACCTTTCTTTAGACATTTCAGGAGCACTTTATTTTTCAAACACAGATTATATTTTTCACATATTTTGCAGCACTTTCTTAAGTTAAAAAGATAGGCTTTTTACCTTGATATTCAGGTCCATTTTTTGGGCCTGAATCCCAAGTGTCTACATTTGCGACATACATTTGCTTTGCCAAAAGTGAAAATACTTGCTCTAGAATAATAGGTCTCAGTATTAAAATATGAGTTATGGCTTTAAAGCTTACCTGTATAATTTTCTCTTCACTAATAATCCAGAAAATGAAGCAACTGTTTGTTCAGTGCTATCTGATAACATTTTAAACAGCAGTATGTCTGATGAGATTCATGGTATCTTTCAGTGCATACACCAGAGGTCTCTTGTGCTTAACATCTCTTCTCACCAACCATGTTCTTTTGAATGGTGGAACTGTATTTTTCTTTGAATCAAAGCCAGCCAAGATGACCTCCATAGGATAGCAGCAGAAAGGAGCACTTGATTTGTCTTTCTAGTGCTTCTCCGTGCATCCTGCCAGCTGCACTGGAAAAATTCCACTTTTTACATCTTTACATCTAAGGACCACTTCAAAATACTAGGTACAAAACATTTCATTCCTGCTGCCACAAGTACTACAGTTATAAGAAAGGGATTGAGGATTATAAGGATGAGGTGTGAGGACTCTTCAAAGTGGGTTGATGGCAGTCAAAGAAATGCTTTAGTACTTGAGGCATTATGTGATTGACCTGAGCAGAATTTCTGATATATTGGGGGAGGATGAGGGGAGGAAGGAAGAGAGAGTGAGGAAAGAAAGAAGGGAGGGAGAAAGAGGGGAAGAGGGAAGGAGAGAGGAAGAAAAAAGTGTCTTGTAAACCCCAGAAGACATTGTGAAAGGAAGGTGCAGCAAATACAGACAGCTATTTTTTTCCTCTTATCTTGAAGTTTAGAGCAGATTTTCCTTATATAGTCAAAATCACTATAGAAATAATTACTGAAATACATACATTTAAAACAAATATTCCATATAATTTTTAATAAGATGCTAACTGAACTGAAAATGCTTTGTAGGAAAGCCAAAAAGCAAAACCAAGCTTCAAAGGCTAAGCATCAACAAGTCTTTTAAAGGAGTGGATAATTTTGACTTTATCTTTGGTTGGAAATTTGTGGTAGCTGTACTAAATCTTGACTGCAGTTTGTTATTTGCATGACTGAGGCAGACAGTTTCTCCCCCACCCTTCTCACCACTGTGCTTTGCAAGTCTGTTTGGAAATGGTTTTCTAATCTCTGCACAATGTATTCTACCACTGTGGTTTACTTCTGTAAGGCAATTATTGACTTACCTAGGAAAACAGACTTCTTCAGAATTTCACCTTCAGCCTTTCATTAATACTTCTGTAAGTCATGCCTCTCTTTTGCATTAAAAATAGCAAAAATAACTGTATCCAAGGGAAACCTATGCCACAGATGCAGAAGCATCTGAACTGAATACACAGGAGGGGGACTGGACCACCAGCAGTAAAAACACAGTGTTGTGGTACTGAGTACAGCACCATGTGCCTTGTGGGATGCCCAAATTCTCTTTTAATAGTTCAGTATTGCTGGGAGTGTAGGTATGTTACAGGCTAACAGGCCCAGCAGCTTTGCAGGTTATGCAAAAGAAAAGAAAACTTTCTGTTTTCTTGTGTTACTAGCTAGCTGATCTGCAACCAGAACTAGAATTGGAGCATCAGCTACTTGTGCCAAAAACATGAGCTAATGGTTTTATAAGGACAAAAATTTAATAGTCTTTGCTTGAAAAAACATCTGCAGTACTGTATTTTGGCACACTGAAATTATTATCTCCTTCAAAAGTGATGGAAATACCTAAGCTAGACATTTCCTGATTTTTTTGTTTTTTAATTTGCTTTTTTTTTTTATTTGGGAGGGTGGTGTGTCACATTGCAAACATTAGCTGTAAACTCTGCTCCTTCACCTTTGCTCTTCGTGCATTCCCAATTTATGCTATTTATTAATTTCTTTTTGGACTGGAAGGCAGATGGCTTTCTTTGAATTCTAAAATAAGTTACTTTGATTAAATTGAACTTTAACTGTAAAATAACTGACTATCTATATAAACATGTAACATTACATTGCTTGGTTTGAATTTTGTTAAACACCTCTCTTGACAATGATCCTATTATGCTAATGTGAATGTGCAATTATTGTTGGATAATTTAATTATTTATTTTAAAAATACTTAGCTACAGTTTGCTTACACTGTCTGAAATGCGTTAGTCATGATCACTTGAAGGGCTCAGTTTTAGATGTCTAATAAACAGACAAATGTTTAATATATAGAACCAAAAATGAGATAAAACTATTTTTGTATATACTTCTCATGTGCCCATGTAGCATTTTATTGAAAGGAATCTGAAAAAATGGTATTCTTAAATATTAAGATAAAATATTTTTTAAATTAAATTACTTAAATACGTTGTGATGCAGTGCGAGCAGAGGTCATTTAACTTGGAGCAATGAATAATTAAAAGGCAATCTTATTCATTTTAAGCCTTTATGGTCCATAGCAATTACTTTCTCTGTTAATAGAGTTTGCTGATTCATTACTTTCATTTATTAGTGGTGTAAGCTCACCGTGGGCTATCTCCTATGATGTATTCTGCCCAGTACATGCAGATGGAGAAGGTCAGATTGAGTTCCAAGAAGCCTTCAATAGGGTCACTATTGCAAAATATTCTGTGCTCTCTCATTCTTGGAAAAATGTCTGTAGTACTCTTACCTCCAGGTGTCAGGTGCAGCTCACCAGGAGGGTGAGGGGGAGGTGGGAGCTTGGGCATTTAGGACCTCCAGCAGAAAAAGTTACAAACTCTCTAATAATTATAATCATTACCTATAGCATTGTTTTTATCCAGGCAGATAGTTCAACCTGTTGTATAAACAGAACCTCTTTCAAGGATAGGACTTATCAACAGAAAGAGTATTGCAGGTATGTCTGAAAGAAAAGCTATTGCATTAGCAGGCTTTCCATTTTTTTTTACTGTAAAAAGCAGGGAATGCTGTCACTTCATCTAAAATTTGCTTTAAATATTGTATTTGTTCAATATTTAAATTAAAATAAAACTTAATGGATTGTGCAATTTAGGGTCATGTTTTGAACCCGAACGGACTGGTTAGAAGTGTCTGCTCAGTTAAATCCTGTAGTTCTGTTCATCTGTGTTGAAACTGTACTTTAGTAAGTGTCCAACAGGAGTTAGTACTTCCAGAT
The DNA here is from genome assembly GCA_013399835.1 of Leptocoma aspasia. NCBI lineage: Eukaryota > Metazoa > Chordata > Aves > Passeriformes > Nectariniidae > Leptocoma > Leptocoma aspasia. Next base: position 550,387 of record VXAX01002258.1, on the reverse strand, counting down.
TATTGTCAATGTCCTGCACATTTCATTTGGGCTTAAATGTGACTTTGGAGCTGTAACATAAATGGTGCTGAAATACTAAAATATGAGGCCATCAAGACTGAAAGTTGTATTTTACTAATAAAATCCTTTAAAGCAAAAATCCAACAGCCTAACAGGTGGTCTCAGAAAAGATATATTGCCTGTTCTTGGAGAATGTCTTTTTTGGTTTTAGTACAAAAGGATGATAAACATTTATTTCTGGAGTCTCTTTCAGAGGGCCATAGGAAAAGCAAGGATGTCAATTAATACTCTGCATAGTGAGATTGTTTATTTAAAATCAGAGAAATATGCCCAGTGCTTAAGAGTAGCGTTAACAAAAGAATTTCAGTGGAATTGTTTATCAGCTTCTCAGCAAATTCTTTTTGGGTATGCAAAATATTTCAAATTATTTTTCAGAGTTATAATGTTACGAGGGTTTTTTTTTTTTTTTACAATAGCTGTTATTAACGTATTTGAAAAGTGTACCTAGGAAAGTATTTATGAAAATACATGATTTTTCTAATCCTACAAAGGAACTTCTAGTCTCCACAGTCTCCATGGTTAGCATTAATTAGCATACTTTTAGGAACTTCTACATTCTGTTTACCTTAATAGTTAAGAGCTTGGACAAATATTTAGCATTCATTTAAATTAGTATGATTTCTAATTAGGCAAATCACTGTATTTGTAGTCATTGTGAATGACTGCTAATATCAAAGGTTGTTATATAGGGACTAAAATCTCTAAGATTTTGTACTATTGCATTTACAGCTGGTTTACAATATGTTTATTCAGAAAACATTAGCAATAATGAGAATGCACGGATTAACCATTCCTTAGTTTTTGTCAACATGCAGCCATTTTCAATTTTGTTGCATGTTTTGAGAAAGAAAAGCAGTAGTAAGCTTCAAGGAGTATTACTGAAACATGTAAACAAGGATTCAATATTAATTCTCCTGAGTTTTCTACAGGGAAGACTTTTTACTTTTATTTACATGCATATTTAACCATAGAGTGCTGATTAGCAGTTTATCTTTTAAATTTCCTTCTTTGTACCAATGAATTTAAAAGAATTGTATGCAGACATGCCCAGCTTCATCCTTTTTTTTTTCTTATCTAATAACATAAAGATAAAATTTGGATATTCTTAAATGGTAATGCAGGCTACATCTACCGTGTCAAACCTAAATTTGAGGAGTAAGAAAAATAAAGGAGTATAATTGACATCAGTCTAACAGTAGAGGAAAAAATGCTTATTTCCCATTGAGTTCCATTTTTTCTTTGTGAGTCATGAAATCAAATTTTCCTCATATTTTATAATGTAGTCTTCATTCATTTCTTTAGTACTTCAAAGCCTTTTTTCTCCCTAGTTCTGAGTCTTTTTTTCAGCGTTCAGAACAAGCTGTACCAGATCTACTTTCTGCTCTCACAGTCTGGTTTTGGACAGATTCCAGGGTAGCACTGGGTTAACTTGGTTAGCCAGTTAGCACTGCTGCCCATAGAGACGTGCATTGCACTTGCTTTTCCAAGCCCATGGACTGGTTTGCTGTGCTTACACAGTGCTGAGCCTGAGTTGCAGTTTGTCTTTTCAGCCTGGCTAACAAGCTACGTGTGAAACCATTGCGTTACTTGCCAGAGCTAAGGCAAGTGTCATCGTTCTGTGATGATCTAGATGTGACAAAACAGATTTAATCTCCTTTATTTTTAATGAAATTATTTGTTTTCCTATATTGTCAAATATGAGATGATGTGGGTATTTCACTCATTTCCAGTATTTCACTGGAAGTGTGAAATTCTGTTGCCATTAAAAAGGGATGCTGCCTTGTTTCGATTAATATTGTAGAACAGCTATTTTTTATTACAAATATTTGAACTTGCTTTTCTCAGATGGATTTTTTTTGTTTGTTTGTTACTTTATTTTCACAGGGATTCTGTTTGTTTATCATAGTTTTATCAGGATTCTTCTGTGTGTGACAAGAATTGTAACTGTACTATTCATCATGCTATGAATACATGCTACATATCTGCCTTCATGTCTCTCTCTGTTCTTCCAAACAGCATCCCTATGAGACTTCATCCAAAGGGGTTCACAGGAGAATTTCCACAGCTGTGTCAAATTCATAAAGGGGAACATGGGGAGCAGCTTGCTGTAATTTCTTTTTTTTTTTTTTTCTTATTATTTCTTAATGGAAAAAAGATATTTTTTAAAAAAATAATTTGAATGTGCGCTTCCCAGTTTGCTTTCCCTGAACTGCTAATTCAGAATCATGAGGATGAGTTTTCGTGGCCTTGTTAGATTCTCAAGAGCCCAGCCTAGTCTTGAATTTTCACTTACATGTTTATTTCCAGCCTAACTTAGTGTTCAGTTTACTTCAGAATGTAAGGGAACAGTTGAATAATGTCTGTCACTGAAAAACAGGCATTTTTAATTTCACTTGTGTACAGAGGCTAAGATGGAATGTACTGCATCCAGCTCTGGGGTCCCCAGTACAGGAAGGGCATGGATCTGCTGGAGCAAATGCAGAGGAGGGCCACTGAGATGGTCAGAGGGATGGAGCACCTCTCCTATGAGGAAAGGCTGAGAGAATGGGGATTGTTCAGCCTGGAGAAGAGAAGGCTCTGGGATGACCCCATTGCAGCCTTCCAGTACCTGAAGAGAGGTGGAGAGAAGCTTTTTGCAAAGGGATGCAGTGACAGTACAAGAGGAATGGCTTCAAACTGAAAGAGAGTATGTTTAGATTAGATCTCAGGAAGAAATTCATTCCTGTGAGGGTGGTGAGGCACTGGACAGGCTGTCTGGGAAACCTGGGGGTGCCTGCCTCCTGGAAGTGTTCAAAGCCGGGTTGGATGGGGCTCTTAGCAGACAGATCTAGTGGAACATGTTCCTGCTCATGGGCTGGGAGTTGGAAATAGATGATCTTTGAGACCTTGTCCAACCTAGGCCATTCTGTGACTCTGTGTTAGTGTACTTGAAAGCATAATACTAGTTTGCTGAAGTTATTAATGTATTCTTCACCCAAAATTTTGTGGTGGCAACAATGACTTCATGTGTGTAACTTCACTTAGGATGGGGTTGATCTCTTAGATGCCCTAACACTGATGGGCTTCAGACCAGCCTTGGCCTTTACTGCTGCTGCAGGGTGAGTGGCTGAACTGCTGAGATACTGCTGGAAGAGAAAGCTGAACTAATCTGCTGCCTGGATGTTTGTATTTACTCAAATACTGAATTAATCCCCAGTGCTTTGTTACAGTATTTTAGCATAAATAGACATTACTTATTAATACAGCTTCATATATGAAGATGCTTACGGATACATTGTAAAAACAAACAAGTCAACCCAAAAGCCAATTGCAAGACTGAGATTCTGTAGCTGCAGTTTCACAAAACAGCTACAGCTTGAGTATTATGCAAGTTCATTAAGCACTTTGTCTATAAAAGCATCTGGTTTTTTTCTCAAGCAGAAAGAGGTGTAGGTGGCATATCCATGTAATGAAGGGGGGTCACTGGAGCATATTGCAGATGCCAAAAGCTGATGCAAGGTCAAGCAGATATAGGCATGTTCCCTGTAGATAAGTATGTCAAGATCTGCTTAATACAAAATCAGCTAGGAAGTTCTTGAGTTAGAAATTGTTTGAGAATGGAATAAGGTTCTACACAAATATTTCTGTGTGACTTTTCTAATGTTCTTGCCTGAGCACCTTCTTTTTGTAATTTTTCACCATATTGTACTAAGTAGACCACTTGTCTCTCCTGCTACAGCTTTTCTTTTGCTTTCTTTTGGCAATTTTTTAGCTTACAGAACTTGATGAACTTGTTTCTAGTCTAATTTTGGTTCTGTTTCTTCTTGACCTGGAAGCTGTATTCTCAGGGGTTTGGGGGAAGGGAAGGGGACAGGTGGCACTGTAGAGAAGTTTGCTGTAGGAAAATACAAAAGGTATGACCGTGTATTGGCTGAAGCTGAAATATAAGCACCTGAAAAAAGTTTATTATTCTGCTGTTTTGCAGCTTAAACTGTAAAGGGAGATACTGGTTCTCTCACTGTTAGCAGGGACCTCTGTTTCATTATTTCTTAACTCTGGGGTAATTTGGGATTTACAGGCACTTGTTAAGGAAGAAGCTTTGTGTCCTTAGATATCACAGAACTAATAACAGAATATTCTGAGTTGGAAGGGACCTACAAGAATCATCAAAGCCGACCCTTAAGTGGATGGTCCATACAGAGATCAAACCCACAACCCTGACATGGGTTAGCAGAATGATCTGACCAGCTGAGCTAATCTCATGTTCCCCATATATATTGAACACTCTTTTTGTCAACAAAGGTCTAATAACTGTACAGGAAATAATAAGCTGAAGTGATGGGAATGTAAATTGTTTGACTAGAAGATTCTGGTGCTAATTGAATAGCTTGTCTACAAGATTCTGGTACTAATTGTAGCAAGTGAACAATTTCTTGTAGGATTAGAGACGCAATCATGAGATGTTAGAGCATCTAACATATATAGCATATTTCCTAGTCCTTTACTTAAAGGCAAGAGCAGCCTTTTCATGGTAGAGCTGATTGCTCTTTTATTCTTAATTACATTTTTTTTAAATGTATTACATTATTATTTTTGTGGCTTGTCGGTAGTTAATTTTTGCACATAAAGCGCAATATTTGTCTGTGTCAAATTTGCAAGTTTTTGGCATTGCTTTAAAAATAAAAGAATTAATACATTTTATTCCATTTATTTTGCCCACCTAATTTTGTTCATTTCACCACTAATTTCTTTAGTTCAAAATAAGAACTAGTCTCATGACATGATTTGATTTTGGTTGATTTAAAATCAAATTCAGCATCCGTCCATAACTATTCATTTTCTAGTAAACTTCCAGCAAACTTTTAAATCTCATAGCTGCACACAGCTATGGTGTAGTACAAACGAGTAATATATGAATTATACCTATTCCATCTCAGAAGTACTGTCACCTAAGTTCCATTCTGCTTATGCAGCTTTCTTGAGACCTACTAGCCTGTACAGAAGCAAGTAATTAAAAAAAAAAGAAACCTAATTTATAAATCAATGTAAATCTTTGAAAAACATAAAAAAATGCAAATGGCTGAACAGCTTAAGAAATAATACAACTTTTTACTTCTGTGAACTTAAAAAATCTTGAATTTTTAAGTGTATATTAATTTTCTTCCAGAAAAGCAATTTGCTTTTTTATTTAAGGGCTGCAAAAAAAGGTCAACAGTTGTCTGTGGTGGATTGAGGGCAGACAGTGGATTATATATTCACTGAACATTGGTACCTTACTTTAAATAGGAGGAAAAACAAACCTGGTGAAGCATTTACTGTAAGGAGACAGCAAAACTCTCCATAGATGTATTTTTGGATGTGTATTAGATAATCACACAAAGAAACAGTGAAAAAAGTGTTTGTGACTGATTGTAGAGATGCTTTTCAGAGAAGTTTATGGATACAAGTAAGAAGTACAAGTACACGTTACTTTCTGTGTCATGTTTTAGTCTTATGATTGCAAAGTTAGATTCTTGGAATGAGATCCTGTAATCCTCTGAGAAATGTGGAGTTTTGAGTATTGGTCTAATCAAGTTAGGACATTTGCCCACAAAAGGCCTTCAACAGAGGAGGTAAAAACTAGACAAAACTTACAAGTACAGCTCAAATAATGGAAATATTAGGTCAGCATAGGCTGCTTTTGATAATCACAAGACTTTTTCTTGGACTAGATTCTGAGGTTCTTTTAAACAGGAACTGCAGTTTGACCTCAGTGGAAAAGCAATACTTCATGCTAGCTGTATATTTTTAAGCAATTTTATATAAAAACTTGGTAATATTGAGGATTGGGTTAACTGTAAAATATCTTTGCATTGAGAATTGTTTGCAGCTTCAGTGTGGGTTTTGGGGTTTTGGGGTTTTTTTGTTGTTCGTTGGTGTTGAATAGTATTTTTTCCTTTTTAACTGAACTTGATTTTACTGAATAATTCTCCATGCTCTGTTAGTTGCAGCACACAATTTCTGAGTCCAAATGCATCTTGCTAAGGGTGTAATCTTGTATTTTGGTAGAGAAATCCAACTCTGGGCGCCTAATATTTTTGTCCAGTATCAACTGTATAAGATAAGAATGAACTGATGTCCTGGTTCATTCAGGAGTGTCACATCGGATTCTACAGAGCTTGAAGTCTCAGTGTACTGCTGGCAGGGTAGAAGTGGGCATATCTGCAGAGCTCAAATCCAGTTAATGCTAAGGGGCTCCTTGGACTATAAAATTATTTATCGCCAATATTTGTACATGTGAATCAATGTTTTATTCAGAACTGAAAAAGTGGGCACACTTTTTCACACATTTCTGCACAACTAGAGCAGGTTTTTTTGGTTTTTTTAAATTAACAATCTCTCTCTTATTTCAATAGAAGATGCACTGTGAAACAAAGGATGTTTTTTTTCTCAAAATGCTTTTTTGTTTTTAACTACAACAGTTTCACTGTGTTAGTCACAGGTTCTCGTGTTGCTTTTTCATCTTATTTGAATTTTACCTTCTGGGACAAAAAAGCAAAAGAAAAGAGCAGTGCAGAGACTCACAACTTGTGGTGGGAATGAATCTGGACAGATAAACTGTGTTGTTGTGTCAGAGCCATTTCACGCTGGATTTATGTTTTACAAACAGATAAGTGACAAAAAAAATTTTGATGTGTGCTACACATTTGCCCAGAAGGCATGAGATAAACTCTGTAGTCATTAACTTGAAGGGTAGTTCATAACAGTCTTTCCTGTTACTCCTGAGAAAATTTTTGCTCGGCAATGCATAATTTTTCTATTTCTTTGCTTGCCAAGGATTTTCTTTGGTTTATGTTGCATCAATCCATTCTATCACTGTTATAGTTTAATAAAAGATGATAGGATGCAGTGGGATATTTAGATATATATAGGCAGACCGTAATATTTTCACAAATCCATACTTAGCTTGCAGAGGGATGTTTAAATTTCAGGCTTACTGTCCAGTGCTTGACTTCCTTTTCTTTATTCCTGTTTCCTTCTGAGAAGTTCTCTCTGCCTTTTTTTTTTTGCTTATGTAATGGAAGGTGATAATAAGAGTTCTTTCACCTGTAAACTGTCTTTCTTGCAATGAATTTTGGTACAGAGGGGATTTGTCTACCCTCATTCTGAAATTTTCAGGAGTTCTTATATGCTGTACCCTGGAGGGGATGTGTGAGATCTGACAGATACTTGAATTCAACTGTACATTTCAACTTCTAGAATAATTTTTTCAGTCCTTACTATTTCAGGGATTTAATGTCTGTGTTTTAAGGGTGTATTTTTTCTTTTTTTTTTTTTGAGAAAAAATAGAGATTTAAATGCAGCATGATACTGGGCTTGGAATACTAAATAAATGAGTTGTTTACAATACTTCTAAAGAAAAAGTATTGTAAAATTTTTTCAAAGATGCTTGAAAGTTCTCTGAATGATGCTTATTTGCATGTTTGCTGGTTTTAGGAGAAGGAAAGCACTAAACTGAATTGCTGCATATGAATTTTTATGAATTTTGTATTACGCAACTCAGCTTACTGTATGAGCAGTGAAAGCTGGAGTGCTTTTTCATTTTATGTTGGTTTTGCTTTTATTATTTACCTTTTACTGCTGGGCACATAACTGGGAAACTGGTTTAGACTGAATAAAGAGTCTCTGCCTTCAGTAGTGACTTTCACTGTTTTTGCAGTTACTATATGGCTCATATGCCTAAAAACAGTCTTAGTTTGAAATCAGTAGTATCAGCACCAAATTATTGAAAGCAGGAAGTAGAAATTAAAGTTTCTGTGGCACAATGGCCACATCTGGTTTCATTTCAGATGTATTGGGTTGCCTCCTCCAGAACATCACAGATCTCCCACAAGGACCCTAAGCAATAACAAAGGTTTTTTATTCATGCACCAAAGTTAGTTAGCAACATTTCAGCTACTGTTTACTTTATGTACATCCTGTGAGGCTGTGAAGGACAGAGATTAGTTTTAAATGTGTACCGGTGCTACTTCCTGTAGTATCTGTTGTATTTACGTGTATCTTATAACTATAGTTGTTCACCTGGGAACTGAGTTACTCAGTTTTCTCAGTTTTCAGGAAGGGCTTTTAATTGTCATATAAAAATCTCTACCAAGTAAACGCACCGTTGGTTTCATGCCCTATAAAAAAATCAGTAGGAAAAGGAGTCTTGAAGACTAGAAGAGGTCTACCAATGTAGAATCTAAAAACACAATCCAGAGAGGTAGAGGAAAACTTCAAATAAAGTGCGTGAGTTCTTAAATACTTCTGAGTGGAAACCAAGCGACATTTTCTCTTTCAACAAATGCTATTTCAGAATTGTTTTGGAGGATTTAATATCTTATGGGAAATGCTCATAAAGGGAGATAACGCAAGAGAGAATTTGTTTCTCTCTTTTGTTAAAAAATTGTCAGAAAATTGTGTATCAAACTTAGGGTTCTGTGTGTATAGTATCACCTAAACAGAGAACGCATATTTAAATCTGGAGTGTTTGAAAGGTCAGAGCTAAAAGATACTCTGCAGAATTTTTGGGTTCAGAAGCTGTCATGTCGAAGCTAAAGCTGAACAATTTTGTCTCCTCCTGCGCTGGAAGGCAAAACATAATACTGAAGAATTACACTTCACTCACTATGATATTACCGAGTAAACCCTGGAGGAAAAGAAAGGGAATTTCATTCTAGACTGTTTCAAGTTATATTTCTCTTGTATTCAGGTGATGAGCTAGCAAACTAGCCATCCCTATCATTATTGTTGTAGTAATTTTTATAATGATTATTTTATTACGTTGACAAGAAAAAAGAAATAATGGTCAAAAAAATTGGATGTTTCAGTTCTGGGGAGGACAAGCTGATAGTGGAGAATGGTTTTGTTTTTCTGTGCCTTCCCTGAGGTATGCTTTTCTTACTGTTCTCACTCTGGCTGTTGTGCAGGTGGTTGACCAGATTGACACACTGACATGTGATCTGCAGCTGGAGGATGAGATGACAGACAGCTCCAAAACAGACACGCTGAACAGCAGCTCCAGCAGCACAACAGCCTCCAGCTTGGAGAAGGTGAAGGTGCGGGGCACGGCGCCCCTCATCAAGCCCCCCGCGCACCCCTCTGCCATCCTCACCGTGCTGCGGAAGCCGAACCCGCCCCCGCCTCCCCCTCGGCTGACGCCCGTCAGGTGTGATGAGCCTCCCAGGCCGCCTCCTTTGGCCAACCCGGTCAGGACCAATGGCACCCTGCTGCGGAACGGGGGCCTGCCCGTGGGGCCGGGCCGCATCCCCAACGGAGACGTGTGCTGCCTAGCCAGCAGTAACTTGGAGAAGGCGGTGATGCATCCCGTGGGGCACAGACCCGAGAAGGAGCGGTGTGCCCAGCCGGGCGCCAGGGAGCGCGTACGGTTCAGTGAGAAAGTGCAGTACCACGGCTACTGCCCCGACTGTGACGTGCGGTACAACATCAAAAACAGGGAGGTGCACCTGCACAGCGACTCGGCCCGCGCTGCGGGAAAGCTGCCACACCAGTGCCCCCCTCTGCCGCCTCCTCCGCCTCCGCTGCCTCCATTTCTTCTGGAAAATGGAGGGTTGGGGATAAGTCCCAGTAATAGCTTTCCTCCTCCAAGACCTGCAACTGTGCCTCCACAAACTGCGCCAAAACCCCAGAAGACCATCTTGAGGAAATCAACCACTACGACAGTGTGAAGTATGCCCCTTGTAATAACTCTTTGTTTTTTCCTATATATAAACATAAATAGGTAATGAGCACTTTCTACTTGAGCAATAAAAAGACCCAATGTATTACACCCTGCGTCCAGTGAAGTGGCATAAAAATCACATGGTAAGTACAAAGAGGAATACCTGTTGGTCTTATTTGTGCTCACCAAAAATACCCTTATGGCAAAGGGTGCTGAAAAAATACTCATTCTTTAGCACCGAAGTTGTAAACATCTGTAGCAGTTTCTTATTTGTAGCATGGTTTAAAAGACAGTGAAAAGAAAGTTCAGTGTGAAAATACTGCCTAGCGGTACGTGATAGATTTCAGTCTATCTGACATAAGGGAATAACCATTTCTCTCCTGGGTTTTGGGAATTATCAAATGTCTTTTCATGAAGCAAAGTGGAATACCAGGTAACAGCCTTTGACTGAATTCTAGCAAACGCTTTTTTTCTCTTCTTGAGTGCTGGAGCAAACTCAGTGTATGTGGGGTGGTTGCAGTAGGAGGTAATCACTGGACTCCCAGCAGCCTGGTCTTTGGTGGGGAAGTAAAGAAATAATTGAAATGTATGTTGGCATGGCCTCTGGAAAACTGAGTTGCATTTTTTTTCTCATTGTCTCAGTGCGTCACTACCGATGTAAAGTACAGAGTTCTGAGATGAGCAGGGATGGTCCCATTAAGTTCCCATTTTTTCTCCATCTGCAAAATGGTAGTGATATTTTATCTTACTGTGCACTGGCAGTAGACTGAAAAAAACAAAGCCCAGTCCTGTGTTTTTCACAAAGCTTTTGTCTGGTGCAAATCTTCTTTTTGAAGGCAAAGAAAATGTTGCTTAAGGCCTCCAAGGACATCCACTTAATTCATGTAAAGAGCTTTGAAGTTGAAAAGCTCTGTGCAATTATGGAGCATTAACATGCAAAACAAGATATTTTACATGTTATCACATTTTGATGGTGAACCCAATTAATATTCTTACTAGTTGAAAAAAAGTCTTCAGTGTTTTTAATTATTTTATGAGAGAACATCCTTTTATTCTCACAAAAAGAATTGCAGGGACTTAGAGTTTAAACAAACATCTAGTCAGTGTAGAAAATCTGATAATAAATCTGTTATTTACAAAACTTGTGCCAAAATAATCTCAATGGCCAACATCAAATGCTATATTAAAAAAGTATGCTTATTTCAGCTGAAATATAAAAGGTACTTTATGGCAACACAGAAAAAACCAGACAAAACAGATTTTAAATTTTAATTTTTATTTACATCTAGTAATAGGTATTAAACAGATACTTACGTTTCCCTGTGTACGTATTCTAGTATTTAAACAGAAATAATCATTGTAACAAAAGTCCCATCAGATGCCTACTGTTTGTAAACCTTTGCAGTAAGCAAATATTTTATTGTGTGCAAATACACATCCAGGGTCTAATGCTTCGTGAAATATTCCCTGCATAAAAGGCAAAGAAAAAGAATCATCCTAAATTCTTAATCATGCTTTCCCCTCATGCCTCCCATGTGTTTTTCATGATGCACTTTACATTTGGTATTGTTTGACTCTACTTAATCCCACGAGAGCTGTTGCCAAGTGGAGTAAGTCCAGGCACTCAGGCAGCAGGAGACAACAACTCATTCTGCATCTGTGTGAGATCTTTGCTGTCCAAAGATCAGGTTATGGCAGGTGGATTCTGCTCACGTGCTGGAACTCCACAGCACCTCCCTTGCTCATACATTGAAAACTACATTTAAAACCACTGGAACAATGTGGAGACATATCCACAGTGCATAGCTGCAGGTTTTTCTTTTAAAAAGAAAATTCCTGCTGTTCTTACTTTATCACTGCTATACAGGTCATGTACCTATTATGAGCTAGTTTAGTATTTTTTTCATTCTTAAACAAGCTACTGCTTACAAGAAATAAGATAATGCAAATCAAATATTGCACATAAAATATTAAAGGAAGCAACACTGAGTAATTTTAGGGGGTTATGTTTTGGTGCATATGTGTTACCTCACTTGGCTTAATTGTTTTTGGTATGAACTCACCTCTGATAGCAGAGCACTGCATTTCTCCTCTGGACTTGTCAGAGTTTCGTGAGCATGTTAACACCTCCAAATTGGATGCAGTACTCAGTGGATGTGCATTGATATATCCGTGTAAATTTCAGTTTTGTTACACTTCTCAGCTCTGGAAATCTTAAAACAGTATCCAAGTTTCAGCTGTTAATGTTCAGTTTCTTGCATCTCATGCTTGGTCTTCTCTTTCAGAAGTGCTTTCTCGTCTCTTTCCCCACACCTCCTGAATGTCTTCATATGATATGGCTGTGCCATGAAAAGGTGCAGCTTTTCAAATGCAATGCTATCTTTGGGCAGAAATGCAGTTTCAAAATGTGATGGAAAAACATTGATTTTCTGCAAAGTTTGATAACCCAGGCTTTCTTTAATGCAACACATTCCAAGGTCTCTGTTAAATCATAGTACAAACATTGAATCAATTATATTTTATTGAGAATGTCTCTGGCCTGTGTCCTATTGTAAGGTACTTTTGTCAGAGTAATAATTTCACATTAATAATGTGTCAGAATAAAATTAAGGTTAAAACAGGTAAACTTGCAAAATATGGGAAACAATTAACTTTAAATTTTGCAGCACTGTTGGACAAACTGCTAATAGAAATGGCGCAACAACAAATGCAATACTGTATTCAGCCAGCATTTTTTTAAATTTTACATTTATATTAGGAATGTAAAGTCTGTGAAGCATTTTTGAGCACTTACAAGACAGTATGCTTCACACCTTACTGAGGAAACCAGAACTGGAGAGGAGTTGTCTGCGTTTGTAATATGAATGTAATATTCTGTGAGATTACATCTAGTGTTTTGCAAAAATATTAATACCTGAAAAAAATGAAAGTCCAGTAACAGTACTCAGAGCTTTAATTCAGTGTTTGCCATCACATCAGTCTTCTGTCTGGCTTTGATTCCCTAAGGTATTTTAAAATCCGAACTGTCCAGATCTAGACTTCTCAGATGCAAATAGGAGAAGGTGGTTTCTATCAATTTAATGAAGGGGACAAGCTTAGGAAAATTTGTAATAATGACATTCATTAAAAAAGTTAACACATGAATGCATTGCAAGAAAGGAAAACTAGGAGGGTAAAATCCAATAACAATCCTTTTGAAGGACATAGAGTAGGAATCTTCAAAAATATCATGGATCTTCCTACCGCCTGGTAAAAGTCACTGTTCTTCCTTCTCTCTTGTTGTCTGGAGTTGTTACACCTTTCATCACATCATCTATTTTTCTTAAAAAACAAGAAAAAGTTCCAAATATTCATTGATGTTTTTTATTATTGAATCAATATTTTATTTAAAATATGATGTGAACTAAGTCAAGTACACTACAGCTCATGTTATTAGCTTTCTTCAGATAATTTGTTTATTGGTTTTGAAGCAGAGAGCAGTATCTTTAATTACCAGAGAGATTTGTATATGGATGTTTGCTCAGATCTCTTTTTTTTTTCCATGTTCTAATTATGGCTTTCATTTCAGTAATGCCACAAACAGTAACTTTACATGTGCATGTAAAATCATACTGTGGTTGCTGTGTCACTTGTCTGACGTAGTCTTAAAGTAGGCGTGAGTATTGGGCACATATTTTTGCAGAGGCAGCATTTCTCACAGCCTATTTGTATATATGCTGTGAGCCATGCTTTTTCAGGGGCTGTGTGTGTGTGTTTAGAAGCAAAATACCTATCCACTGCTCAAACTAGTAATCATATTGAAAGCATAATTCTCACAGGTGCAGAGAGGTCTTGCAAGTGAGGTGTGCACAAAAGCATGTGGTAGAAATGTATATGGTAAACCTTGCTAAGGACAATTGCTAGAATACTCAATCTGAAAAAATATATGGCATCTGTTCTAAAACACGTCGTGTTTTGTAGGGGTATTTGTGATATATCTCATGCCATATTTACATGTGGCAGCCTAAAATCTCTGTGTCTGTATGAGCACAGACCACAAATGAGGCAGCAGCAACAGCAGCAGCTGCATTGGTGTTATGGGCTCAGTATCCTGTGGAGCAGTGCATGCCAACTGCAGTACAGCCTCATCTTTGGAAGCAGTTACATGTTGATGGTTTTTAGTTGGGGAAAAAGTAGCAGGGATTTTATGTCAATCACCTGTTTTATGGTGGCTAATAGTCCAACAGAGCAAGTTCCTGCATCAGTCATTGTTTTGGCAAGGGATTTGTAGTAATCCATCTTGGGATAGCTCTGGGGAGCACAAGACTTTAATTTCTGATTTTAAATGATTTGACATGTCTCTAAGTCATGCTGGTCAAAGAGCTCTCCCGTTAGCTGAGACTGGAGCTGCTGGGATAAATGGAGCTGACCATGTATCCTGCTGCAGGAGAGAGGCCCGTGCTCGAGGCAACCGGTGCAAGTCTGCTCCTGTTCTCTGTGCCCTCGCATTTTTTCACGTATGGCAATGTTCTTGTTGCTACATGGTGGGAGAGTTTTGTTAGAGAAATTACACCTGCACTCTGTTCATCAGCTGAGCTGTATTGTTTCAGTGGTGAAGCATAGCTGTATTTAAATTGCCTGGTCTTTTGTAATGCTAAATCTTTAGATTGAAGCAAGGGTTTTCTTATTTTTGCAGTAATCATTCTTCAGGTTATACAAATAAGATGATAATCATCATGCAGGTGTGATGAAGGTGGAGTAGAACTTCTCATACGTTGAGGGACTGAGTTTGTTATTGCAGGACTATGTATCTTTTGTCTCATGAAAATGGTTTTTATGGACAAGTGAGAGGAAAGTAGAACATAAATTGCACCCAATAGCCAGCCAAGAGCAGTACTTTGAGGAATGAGTAAAACCAGAATCATTCTGCTGCCTTGCTTGGGAAAGATAAGGAGTCCAGGAAGGTCTAGGAATTGCTGTATCTTCTCCTCATGACCAGAGGTTTTTTCTTTAATTCCTGAAATATTAGATGTGTATACTACAGTTCTTTAAGGAACTTAGCACAATCTATCTCATTGTTATTTGTAAATTATATTAATGAAAAAGAAAGTTTTTGTAAGAGCTTTCTGATACCACAGCTGTCTCTAGATGTTGTTTGTCTGATATTTTGAATAACTTCTTATGCAATCTTGCAAGCAATAATAGGAAAAATTACGTAAGAAGGGAAAATAACAGGCAAATTATGAAAAAAAAACTTTCAGGAGTTTTTCAGGAGTAAGTACACTTAAACACTGTTTAAGTGTATTCCTCGGTGGTGCTTACATGATGATAACAACGTCAATATGAGTGCTTATTTTTCTTTATGTAGGGTTCTTATCATTATTTGAAAATCTTGAGTGGTGAGATTAATCTAATTATTATATTAAGTGGTAAGGAAAAAGTCAGTCAGTAACAGAAATTCTCATAGAAATATTTATTTCCTTTCAGTTCAGCATTGATTTTCCTAAGTAAAAGTTGCGTGTGTTGATCTCCTTCTTGGACAAATTAGCATATGAAAACCAGAACATTACGATAGCATATTTTTGTATAAATCTCTAATGCATACAAAATACTTTGGTATTCCTATTTGGAAATACAGTGATGATTGTATTAAAAAATTGTCTACATCCATATATCCCTTCAAATCAAGTTTAAAGCTCTCTCAACAAGTCCTGGTAACTCCTGAGCTATGATCCTTTTTCTCTATTTGTTGACAGTGGGCTTGGTGTTGTATAAACTGACCTGTGATCAAAACCCCCAAAATTCTGCTGGTCACACCAGTCTCTAAGCCAGGTATTATTATTCTTCATGATTTTCCTGTTTCTAACCCCTTCATTCCTTGCAAATAGGAGGACAGAGAGAACACAACTTGTGCTCCAGATCCTTTGACCAGTTGTCTCAAGGCCCTGAGGACCTGCTTGACTCTCTGAAGCCTCCTTGACAGGATTTCATTGCTGCCTATCCAAAAAGCCAACAGAGGTGATAATCAGTGGGCTGTACCAGCTTGGGTTGTTTCTTGGTGATGTCTCTTACATGGGCCTCAGGGAGGCAACTCACCTCCCTGTGGGTCTGGTCGGCAAATGGGGCCCTCCATTCCTCTCAGAAGGGAGTCACCTACTGGTGACTACTACCCTTCTTTTTATTTAATTCAGGAAGTCATGGTATGGGGGTAGGCTGCCCTGCCCTAGGCAACCCCTCCATCACAGAAGAACCTTAATCTCCATTCTCATTTCCCTTGTCTCTAGATTCCAGGGCCTCATACCAGTTGTATAAGGACAAGTGTGAAGGTGAGGCAAGTTGGGAGGGAATTCAGCGCCAGTCGTGGGTCAGGAGAAGAGTGAAGTCAGCACCATGAATTTTAGGAAAGCAACATTTCAGCTCTTTGAGAAGTTAATCAATGGGCACACCTAGGAAGCTGGGACAAGGGAGCAGAACAGGACTGGGAGATCTACCCATGTAGCACTGGAGCTCTCATTCCCCACATTTAAGAAATCTGGAAAGTGGAGCGAGAGGTCAGCATGGATGAATCAAAAACTGCTGGTTAAACAAAAAGGAAAGAAGGAAACACACAGATAATGGAAGCAGAGACAGGTATCCTGGGAAGATTTTAGGGAGAGCTTGCCTAGTTGTTTAGGTGTGAGGCCAGGAAGACCAAGGCATAGAGGGAGCTGAACTTGGCAAGGGATGCAAAGAATAATATGGGGAACAGGTTAATCAAACAGAAAAGGAAGGTCAAAGAAAGTATACAGCCCCTGATGAACACAGACTGGCAAACTGGTAACAGCAGACAAGGAGAAGGCTGAGGCACTAAACTTTTTCACTTCAGTCAATGGCTACCTCTCTTCCCACAGCTCTCAAGTGGCTGGAAGCTAAGTCCATCCCGCTGTAAATGAGGATCAGGTCTATAAGCACCCGAGGAACCTGAGTGTATGTAAGTCTGTGGGACCCAACGAGATACATCCCAGAGTACTGAGGGAATTGGCTGCTGTAGTTGCCACCACACTCTCCAGGATACTCAAAAAGTCATGGCAGTCAGGGGAAGTCCCAGGTGACAGGAAAAAGGGAAACACTGAACCAACCCATCTTTAAAAAGGGTAGAAAGAAGTAGTCTGGGAGCTACCAGCCTGTCATTCTCACCTCCCTGCCTGGGAAGATCATGGGACGGATCCTCCTGGAAGCTCTGCTAAGGAACACGGAGGATAGGGAGGTGATTTGAGGCAGTCAGCACGGCTGACCAACTTGTGATCTTCTACAATGCAGAGACTACATCAGTGGGCAGGGGAAGGACTACAGACATTATCTATCTGATTCCTGTAGGGCATTTGACTGAGTTCTCTCCAACATCCTTCTTTCTCAACTGGAGAGAGATGGCTAGACTATTCAGTGGAGTAGAAATTATTTGGATGGTCACATCCAAATAAGAGGGAACTGGTCAACAGCTTGATGTACAGATGGAGATCAGTGGCAAGTGGTGCCCTCAGGGGTCTGTACTGGGACCAGTGTTATTTAATATCTTCACAGATGACATAGATGAAGGGGTTAAAATCAGTTTTGCAGATGACACCAAGCTGAGTGGTGTGGCGACACTCCTGAAGGACAAGATGCCATCCAGAGGGACCTACACAAGTTTGAGAAGTGGGTCCATGGGAAACTCATGAGGTTCAATAAAGCCAAGTGCAAAATGCTGCACCTGGGTCATGTCAGCCCCCAGTATCCATGTAGGCTGGGGGATGAACAGATGAAGAGCTGCCCTGCTGAGGACTTAATGGGTACTGGGGGATCAGAGTTTGGACATGAGCTGGCAATGTGTGTACATAGACCAGAAAGCCAGCTGTATTTTGGTCACATCAAAAGTGTGACCTGCAGGTTAAGGAAAGTGATTCTCCTCCTCTAGTCTGCTCTGGTGGGACCCCAGCTGGAGTAGTGCATCTGCCTCTGGAGTCCTCAGTATGAAAGAGACATGGACCTATTGGAGCAGGTCCAGAGAAGGACATCAAAACTGAGCAGAGGGAGCACCTTCCTTACAAGGAATGACTGATGGACTTTGTATTATTTAGTCTGGAGAAGAGGTAGAGAAATCAGGACTGACATTGAACCCAGGAAGAAGGGAGGAGTGGAAGGTGATTTAAGACTTAGTTTTTATTTGTTATTTTTCTACTCTTACCTGATTGGTAATGAACTTATTTCTCCAAATCCAGCCTGTAGTGCCTGTGATGGTAATTGGTGAGGGGTCTCTTCCTTTACCTGATTCTACTCATGAGCCTTTTGTTATATTTTCTCTACCCTGTCCAGCTAAGGAGAGGGAGTGATAGAGCATCTTTCATGGGCTTTCATCCAGCCAGGGTCAGCTCAGGGTCTCACAAGCAGTGTCTAAGAGTGCCAAGATCTAGTGAGCTGTTACTGGAAAATACCTTTTCTTTATAATTAATCTTCAGAAAAAGTGCAAATTACAAATTCAGAAAAAGGAAAAGTAAATTCATACTGAAAGTTAAAATTTTCTGGATATTGTTTAACTTAAATAATTAAATGTTTAGAGGGAATTTATTCATTAATTCAGTGGAAATAACGTTTCTGACAGCAGAGGACCCATTAATATTGCAAAAAAACCGTAGGTATTGTTGTCTGAGTTAATAAAATCAGACTAGAAAAATATTTAAATTCTTCACAGTGAGAAGGACTTATTTGGAAAACCAGTCAGTAATCAACCTTATGAAGTCTTTGAATTAATTCTGCATTTCTCTAAAAAGGAGACACACTAAGGAAAGTACTATAGTCATAAGCAAGAAGGCAAAGTAATTTACTCTAATGCTCACTGTTAGCCATTAAAAGAACTGATACACCTTTCATTAAAAGACAGATGAAAAATATACTTTTCTGATGTAGCCAGCAGGTGCAGTTTTGTACTTGACAGAGAGGAGAGATGAAAAGAATCAGTTAAGCATGCCAGAAGCAATGAAAAAATTAAAATGTCAAACTTTATTTTTTATAGACAGGCACAACTCAGTACAAATTGCTCAGAGTGTTAATGAATTGCTTCTACTTATATGGTGACTTGAAAGGAATGTGTTGGATGGCTTTTATGAATATATATGGAAGTGCTTCTCTACCATTTAGAATTACGATTTCAGAACAAACCATCTTTCTGTATCTGTTTGGAAAATCTACAGCAGAACAGCATACTCCAGATCAACTGTAATGACAAATCCTTTGGCAGCCAAAGTGCTTCTCAGCTATGCAGATATCGATCTCAGGATCAGTCAGCAGATGCAGCCATAAACAAACACTCTGCAAATTCCAGTGCTGATGTAACTTTATTTAACCGTGCTCTGTTTCTGGGAAAAACATCCTAACCCACCTTTGCTGATCATTTCTGCATCATCCCTATAATAAGTCAACTACAAACATTTTTGCAGTGCAGCAGTGAACTAGTTGAGTGGCCCAGGCTGTCTGAAACAATGTTCATCCCCAAAATCAGTCAGTCAGGCTGTGAAAGAGGAGAGCGGAAAAAGAATCAACCTTGTCACAGAGATGTGGGGTTTTCCTTGACCTGGCTTGTTTCTGAAAAGAAAGTGTGAAAAGAATGCAGGAGAAATGTTTTCATGTATACATACCTAGATATGTTTCAAATATGTTTTTGGGCTTCACAAAAATAACGAAGGATAAAATATAATCAAAATAAGATTTTGAGTTGTATTATGATGTGATTTAATGCATCCTTCTAGAAAAATAGACCTTTTAATAAGAATTAAGGAAATCTAGCATCCTATTTCTGAGACATTTATAATATATTTCTGCACCAAGTTGTCATAATACCAGTAAAGTAAGAAATACATAAAGAGCCTTTGTTGGATGTTTATTTTCTAAAGCATAATCCTTGCAGGTATGAATGAAACAGAAACTGATTTTTTACAACAGGAAAAACACCACTCTTGTTTGTATTAATGAGATAGTAGTCAAGATATACTCGTAGTCAAGAAAGTAGTCAAGATATACTCAAGATATAAGACAGTAATCAAGCTTTTTTTTCTGTTAAGGACTTTTTTTATTTCTGGGGGGATTTTTTTTCTTTTTGTTCTAGCAAGCATGGCATGAAAGTTGTGTATTCTTATTTTTCTTTTCTCTTTTTAGTCGTCCATTTTGTGTTCCTTCCAAAAAAAAAAAAAACCCCACAAACAAAAAAGCACCAAAAAAAGCCAAAACAAAACAGAAACCCACAAAACCCAACCAACAAACCAACCAGGAAAAAAAAGAAAGAAAAGAGAGAGAGAAAAAAATTATTTCTTTGTGATATAAAACACAACATGTTTGAGCATTTTTAAATACATTAGTAATGCTCACATTTTCACCTTCTGAGGAACTCTGACAATTGAAGTACTTGAAGTACTAGTTAGGGAAAAACTGACATACAAAAAAATGAAAGTAACAGTCAGTAAAACAATAAATTCAGTGGAATTTTGATAAACATATATCAATAATTACTGAACAGGCTGACAAAGAGACTCATCTGATAAAGATTCAGGGCTCCCATGAGTTTTGACAAAAACAGTTCGAGGTTTACAAAAAGAAATTGTAAGACTCCTCTAACAGCTTACCTAGAATGTCATATATATGTACCTGCACTGACCTAGTGATTGCTACATAACACTGGTTATGAGTCTCTACAGGAAACCTTGGGCAAGCCCATAGGCCAGATTTTCGTGTGCATTTGTTTTCATAACCCAAAATATTTTTCTCATAATAAATTGAGAATATTTATTAATGTATTTAACATAATTTTGTAAGCCCCGCCATAATATGTTACTGATAAAGTATATCACTCTGTGGTAGATGTCTTTAACATTTCCAGTAATCACACCTACTGAAGAAATGAGGAAATACAGCTATGACAGTACATAATTTATAATTTATATATTTGAAATCTGTATATACAAATGAATACTATCCTGAATACTTTAGAGACTGATGATTTTTTTCCCTGTCATGACCTGATTTTTAAGTGCAAGAGTAGTATTTTGAGATCATGTCTAACTTGTACACTTCTTGTTGGACGCTGTTTGGAGACCAGCTGTGCTATTTGAAAACAGTTTAAACTTGGGGTTTGCCAAAACTTGCAAAAGAGCTGTAAATACTGAAATAGTCCTCATTTTATGATAGTACAACACATTGTTCTAATTAGCAGAATCTTTTGTTACTATTTGTTGAGTAAATTATTATTTATTTGCATGAAAAGGATATAATGTCTTTGTGGCCAGAAGAGATGAGAAAATAATTTTAAAAATATAAGTGTCTACATCTGAAAGCTGACAGCCAACACTGGCTTTGTCTTGTTAGGGTTTAAAATCCATCTACTTTGGTTTATTGTCATTTAGGTTTGAAGTTGTCACAGTGATGTGCAGACCAATTATGCCAGTGTTCAGTACAAAAGTACAGAAAATTGAGGACTTTGTTCCAAGTAGTTTATAATTTGGTGTCATCTGAGGTCAGTTCTGATCACACTCACACTTAGGAGTAAGTCTCCAAGTGGGAAACAGCATTTAAAGCCTGAATTGTATTACTTAGGTAGAAGAAGAATTAAACAAGGAAAGTGTTGCAGCAGAATAGTAAATACATATAAACCTAAGCCTCAACATTTAAATTTCCTAGTACCAATGTGATTTTTACATACATTGCTTATTTTCATCCCCTTCTTTTTTTTGGTACTCAGCTCCAACTGTGAGAAGACATGGTGTTTAGTCATTTCTTCTAAGGCTAGGGGGATAAGAAATAAGGTTGCAAATAAATTGACTTGTTGATATCTAGAAAGAGGACTTCCAGTGTAACAAGCTTCAGTGTTGATATTGTCTGAATTCACAGACTGAGGCAGGAAAACTATTAGAAAAGCATTTGTATATACTAGTTGTTTTTAACAATCTTCTTTCGCTATCACTCCTTAACCATGCATACTGGACATTAATTATTTGTCTCTCAGACATGCAATGAATCTTTTAAACTGTGTTTAAATGAATATTTCATGAGTATTCAGCACCTGTGCTTTGTGGTGTGTTTTCAAGGAAAATTTGATCTAAGAGTGGAGGCTTTAAATGTTGGACACACAAAGCAGGGAGCTTTATCATAGTGCCATAAGATTCTAGGAAAAAAGGTACATATTGTAAATTATTAAGAGGAAAAAACTATGGTATTAGCTTTCTGTTTAACAGGAAATTTTCTGTGTGATAAGACAAACTTGCATCACTCTGCTTCATCTAGATTGATTGGAAAAACTATGAACTGTACATCAGTGAAGAACTGATGGGAAAGAGGAAAAGGCTGAGGTACTGAACAACTTTTTTGCCTCTGTCTTCACTGGTAACCCCTCTTCACACAAGTCTCAACTGGATGGACATCAGGATGGGGACTGGGAGAACAAAGGCCCTCCCACTCTAAGTGAAGAAAAGGTTCATGAGCACCTGAGGAACCTAAGTATATATAAATCTCTGGGACCCAATGAGATGCTTTCCAGAGTCCCAAGGGAATGGTCTGATTGAGTTCCCAAGCCACTCTCAATGATACTAAAAAATTCATAGCAGCCAGGTGAAGTCCCAGGTGACAGGAGAAATAGTTGCTGTACCCATCACTAATGAGAGTATAAAGGAGGACCCTGGGGAATAGCAGCCTGTCAGCCCCATCTCCATGCCTGGGAAGATGACGGGACAGATCCTCCTGGAAGCTCTGCTAAGGCACAGAGAGGACAGGGAGGTGATTTGAGGCAGCCAGTACGGCTGCGCCAAGGGTGAGTCCTGCCCGACCAGCCCAGTGGCCATCTGTGATGGAGTGGCCACATCAGTGTGTGAGATATCATTTATCTGGACTTCAGTAAGGCCTTTGACATGGTCCCCCACAACATCCTTTTCTCTAAATTGGAGAGATTCTGCAAATCAGCTGTTAGGTGGACAAGAATGTGTGGGATGGTCACATCCAGAGGGCAGTGGTCAATGGCTCAGAGTCCCAGTGGCAAGCGGTGCCCTCAGGGGTCTGTACTGGGACCAGTGTCATTTAACATCTTCATTAATGACATAGACAAAAGGATAGAGTGCACCCTCAGCAAATTTGCAGATGACACCGAGCTGAGTGGTGTGGTGACACTCCTAAATGATGGGGTGCCATCCAGAGGCAAGCTGGACAAGCTCGAGTAGTGGACCCATGGAAATATAATGAGGTTTAATAAAATCAAGTGCTNCATATTGTAAATTATTAAGAGGAAAAAACTATGGTATTAGCTTTCTGTTTAACAGGAAATTTTCTGTGTGATAAGACAAACTTGCATCACTCTGCTTCATCTAGATTGATTGGAAAAACTATGAACTGTACATCAGTGAAGAACTGATGGGAAAGAGGAAAAGGCTGAGGTACTGAACAACTTTTTTGCCTCTGTCTTCACTGGTAACCCCTCTTCACACAAGTCTCAACTGGATGGACATCAGGATGGGGACTGGGAGAACAAAGGCCCTCCCACTCTAAGTGAAGAAAAGGTTCATGAGCACCTGAGGAACCTAAGTATATATAAATCTCTGGGACCCAATGAGATGCTTTCCAGAGTCCCAAGGGAATGGTCTGATTGAGTTCCCAAGCCACTCTCAATGATACTAAAAAATTCATAGCAGCCAGGTGAAGTCCCAGGTGACAGGAGAAATAGTTGCTGTACCCATCACTAATGAGAGTATAAAGGAGGACCCTGGGGAATAGCAGCCTGTCAGCCCCATCTCCATGCCTGGGAAGATGACAGGACAGATCCTCCTGGAAGCTCTGCTAAGGCACAGAGAGGACAGGGAGGTGATTTGAGGCAGCCAGTACGGCTGCGCCAAGGGTGAGTCCTGCCCGACCAGCCCAGTGGCCATCTGTGATGGAGTGGCCACATCAGTGTGTGAGATATCATTTATCTGGACTTCAGTAAGGCCTTTGACATGGTCCCCCACAACATCCTTTTCTCTAAATTGGAGAGATTCTGCAAATCAGCTGTTAGGTGGACAAGAATGTGTGGGATGGTCACATCCAGAGGGCAGTGGTCAATGGCTCAGAGTCCCAGTGGCAAGCGGTGCCCTCAGGGGTCTGTACTGGGACCAGTGTCATTTAACATCTTCATTAATGACATAGACAAAAGGATAGAGTGCACCCTCAGCAAATTTGCAGATGACACCGAGCTGAGTGGTGTGGTGACACTCCTAAAGACAGGATGCCATCCAGAGGGACCTGGATAAGCTCCAGAAGTATGTCTGTGGGACTTAAATGATATTCAAAAAGGCCAAGTGCAAGATGCTGCACCTGGTTTGGGACAATCCCTGGTATCAGTCCAGGCTGGGAATGAAGGGATGGAGAGCAGCCCTGTGAGAAGGATTTGGGAGTGCTGGTGGGTGAGAGGCTGGACATGACCTGGCCATGAGCACTCACAGCCCAGAGAGCCAAACGTGTCCTGGGCTGCATCCAAAGCAGCGTGGGCAGCAGGGCAGGGAGGGGATTCTGCCCCTCTACTCTGCTCTGCTGAGACCCCACCTGGAACCCTGAATTCAGATCTGGGATCTGCAGCACAGGAATTGACCTGTTGGAGTAAGTCTGGAACAGGGCCACCAAGGTGATTACTAGGCGGGAGCACCTCTCCTAAGAGAAATTACTGAGAGAATTGGGATTTTTCAACTTGGAGAAGAGCAGGCTTTGAGGTGACCTAATTCCAGCCTTACAGTACCTGAAGGGAGCCTATGAGAAGCCTGGAGAAAGATTTTTATTACAAGACAAAAGGGAATGGCTTCAGACTGAAGGATAGTAGGTTTAAATTAGATATTAGGAAGAACTGTGAGGTTGGTGAGGCACTGGAACAGGTTTCCCAGAGAAGTTGTGGATGCCCCAATTTCAGAGGTGTTCAAGACCAAGTTGGATGGGGCTCTGAGCAGCCTGGTCTAGTAGGAGGTGTCCCTGTCCGTGGCAGTTAGAAGAGATGATCTCTGAGGTCACTTACAACACAAACCATTCTGGAATTCTGTGATTTGTTTTTTTCTCTAATTTAGCCTGTGAGTCTTTGCTCTGTGGTGGAAGATGGTCACCCATTTGTGTTGATAAGACCACACATGGTCAACTATGACCTAGATGTCCTGCATTTTTATTTTATAGAAACTGGTGCATGGAAATGGAAGACAGATTAAGGACACTGCTGTGTTCTTTGCTTTTGCCAGGGAGTGATTTGTAATTTTTGGTACAGACTTGGACTAGGAAACTTGCAGATTTCCTAGGGTCCCAAATTTAGATAGGCTGGGTAACTGCATATGTTCAGTTTACGTAGCAAAGGGGTGGGGGCTGTGGGGGTTACATCTATGACAAGATGCCAGAAGCTGTGCCCATGTCAGACAAAGCCATTTTCTCAAAGATGGATCTGCTGCTGACCAAAGCTGAGCTGTCAACAATGTTGGTTCACATCTGTGGTAACATATTGTCCTTATTTCCTATTATTCCACTCTGGCCTTTGATTGGTGGTAGATCAAATTTTTCAAGTCAAGTCTGTTTTGCCTGTGATGGTAATAGATAAAGGGTTTCCCTGTCCTTATCTCTTTATGCCATTAGCATTTTGTCATACTTTGTCCCCCCATCCAGCTGAGGATGGGAGCAATAGAATGACTTGGTGGGGACCTGGTCAGCACCAGCTGAGGTCAGCCCACCAAGTGACTCGTGTTCACACGCCTGGCACTACCTTGGTGGAGTTGATCTGTTGCCCAAGCCTGACCCAGGTGAAAGTCACAGCAGCTGGAGTGCAATGCATGTTCAGCATTTGTTCCCATACAGATTTGCTTAGGTACTTGTGTGACGGCAAAAAAGGGCACTCTGCATTAACATGACCCCGATGCCGTCTTTATGGCTTGCTGCAACATGGAAATTGGAAGGGGCTGGCCTACCTTCTCTACCTGGCTTTTCTTCTCAAGGCCCAAGCTCTCAAATGAAGCATGAAACTTGAATGAAATGGCACACGCTGTGGTCTTTTTTCATAATGTGTTACACAAACAAAATCAAAGGAAAATTTTCTTTACATTTCAATTTCACATTTATTTTATTCTGTGTTAAAAGAACAATTCCAATTTATTTTATGTTGAAAGGACTAAATAGAAGGATCACAGCACAGGAACTAATTTTTCAGAAAACTTTGGTATATGTATTGTTTGATTATGAAATTAGATACTGTATAATCTCTTATCTGTGATAGAACCACAGCTGTCTTTTCCTTTTCTAAATAAGGGATCTGAGGTCAGTTTTATGTATCTTCAGAGGAAGCTTACAACTTGTACTGAATATAAGCAAGTAGAACACATGATTTTTGGTTGCAATCAAATGTGGTTGCTATTGGACAAAGCAGATACTACAGTACAAATATTGTTAAAATATTGTTAATATAGCTAACCATTGTAGACTTAATCTTCTTAAAACCTTTTTTTTTTTTTTTAATTTTTTTTTGTGAAGACTGATAATAAATTACAGCATGAGCCCAGAAGAATTAATTTCTGGGCAAATTGAATCCACCTAAAGGCAGGCAGCAGTGAAGTGTAAAGAGATTATGAAGACTGCAGGGAAAGGATGACTAGCAGACATTTTCCCTGACTTATTTCTGAAGGAAGAACTGAAAGGGAGAGAAATGCATCTAGTGGGTGAACAGAACATGTGCCACAGGGACATGGGATTTAGTAGTTCATTTTACTTTCTAGTTTCTTGGTATGGGTCCAATTTATTGTGGTAACTCGTTTATCACTTACCATCTGTTTCTTGTGATGCACAACAGTGAAAAGTTTGTTTGGCCTGTTTCCTTTGGAGAAGTGTTTTGGTAATTTCTTATTACTTATTAATGCTTTTCCAAACCCAAGAGCTTAAAGTGACTTGAGGTATTAAAACCCAGAAATTTTACATACTCACTTTTTATCATTTTTACTTACTGTCAGAGAGCTTTTTGGCTGTCCAAACTATACAGGTGCCACATTCATTTTGCATTAGAAGCTTTTTCAACACAGTCAGTAGCAAGTATTTTGGCTTAGTGTTAAAATTTTAAAACTATTTTATTTCCTTCAGTTATTATGGCATGCCCATATTTATATGGAAGCAAATATTTAAGTGTTGCTAACAAGAACAGTGGACAAACTAGGAAAAAATGTTCCTCTGGTCAAGCTTTCAAAATATGAAACTTCTTTATGGGCACATAATTTTAGAATGATGCTTTAATAATTTATTTTAAAAAGCCAAAGCTCCAACTTGAATGGAGGAGCTTGCTACTGTTTCAAACATGAAAAATTTAAAAACATTTATAAGCATTTCTCTGTGTGCATATCTGTACATAACAGTGTTGTAGCAAACAACTGCAAGCTTATGCTGTTATTTCTTGCCCTTTTTAAGACATAAAATTTTATTGGGCAGTTAGGATTTGAGTCCCTTTAATACCTGTCAAAAGTTATTAAGCATCAGATGTTGGAACCTGGGGCATTGTTGAGGGTTACATTTGTTAAGAGGCTGCTGATTGCAGCAAGTACTGCAGAGAGCAATAGGAAGTTATTACCTACTCCCCCCTCCAAAGGCCCAAACCTTAATTTACAGCTCAGTAACAGCATTCCATGGCCAAATGCCATTGTCAAAGCCATGCCATGCCATTGCAGGGCTGAAAAGGAGAGAACTTTGGAGAAGATGGATAAGCAGGATTAAGAGGTGATGAAAAGAAGGACCACACTGAAATGGAAAGCAGAGGGTGAAGTAGGGGTGAACAAAAAACATTGAAAGAAGAATGCAAGAACAACAAGCTAACTCAGAAAATATTCTGACTTCATCATCACTGTCTGACATCCCACCTTAGATTAGATTTATAGGTAATTTCTAAGTGACGTCTTCACAAAATTGCTTTCCTGAAAGGCATGTGACACAAAGTGATAAAACATTTAACATTCATTGGCTTTCTATTCAATATGCAAGGAATGGGCAGAGGACATTTGCTTTAGTTCTGTATCTTCGTTTGTGTGCTTTTTTTTTTTTTTTTTTAATTCTCATAATGCCTGGAAGTCCTTTGACTAAACAGGAAATTTTGTTTTGAACTTTTATGACTAACATAACCACAGGAAAGCTAAGAGCATTGCTGGGATTTCAAATAGAAGAAGTGCAGCATGAAGTAGATAACATTTTATAAAAGCCATACAAGTGGTCCTGGGAGTAAATGGAAATTATAGAAGTACAGATGCATCTTATAGAACATGACAGTTAAAAGGGAGTTGCATTGAAATATCATTTTAACTAGCTTAGACAGAAATTAACCCTCTGAATAGACAAGACCAAAACCATCCCTAGAGCCAGTGCCTAGGTTATTGCATCAGGGGTGAATTGGGCCCCATGTACTGATGATAGGATATGGAGCTTGAAAAGGACATGAACAAAAATGAATTGGAAACAGATGTCAGAAAGAATTTTTAGAATCATGCATTTATGGAGTAGCTACTGGGCAAGGCGGTTGATGAAAAACACAAAGGGACGAGAAGAAGGAAAAGAGAGGGAGAGATTGACATATTTTACTGCTTCAGCTAAAAACAATCTGTGCAGGTGATGTCTAATGTCCCTAACATTTCTTCTTTTACTCACTACCACGTTAAAATATAAAATAGCAATATTGAAACGTGTTGAATCAGTCTCTTAATATTTTGCAGTGTATCGGTCATATTATCAAACCATAGAATGATTTGGGGTAGAAGGAACCTTTAAAGACCATCTATTTCAAGCCCCTGTCATGAGCAGGGGTGTATTCAGCTGCATCTAGTTGCTCAGAGCCCTATCCAAACTGACACTGAATGTTTCCAGGGATAGGAAATCTATAATCACTCAGAGAAAACTGTTCCATTTTTTCACTACCCTAATTGTAAAAAAAGCTTCCTTATATTCATCTAGCCTGAATCTATGCTCCTTTTGTTTAAAACCATTACTCCTTGTCTTATAATTGCAGACACTATTAAAAAGTCTGTTCCCATTTGTTTTTGTAAGCCCCCTTTTAAATTATTCAAATGTTGCAATGAAGTCTCCCTTTACTCTTTTGTCCAGGCTGAACAATCCCTAATTTCTCAGGCTTTCTTCATAGGAGAGGTTCTCCAGCCCTCTAACAACTTTTGTGTCCCTCGCTGGACTCACTCCAACAGGTAGGTCCATGTCTT
Organism: Leptocoma aspasia; assembly: GCA_013399835.1. Taxonomy (NCBI): domain Eukaryota; kingdom Metazoa; phylum Chordata; class Aves; order Passeriformes; family Nectariniidae; genus Leptocoma; species Leptocoma aspasia. The sequence goes on along the minus strand of VXAX01002258.1, from coordinate 521,449 downwards.
TCCTGTGCTGGGACCCCAGATCTGGATGCAGGGTTCCAGGTGGGGTCTCAGCGGAGCAGAGCAGAGCAGAGCAGAAGGGCAGAATCCCCTCCCTTTCCCTCCTGCCCACGCTGCTTTGGGTGCAGCCCAGGAAAATTTACTTTCTGGAGAGCACCTGTCTGACCTCTCATCCACCAGCACCCAGAATATCTCTTGGCAGGGCTGTTCTCCATCCGTTCACTCCCCAGCCTGTGTTGATGCCAGGGGTTGCTCCAGATTGAAAAAGACTGTTCTCACAGAACTTCAGAGAAGCTAGCTGCTTACACAGTGTAGTGAGGCAGGGCAAGCCTCCAGTGGTGGGAGACTTGCTACAGGATTAATGCTAGGGAGCTCTTACCAATGGCTGCAATAAATAATGTATTTAATACTGATACTTACTAACAGAGGTCATCAGATGGCCATCAGATATATTTGAGGCCATGTACCCAACTGCCCATGGCGAGAACGCAGGAAGTGATTTTTCCCAGATAATGTTCCTGATTAGACTTAAAACAATGCTTGCTGTATTCAAGTCTTTTGCCATTTAAATCACTCTGTAATAATTTAGCACAGAGATAAGCACTCAAAAATATCTAGTGTAGAGAACAAAACTTCAGCTTGAGGCATTGATTTAAGGATTCTTTGCAGTGGCAGTGACTAGTTACATAAAAACATTATATGGATTCTGAGATTCATATATAGTGACAGATCTGTGCATGAGTTAGGAGTAAAAATACCTGGTAGAATGAAACCTGGACAATTCCATGATAGTTCAAAAGCTCTTCAATAGAAGGAGCATATTATATGAACTTAACTGGAACTACTTGCCTGCTTTGCTATTTACACTTGCACTGTTTGAAAGCCACTTCCAGGACTGGTCTAAGTGCTAAACCACATATACTAGATAACCAAAAGTGTAATTTAGCTGAACTGATATTTCTGATTTTCATTAGATAAGGAAAATTGCATTTTTGGTCATTGAAACATTCAGTGAAACAGGATGTATGACTAGAATATTCCAAAGCTATGAATGTACTGGGAATAAAATTCTGCTGCTTTTTCCCCTTTTAGATAAAATAAAGCCAAAAATGCCAGATGAGTGTGCATCAACTGTGTGCTATCCTGTTTGTGGTGATACTGAAGCAAACAGATCCCACTCAGCTTGGGAAGGTGATCCTCACCTGGTCCCTCTCACCTGTAAAAGTTTTGAGGGCCCCAAAGACTTTGTTAAATTTCCATTGTTATTCTATCCCTTTGTGGTTTAATTGCTGAAAATTGCATACCATTAATTTTATATTTTTAATCAATCAATGCTTCTAAAAATTCAAAGTATTTTCTGCATAAAACTATTTGTGATACATTTAGACTGTATATATCAAATTTCATTCAGTGTGGGCGCATTCTGTTACCATTGTTTGATTCAAAGATAATAAAATTATCATACTGGTTTTCCAGAAATAAAATTTTTTATCCTGGAAATTTAGTCTTGTAATACCATTCACTGCTTTATAGTTGCCCCAAAATTACCTCTTGAAAGAAAAGAATATGAAGTATTAGAGTTTCCTTTTGTACTTTGGATTTATGATTTCATAATGCAAATACTCAAAGGTAGTGACAGCTTCTATCTTTTAGATGTAGTTGAAACCTAATGATAAATCAGCTGCAACTATTACAAACACAATATTGTTATTTGGTTTGGTGTTTTGCTTGTTGGGTTGGGTTTTAGTGGTGGTGGTGTTATTGTTTTTGTTGCATTTCATTTAATTGCCCGAAGGGGAGTTTTGTTTTGCTGGAATTTGTTGTGTAGCAATCTGTAAAAGTATTGGACTGATTTGGAGGCTGATAAATCAATCCATAGTTTCACACATTTTTACCAACATATTTCATGCTTCAGTTAAATGTCCACCAAAGTGGAATTGCAATTGATCCACCACGAATCACATAAAAATGTAATTTAATTTTCTAGTATTTTCAACTTGAAATTAATGTGCTCATCTGTGACAGAATAATATTTCATGTTCACTGTGATCTGCTGTAAATGTTGCTGAAGGTTTAAAGCCACAAATAGCTGTGCCGTTCTGTTTTATAATCTCACATTGCACTTCAAAAAGAGACGTTAGTGACTCTGCTTGATTGTGAAAACCGTGTAGCATCTGTGGTAGGTTTCTTCTTGTTGCTTTTCTCTGTTAAATAGTCTGTGGCTGTGGAGCCTGCTTCATTATAGACCCGTAGCCAAATTCGGCACCTGCAGAAATAGACAGATTTCACCAGTGTAATATTAACCATTTATACAAATAGGGTGTTTGCTCCATTACAACTTTGAAATCATTTTTCAACTTTCCCACAATGTAAGTCATCCCTAGATGTCTTGTACTACAATGAAAAAGTTTCTCTGAGCTCTGGAATTTAAATTACTGCAGATTTCCTCAGCTTTGGATACCTCCTCTCAGTTAGTCACCTGGAATAGTTTAAAAGGGCATTGCTTTTAAGTACATTTTAATGCCTGTTTTTTTCTGAAATTTTAAAGGTTTAACATAAACCCACCATCTCTAGAAAAGCAGTGAGTCCTATTAAATATTAAAATCTATGTGAAATGCTGTTGTTAAGTAGAATTTCACGTTGAGTTGGGCAAGATAATGCAAAATTGCATTTCTACAGGTGAGGTGAAGATGAATGACAATTTAGGTGTACACTCACAAAAATTTAAAAAGAAATCTGCTTCTTTAAAAGAAAATAAAAATGTTAATTTCTTTTAAGAAGTTAATTCTCAGGAGAACAAAGGATTTTTTACCGTATTTGTTACAGAAATCTTAGCTCTGTGCACAGTTATAAAAACATTATTTCTTAAGAACTGTTATTACATTTGGTTAATTTTTGAAAATGGTGGTGTTCATTTCATAGGGTCTGTCTAGAACAACTTATGTTATAGTTAGGAAAAGAGGACCTGATCATGTAGTTGAGGAACAGGGTCATAAGATTTTAAAAGAATTAAGTAATAATTAAGTATTTCTTGAAACTAGCTACATTTAAATGACAGATATTTCAAAATACTTCAGACAACACATTTTAAATCTACATAATAAAATTTCAACTGTTTGTCTCTTTAAACAGAGATACTACCTAGACAGAGCTGGCAGAACAAATCACTTTACAGAAAACTTTTTGAGCCTGCAGCGTAGTTCCTGAGTTTGAAACGTGTTAAGTTCACCAGCATCTTGAAGAATCATGGAAAGGTGTCTCACTTCTGTGTCCTGCTGCAGTTGTTGGGCAGTGGTGGAGAGGTCTTCCAGGGTCTGGCCTTTGGCAGCAGGTGCATGAGGTGCCCTGATGCTCTTTTCTGACAAAATGTCCTGTGACAAGTCTGTAACAGATTATCCTCCAGAATTAAGCCAGACCCTGTCACTTTTCAGGAGTACACACAGATTTGTAGGGATCAAGTGGATAGATTTACACCACAGAAATTTCTAGGATTAATCCCAAGGACAAATTAATAAAATTCATTCCGCCCCACCTGGAAAGATGAAGTAATTTTTGATAAATTCATAAACTTTATTATATTGCTGTATAAAAATACTTTTATTGCAAAGTAAATTTCCACTTACTCATATATGCTGTTCTGGACCGTACTCATTTTTCAGGACATGCAATTCTCCAAGCAGTGTAGTGCTCATGCAGATTTGTAAATTAACAAGGCCTGTAGTATTCTGGATACTAAAAACTAACTTCCATTAGTGAGATTTATCCTTGATATTCATAGTTTTTATGTATATTTTATTCTGGTAATTGTTATATTTATTTTTAGGTTTTTTTCTGGATTTGGGGTTTTTTTAATATGTTTTCCTGTCGTATTAAAAGAAACAGGGGAGGAGATGCCATCTAACTGGTATTGCTTCCTAATGCAGACTGGTAGTTATTTCTTAGATATTTTTTGTTTTATAGATTAAATTCCTATATACCTGAAAAATTTAACTTCCATTAGACCAGATTGCTTGAAGCCCCATTTAACCCAGCCTTGAACATTCCCAGAATTTGAGAATTTTTTACAGTTATGCATCCAAGCATCAGAAAGCAGTTATATATGAACATTTCTTATGCTGAGAGGCAGTATGCGCTGAAGGCAGAGGCTCAGCATGCCATAGAAACATGCAGAGTCCATGGAAAGGTTCAAATTTCTTTGGGACAAGGCTTAAAGTAAACTGGCCTAAATCTAAAGTCTGCTCTGATATGGATTGGACTCCACCTATTCCTTCCAGTTTTTCTCTGATCTTTTTGTCTCAGTGAGCTGATTGGAGGTGACTAAAATGATCTAATAAAAATTGGCTTAGAAAGTTGTTGCCTATTTCAGCATCCCTCAACATGTGGAACTTCACTAATGGGCAGATATTAATAATAATGTCTAGTTTAATTGTGAAATTCTCTCCAGAAGATATGTTTGAGATTATTAGTATGTATTTTCTAAGCCATCTATTAAAACTGGTTTTGCTCAGAGGTTAATGTACTGTGAAAGGTAGTTTTTAATGCTTGTGTATGCCATGGGCTATTTCAGACTTAGCAAGCTGTGGAAAGCTATATTTGAATTCTTTCATGGATGCAGTGGTTCTGGGTAGTTTAGTCTTAATTTTCTTGAATTAGTTGAAAAGTGGCAAAACATGAAGTGTATGTTTCTGTGAGTCTGAATTTTCCTCAAATTTGCAAACTGTGTTTCAGTCTTACTGTGTTAACACTGAGTTTTTTCTGAAGTCATGTTTAGCACTATTTTTCTCCTCCTCTAGGGGTATCTGCTATAAGTATGTGAGTCTGTCCATTCAGGCTGTTCATTGAGCACTTTCCATGGTTGATTCAGTCTTTCCACCACCACATATATTCTTAATTGTTTTGTTTTGTGAACTGAAATGAAAACACTGTGTTGCTGTGTCATTAGTACCATATATCGCTGTTGTTTATAGCTGGAGCAAATAAAACCATTTAGGATTTTCATTGATTTTAGTTAGTGACACCATCAGCTTCCTTCCTAGAGTTTTCCCATAGTAATATCTTTGAGCTAAATCATACCTGTCTTTCCAGTCCTGAACACAAGAATGCCTCTTCTGTTTCTCCAGTATTCATTGATATTGTCAGTGTACTGTCCAAAGATGCTCTGGCCCACTGAATTAATTTAGTAGTATGCAGAGTTAGTGACTGGATGTGGTGGTCTTTGAGAGAAGAGTGCCATGTAGAAAATAATTTGGTCAAAAAGGATGCTTTTATCTGGGTTACCTTTTTTGCCTAAGAGATATATTTCCTTTTCTGAATTTACTAACAGAAGGTACATAGAGGATAAATTTGTCATATTACTACAAAAAGTTTGAGCAAGATGTTGTTTAAAAACAACAACAACAAGAAGAAAAAAGGAAAAAAAGGGAAAAAAAAGCCAAACTTGAGTTTTGCCTGTGCCTCAGTTGGAAACTTTTGGAACAGATAAAGTTACATTACTGTTAACTCAACATTTCTCAAAAGTGTTTCACACTTAGAATCACTTAGCAAATATTACCACTATATTCCAGCAGCAAAGACATTGTTGTCTTGAATATCACCTGTGATAAAGCAGCCCATGATGCAGTTTGTTCTTTTGAGAGATGAAAATTATTGCAATTTCTGAAATAGCACCAGATCTTGTAGAATAGTTTTTCATGAAAGTATTCATTTACTTTGCACTTTCATTTGCCTTGCAGAGAGAGAAAATCACAACTGCATAAAATAATCCCATAGCTAGTTTATAAAATGTTCAGGCTGGATGAAAGGTTGGGAATGGTGGTGATTAAATTACTATGGACACCAGCTCAGGCCCTTTACATGTAGAGATGAATGCAAATAGGTGGAAATTATGTGGAATCAGAGCACTCAATTGCTTCCCAAGTCTCTTACCCCAGTAACTTGATTGACATTAAACCTAATCTAGATTGCTTCCCTAATCTAGATTCTCTCTTCAGGCATTCCATTTACCCGGAAAATTTATCCAGAGAAGCACCTGAGGAGAACATTTTCCAGCCTTTTCTGTTGCTCCTGTCTAGCTGGCTAGCTCTATTGTTATTGATAATAATCACTATATGTAGCTATAATATTTACAGTAACTATAGTAGTAGTTATGATAACTAGTTAGCTAGCTAGTTATTTATTAGTCATCAGTAGATCCTGGGGAACTCTACCTGCTTTCTTATATTGCTGTATAACAAAAAGGCATTTACAAGAAATAGCAGCCTTACTTGTGTCTTGCAAACACACAGGAAATTACCAGTTGAAGCAGTCTACAGGAATACAAACTGTGGAGTTTGATGGAGTTTTTGGATATGGATGACTTTGGCTTGACTCCATGGTGAGACTACTATTTCTTGCTCTTTAGTTTCATGGGATAAATTGCAGTGACTCTGCAATTTAGGTGTTAGGACATGTTATGACATGTTAGGAGATGTTAGGACATCATATATGTCTGTGTGACAGCTGGCATAGCTGCTCTGTCTGTCCTTCCATATATTTGGGGCACTGTATTATATTAGATACCGCAGGTACAGCAGGTTATGGGGGCAGATTGTGCCTCTTGGGAGAAGAGCAAAGTGTGCTGCAGAGCAAGATGTTTGAGCATGTGGATTGAAAATTTTTGAACACACAGAGAATTGTGTGTTCACTGTGGCACTGGCAGACTTCAAGAAAGAGACACTTCTTTAATAAAAAAAAAAAAGTTGAAGAAATTATTTTTTGAGGATTGTTGACTTGTAGGAAGCCACCAAATAATGCTGAGTGTAGAGGAGGCCTTGAGGTACATTCTGACCAAGGGGAGACTTGTTCAAAATAATTTTCATTTTGTTCCAGAAGACCCACATTGCCTTTTTCAAAGGTTACCATAGTCTAGGAGCTTTACTGAAACCTAACTTTGTAAATTGAAAGAGTTTTTTGGGTCTGAAGCATGTTCTGCTTAAGAAGTATGCTGGCAAGTCCACCTGAAAACTGCATCCCATGTCAGGTCCTGAGAAAGCATTTTTGCTCATAATTTCTCTGCTTAGTGCCCTCGGGTAGCTGTCAAAATCTTTTTGGATAGCACAGTATTAGGATAGAAATGAGGAGAGAACAAGACTGTTTTGGTGTAAAGTGTGCTGCTTTCTTTATAATCCTTTTTCATCAGCATCCTCTCTGTGTCTGCAGTGAGTAATTTACTGCAGTCATGCTGTCTCTTTGTCAATGACTTGTGCACTATTTTCTGAATAAGTTGCATAGTTTCAGCAAAAGCAATGGGGGGAAATCTCATACACACAGTAATTTGGAATCATGGTTGTCTTCTAAGTAGAAGGTGGGGTTAAAATCCAATCACAAGAGGGAAAGAAACATTGCTTTTCTCACTACTAGAAGGATATTTTAACATTTAAAATCTACTTTCACCTCTCAGGTCTCTCCCTTTCCTTTCTCTTCAATGTGCATTCTCTGGATGGATTAAAGAGAAAAAAAAGGGCAAATTCTTCAAGTGGATTTGATATGGTCAGTTTTTACTATGAAAATCTATGTTCACAGAGAAATTATTTACAGAAATGCTTGTTTCTGAATCCCAGCCAACTGTGAATGTCAGCAAGGCAAAGTGGCTCAGCCCCGCAAATGTCTTTTGCCTACCTACAAAGTCCAAAACACTTTAGGTTGTAAACTTTTATTGCAGCCTTTATTGAGTAAAGGCATCTCCAGTATTCAGTAGTCACTAAAAACAGACATTTCAAGGTAGTAAGTTACAATTTTGTACTTGTGGGTTTTTTTCTGGGCATCTGTGTTACCAGGTTTATTTGTGGCATGTAACATAGGGCTAGGTGAACTTCAAGTGAGCCTTCTAAGGTAAACTAGTGGGTTTGTACCACATCACTACCTGAAATCCTAATAACTATTAGCAGACTTCAGATATGTCTAGGAACAAAATCGAAGTTATTATTTACTATTTCATTTTGTCATATTTCACTTTGACAGGGCAGTGTTCTTGCTGTTCAGTATTACTGGAAGTGATTTTGCTTTTCTTGAATATTTGGAATAGTCTAGTTGAAATTGCTTTGCATGGAATATACATAATAGAGATCATACTTTCAGTTGGCTGATGATACCTACCTATAAAAGCAAAGTAAAATCCTGATAAATATGATATTTTCCGTGTATTATCTTAGGAATTTTAGTTTGGTATGTGTAACAGTTTTTCTTTAGAAATATTCACTCATGAGAACTCTTGTTCTGGATGCGAACTTTGGATTCTCTGAAAATTGTTTTGATTGGTTTACACCTATTTTTTAATATGTACAGTCAGATTAAATTCTGTCCTAGAGACTTATGATGCAAATCAAAACACAGTTTGGCCCAAGCAGGCTTTTTCTCCATCTTCTGTTGTATTTGATAGTAGTTTCCCAGCAGTTATGTAGTTTCCCAGCAGGTACCATTTTCCCACTCCAGAAAATGCAGCTTTGTTTTGTGTTTTGAATGTGCAAGCTTTTCACTTTGCTGTGGAGAGCATTCTATTATTTTGCTGATAGTAATATTACAGACTACGGTTCTAATATCATGCATATGATTTAATAGTAATAGTTCTATTCTGATCACCTCACTGTGTGTGTCTTTGCTTCTTTGCTGTCCTGGCTCACTGGAACACTGAGATTTGGGGAAGATGGTGCTCACAGGAACATCACTTCCTAGAGTTGATGTCACAGTGAAATGAGGGTGTATAATCTTTACAAATCCAGTCTGCTCCCAAAAGGTCCTCCAAGCAGATAGGATAAATTGGGGCTGGTTTTGCAGCTCATATCTCTGGTGAGTGCTCTTTAAATCTAAAGGGTGTCTGAGATTTCTCTCCACAGGCTGTGTTGGCAAGTTCAACAGAGAGTTTTGCCATAAATACTTTTTATTAGAAGTCACTGTGAAAGTAGTGGTGCAACATCATCGTGGCTGCAGCATTTGACTCTTTGAGGCCCAGAAACCTCTCAGACTCTGGTCACATCCTGAACAAGAAGCTTGGAGTTTCCTTCAGATTCAGTTGTAGGATGTACTTTTTTGGCCTTTCTCAGATATGGGGGGATTGTTGGAAAATAATTTAGCATTTTTCTCATTTCAGGATCACCAGTAGGGATGGGAAGAGTACACAGGTTTTCCTTCTCTTGGGAACCACATGGGTCAGATAGAAAACAGTATTAGTGGTTTGGGGTGTTAATGATGATGAATTTAAGAGCAAGTCTGGTCACAGGAGGAAATTAATTGTGAAGCAGAAATGAACTTCAGACTGTCCACATTTCTGAGTTCTTATGGAGAAGTCTGTTGGAAGAGAAACTTCTAGAATTTCAATTACTGAGAAAATAGTTTAAAATTAAGTATTCATTTTCAGCTGAGAGCTAGTTAAAAACGGCACATTATCTGTCCTCTGTGCGTCTCTAATGAAGACAGAAATATGTAGTTTGTAGCCCAGAACATCTTTCAGAGTCATGGTCTATTATGTCACCAGCTGTAAAAAATGCAGGCATTTGGGATAAGTACAAACCAATTTCAGCCCTGGGGTCATGATCAGAATTGGATATAATGCTTAAATAAATAAAACTATTTTAAGAAAATACCTCCTATGAAAATGTGAACGGTTAAGGTCAAACATGAAGAAAACCGCTTTTTTTTTTTGCAGTTTCTATTATGATGGTCACAAGTGATAACATTTAAAGATGATTACAGATATGTAGTACCATCATGTATTTTTTTCTGATAGTGTGTGATCTTGTGTGATCTACAAATTCTTACCCTTAGCGGTGTTGCTTGCACTTCAGATTGTTCAAATTCGTATTTTACAGAAATTTCATCAGTAAAAAAGCTTAGTGTCTAGACAGAAATAAGGTTACCAGAAAGTTTCAAGATTTTTTTGGCACTCAATCAGGTGGATGACTTAAGCAAATATAATAATTTTACAAATTGCTTTGAAGAGCCTTAGATTATCTTTATATCACCTTTAAAATGCATCAATACAACAGTTAGCTGTGCATTGAACAGGTTTCATTGAAATTAAGTAATGGATAAAAAAAATATACCTCCTAATAGTACTGTGAAATGTTACAATTAATCCCTGTAGGTTAGATGAAGCTATAGAAAGTAAGTTTAAAACATTGACATTTTAAGTCATGTAAGCATTTCCTAACTAAACCCTGGGTTATGAGAGCACCTTTTTCAATCCTTTGCAGCTATTTGCATTTAGATATCCTATAAATAAATTATTAAATGCATTATTTAGAAAGTTCTGGCCTGCTATGTGATTTCTGCCATGGGTACAAAATGGGATAGCTTTATGAGTTTGAAATACACCCTAAAGTAGTTAATGATGAAGAGACATTAAAATCTCATCTTAGTTTTTATGTTCAACCTAGGCTTCCTTGCTAAAACCTTCTTAAAATTAATGAATAACTCTCTTGTGCTTTAGGATTTGAGTATCACTGTTTTATGTATTTTCTGTAATAATTAATGCTGTGACATCTGACAGCAGGGCCAAATTGCATTGTTACTGTTAATTAACCTTGGATTTTAGAAAATAAGCAGGGAAGAAAAAACCACCAAGACTTGGAAATACAACTTCAAAGTATTTTCATCAGTGCATTTGTTTTAAGTGTGAAATATATCTATAAATTCCATATTCTATAGGAATGTGACTTAGACATAGCAATATCTCTTTTTATTATTTAAATTGAAGCAGGGCATGTAATTTATCAAAGAGGAAAACAAACTATTTAACTAATTTTCTTCCACAGATCTATTTTTGCTTCGAGGTTGAACTGAGCCATGAGAAACTCTGTAAATTCATTGTATTGTAATGCTTGTGCTGTAGAAAACCATAGTGTTTTCATCAACTCTGATAGGTGTTACATGGTTAAATAAAACATGTTTCTCAGGGAAAATCAGCTGCTGAGCCTACACTGGCTCAACACTGGCTGAGGAATTCTTCAGGAGCCGCAGAAAGAAGCTAGATGAAAGTCTCAATGACTTTTCCAAAGATCCGTGAGAATTCATAACAAAGAGGAAACTATGACAGAAAATAGAGGTGAACTTCTGGCTGTGCAACCAGTGAATGTTTTAGTTTGTAAGTCATTAGTGGTGTAAACTTGTGGGAAGAAGGTGCATGCATGTGATAGGTAGGGAGCACGCTCTCCTTGCTGAAGCTTTGTCAGAACAGTCAAGGGGCATTGAACAGTGCAAGAGCAAAGGGCTGGGCAGCCATGCAGAACGCATAATTAGTATGGATGAGAAATTGAAGAGGGAACTGCTAGCAACTTGGATGTCTCGCAAAATGAAAAGAAAAATTTCCATTTGTTGAGAGAAATTTAGTCTACTATTAGCATTACCTAAATTTACATAAGTTTGCGTAACTGGAACAATCCATTCTGAAATTATCACCTCCTTCACGTGTGACAAATTCGTATGCATTATATGTCAACGAAGAAAAAAATACCTAAGTTTAGACTAAGAATTATAATGTTGGGATCATAAATGCCTATGGAAGTATTAAAATTCAGAGAGATTAGATGGATAGGCCCATTTGTACATGACTGTTTTATAACAGTGTCAATCTGCAGGAAAAGGTCAGAAATATTGGCGTGTCTTCTAGTCTTTCAAAGTAGTCATGTAACAGTATCAGGAAGGATCAACATGTTGAGGTTTCAAGACTATGAATATACATTTCCATGGAGAGGATGTTTGCATTTTTTTCAAGAAGCAAATTCCACCTTTGTTAAATAGTGCCTTGATAGAAATATTCCAGAAAATACCAGAAGGAATAAAATTACAATACTCATTTTCAATTTTGTGAATTTTTCGGGATGTGATGTTCCCAAGTAAAGTGTGTACCACCCTGAATTGCTGCACCTTGGCTGTGAGCCTGCCTGCCCTCAGAGGAGTGCCAGCCCCTATCTCTGCCGTGGGGCTGTGTCTGCAGCTCTTGTAGATTGTTCCTCCCTGGTGCAGGTTTCTCACCTCTGTCCAGGCTGTACTGTCAGCCCAGGTGAAGGGCTTTTGTAGGTGGGGAGGTGTCCACCTATTCTGAGGCACCACCACAATGAGGAGAGTGGAACAACCCAAAGATGGGTGCAGTGTCCCTTTCATGTAGTTTCTCTATTACAGGCTTGTTTGAAAGGTGGAGATCAGTCTGCACTAGGTCGCATGGAGCATAAATGATTCAGCATGAAACAGTTAATAATACAAATTTTGCTTCTCTATCTTCCATCAAAACCCATCAATTTATCACTAGTAAGGTATGACGGAAAGAATGAAATAAAAAAATCTATTGTAAAAGCATTAAATCAAGCAATGATTACTTCAGCTGGTTTTTTAAAGTTACTATTTTAAGTACCCGTGCATTTCTGTAAGTACTGAAAAGTACCCAATATATTTATGAATAAGTGCAATTTCTGGATATAAGTCAGATTTTAAATTCACTCAGAATATGTCACCTTAGGATACTTTTAAACATAATTTTTGTAATTGCTGGAAAATTATAAGAGAAATTAAAATTTTAGTAAACACCATTAGTGTGCAAGTTTACTCTAGGAATCAACAATAGGAATTACATTTTACTAAATACACAAAATGTAAATAACCTCCTTGTATTTTTCTTCTAATTCCATCTCAAGTCTTTATTTCAAAATCCTATTAAAAAAGGGGGTTTATCTGTTTAATCCTGTGATTTTCTGACAGAGAACTTTCTGGTAGTGTCTTAAACCAGATCAAGAGCATATTGATCCTTCTGCAAAAGCCTTTATGTTACTTTTTCCTGATTGCTTATTTTTAAAGGGAAGAAAATATCTGAGATACAATCATCCAGCTTAGCTTTTGTACTGCCACTATTGGAGTGGAGTAGTTGCAATAAAATAAAATTATTATTTGCTTCTATACATAGATTTATAAAATTACTATCTGAACAGAACAAATCTGAAGACTTGCATTTCAATTAAAGCTTCTAAGGCACCATATGAACTTTAGCTACTTCTGATGCATCCTTATCAGTTAGTACAGTGTTCAGCTAACTCTTAAACAGTTTGCAGTTTTTGAACTTTCTTATTTGTGGGAGCTATTTTTGGGGTAAAGGAAGGTGAATAATACATTTAAGGAATTATTCACCTTTAATCTCTACTGTAGAAAATCCTTGCATACCATGTAATTCCCTTTTATAACTAGTGTATAATTTGACGTCAGCCCACAGGCAAGATAGAAGGTTCACTGTTTTGGTTGCTATCTGTAGCTCTAAGGTGACATTTCCCTTGAAATTAGAAACATGAGAAATATAGTTAACACAGTACTGGTCTCAGAGTTCTAGTCATCAAAAAGAAAAAGTGGCAGTTTTAGTTTTCCAGTATTTTCACTATCTGAGGTGGCATTGTTTCAAGTAATGCAGGCCAGCAGGGCCAAAGGGTTTGTTTGTATCCATCCTTTTAATTATAACTCCAAGGAAAGACAGTGGATTTTGACTCGTAGTGAAAGTAAACATGAACTGTGTATTTGTACGGCGAAAATGAAAACTGAAATCTGTCATTCCTTTCAGCATTTAGATATTCTATCTGACACAAATCCAATTGTTTTTCATTCACTCATAAATAAAGCATGGACGAATGTGCTAGATTTACAAATTGCTGGAGAAGGAGATGGTGTTTATGGACTGCCTTTCTTTTGCCCTCTGTTGCTAGAGATAAGAGAAATCCAAATTGACTTGCTTCCTCTGCCTGAGGCATTTTAAACTCACATCTTCCCCGTGAAGCATGCTCTGTGTTTCTGTATGTAGCAGTATGGCTTCAGCTGCTCATGGCTGCTCTGAGATTTTGGTAGAGGAAGGTGGTGCAAAAAAAGGCTGAAAAAAAGAGTACTGAGGTGCTGGTTGGATTTTGGAAAAGCAGTGTAAGTATCATGCTGAAAGGACACAGTATCTGTGTGTATCAGTACCCTATGCCTGAAGGAAGGAGTGAATTTCTCTTTTGCAGCCTCCACAAACACACCCTCTCCAGTGTGTCCAGCAGTTACATACACACCGCCGAGGGCACTCGTTTGGGGCATCACCCCTAAAGCCTTCCCATTAGCCACAGTTTCCCATCAGATCTCCTTCAGACCCTGAGCTGCTGCTTCTGCAAATGTGACCACCAGGCAGGTCATGCCTTGTGCCAGCTGTCCTGCTTTCTCAACACCCATAAGCAGCAAGTGAAAACCTCACCATATTCTGTCTTCATGTCCTTCCTTCTCAGGTCCTACACCAGAAGCTGACTTCTCACAAGCTACAGAGGAGGTGAAGTGTTCTGACTCTTTAACTTCTCTCCCCCACTTCCCTTAAGCAAAGCCATATTCTCTTGTGGATGAGTGGAGTTACCTGACACTCATTGCAGCAACAAAGGCAGCTGAGCCAACCGTTCTCTCTTGGAGTAAGTTTAGACTAAAATTCCCTAAAATAGTCTAAAATTTGGTTCTTAAAGTAAAATAATTCCAGTTATCCTGAGACTTTTAATAGAAGATTTCAGAAGGATGTAGCTAGCAATTTACTGTTCAGCACACACTCTATGCTGGTGGGAGGAGTGGTAAAACTTCACTCAAAATGGAGTCTGGTGGTGGTGTGGAAAAAGGCTTTTCAGAAATGAGCTGTCAGCTTGTCATTTGTCCATTATATATTTTGCAGTTTTGACACGGTACATGAAAATTTTGTTACATCATCACTGAGCTTTCAGCTGATTGCTGACTTACAGTTGAGATTACTGCAGTGATTTATATGCTCACATGCTAAGAATTTCCTATATTTCTTCCTGTTTTTCTGTTTCTTTGTTTTGTTACTGGAAAATTACTATGGGACAGGTAAAACAGTTTACAGAAGTAAATTTAGCATCTTTACTTTCAGTGATGCTTACAAATCGATGCCTTTTTTTATCTAGGGAATATATTTTGAAAGTTCAGTATTTCTTTGCAAGCAGTAACTATGTTGTTCCGATTATTGATACAGATGATTCAGGTAATTATCCAGGACATATTTGTGGCTACAAAATACAAGGATTGGACATAAAAGCAACTGTTTCAGTTTTCATCACTTAAAAGTTATTGTATTGCTCTTACTTAGATGCTCTTTGAGGCATTGAGAGTTAAGAGGCACTTAGATAACTTTAAAGAGGAAGTGATAGTGAGGAATAATATATTTTTCAATATTAATTGTGAAGAAAGTTTCATCAGGCCAAAGCTACACCTTCTCTCCTTGAGTTTGCAGGAGATACACCAAGACATTTTATTTTTCATTACTATTTTAATCATGTAAGAATTTCTAGTACATACTTCCCCTCTCCATTGTGCTGTCAAAAACGCAATTCTTTGCACATGTGCATGCATACACATGTACACACAGACACAGAAAAACTAACAAAAAACCCAAAAAACTGAAACCCACCAAAACAAAGCAGAGTGCATTATGACTGGAGCAGAGGGAGTTATCCAAATGATGGATTCAGCAGTCTTTCCTTCCCCTTTTGCTCCTGTCACATGGTGTGTAACACATATAGCAATGTTATGTCACAGCTATGTAACAGAGTTCTGGAAGGCCATTTCTAGGATTGCTCTAAATAAATTAAAAGGAATAATTCTGAATGCCTAAGAAGAATATAAATGCTGACATTTCTGATAAATTGCTGTTTCTGCCTTCTTGATGTCAGTTGCATATGTTTTATAGTGTTTGAGTGGTGGGTAAGAAAGCTAACGAGTAGATTTTAAGAGAGGATGCACAGGACCATGTCTTGTTTATATACAGGTATTTGCAAGAGATGTTGAAACAAAAGTTGACCCCTAAAAGGGAAAGTTTGCATTGAATCATTGTGATTTGCAAAAGTTATAAAGATTCCTGTATTTTATTTTTATAATCCTGTAAGCACATACGTTCTAGTAAAGTAATCAAAAACTAGAGCTCTTTCCAAGGTTAATGTTCCTGGAAAATACATAGTGTTTTCCATAAGGAGACTTCCAAATGTCTTCAATTTAAATGTCATGCCAAGTTGATCTCTTTCATGAATATTTGTTGCTGAAAGTACAATGCATATGAAGATACCAAATAATTTCCTGATGTTATTTTCACCTTCCAATCTAAAAATATATTCAGTCTCTGTTGTGGTTTTTATTCAGCTTCTTCCTGATACCATGATTTCTTTGGGAGCTCAAGAAAGTAACTGATTAACTCTTGGTAAATGAATATGTAGAAGCTTTAGTATTTTTATTTCACAGTGCAGAAAGGCTCAAGCAGTTGATGGAACCCTTTCTATTCTGCCTCGTGCTGGAAAAGGGCTGTGTTTGTGTGGGTGGGAAGTCTTCCAACAGGCTGTTGAAGCATGAGGACTTGGCCTATCCATTGGCCTCAGAACCTCTACTGGTTTTATAGATTTCTGCCCAAGATTCAGTTGTGACCCACTCAATAATTTCTAGTAGCTAAAAATTCCTAGGAACAAAGACAGAACATCCCAGTGTCCAGCAACCTCACAGAAACACGTTTTAAAGGAAAGAATTGAAATTGAGTATTTTGACTAACCAGAATAGTAATGAATAGTAATAATAATGAATCATTGTGTGCCTTTAGTTACATTGGCATGTTTAGGGAGAACAGGATAATGTAATTTCAGTAATCTCCATATATCTACTGTCAGTGAAATTAATACTTTTTCTTATGTGGCAAAATATTTGTGCCAAATGATAAAGGAAAAACTAAGTCCTGTAAAGCACATGGTAGTGAACAGCAAGTTGTTAGCTAGAATCACAAATTATTTCATCCCTCAAAAGGCAAACTGCATCCCTCAAAAGGCAAACTGCAGAAAAAATGCATCAAAGAATTTATGGATTTTTTCTGATGTCCTTTTGGCTTGCCAAGTAGGCCTAATCCTACAAGGCTGATTGATTGCTTGAGTAATTTGAAATAGATGAAAGATCAGTAAATGTCAAAAAAAAAGAAAAAAAAGACAGAAATATTGATAGTTACATTGTGTCCTACATGCCTCTTTTCACACATATAGTTATTTTTTTTGAAAAATAAGGAGGTGGAGGGCTGCCAGCTCACTTATCATCTATTCTTCCTAGCTTCAGGCTGAATGAGAAAAGGTTACACCTGTCAACTGGAAGATGTACTCTGGGGAGGATGATTTTCAAACCATTTACAGGTCACTTTAAGACATGTAATTATACAAAAACCTCTAAACTCTAAAAATTGGAATATAATTTTTTTAAATAATAGCAGATGCAAGTCTTTTAAATTTTTAAGTCTGATAGCATTTAACTATTCTGTGTGAACTTTCAGTTGTAATGATTTTAATGTCTCTTTCATTGACTGATAAAAGGTTTTTTTTCCTTTGTCATGTAGATTATGCTGTATACCAATGTAATTTATTTTTATTCATTTAGAGTAGATTCACAGGGATTTTTGTTATCATCCTGTTTTCTGTTATATAGCCAGCTCCAGGAACTGACTGTTTTAATAGTATACCACAGGATATCTGAATTTTTACAGAAAAAATACTAACTTACATGGGGTATGGGGTACTGGTATCTTTTCTTACGTGTCAGACCTTCCATCTTTTACTTTCAGCCAGGAACTGGAAGGCAGTGATGGCAAGGTCCTCAGATTAATCAAAGAGGTAATAGGTGCAGCACTGATAAGGAACTTCCCAGCACTAGATACTGGATATGACATACTTTGGCAGTAATTCCAAATGGAAACCTGCCCATGTTAAACTACATTGACAAACTTTGTAAACAACTTCCCAACTGTTTTACTAGCTATATTTCATTAATCATTAGAAATAAAATGTTGCATCTCTTACTAACCTTTGTTGTACCTCTAGTTGACACAGATATGCATTCAGACAAATTAATGAAATTTGCTTTGACTTAGCATGAAAAGATGGGCAAAAATAAGGGCAGAAAGATGAAAATAGTATCACATATTAGCTAGCTCTTGTATTAAAAAAATCAGTAAGAATGAATAGGTGGGTTCCCTGGACCATAGGAGATTCCCTTGGAGCATCTCAGATACACAGCCTTAATTTGGGAAAGCATCAGTAGGCCTAAGGTTTATGTAGACATTCATCTGCATCCCTCCATATTCAGGGAAGGATGATGAAGAAACAAGTTGTTGTTCACCACTTGTTGTTCACCACTAGCAGTGTAGGGTTTATTTGTTTCAAAAGTGTAGCCAAACCTCAACAAGCATCAAAACTATTTTTCACAGTGTTTTGGCTTGTAGGTTGAATATTTCAGAGTATTTACTTCTGAAAAGAAACAGAAATCTGTAGAGCCTAAAAAGGACAGAGTGAAATAAAATGCTAGCTTGTAACATGTTAATTAAAATTATTGCTTGGGTCTCAAAAAAATCTGCAACTAAACCAGAAATGCAGCCAAATTTTCTTTTACAGAGTGAAGTGCCTCATATGCAAGACTGGCTTTATGGTTTGATTATTGTCTACTGAGCACATGGTACAAATTATTTCGTAACCCCTCATGAAGCAATGCTCAAGTACTTTTCGTATTAAGTGAACTTATAGCTAAACCATTGATATCTCCTGTTAAAGAACCACCTGCAGACATTAAAGTGTTTGTCAGTTCACAGTAATTTCCAGAGTATCATTAGGATGCATCTCCTAGGGATGAAACTAAGCTGAAGTATGAGTACTTCTGTATAAAGAGAGTGTAATTCTCACATGGGTTGCTGCTCTTGGCACAGCTGTTGTGGCCACTTGAGTCGTGGCTGTGGATGTACCTTGCAAACTACAGTCTAAATGGCTGTAGTTTTCTGGATATTGTCCATGATTTCTCCTGCATCTTGCCCAAAGGAGCAGAAGAAAGAGAGAATTAATATGTTTATATGTACATTATATGTATACACATATATAAGACACATAAATAATGCATAAATATACATATAAATGTTTATATTTACATATTGACATATATATTCTATTACAGCAATTGACAAGCAAGCACTTACGTGTATTTAGACTTGCTTTTTAAGCAAATCTACATCAGAAGCCTGTCTGAAAATATTGGGACTTCTTAATTTGAAATGAAATGCATAGCTCAAATTTTATATTCTAGTACAAAGAAAAAGCTGGTTTCGTCTTCTTGATAATTTCTTGCTTTTTTATGGATGTTAGTTAAGTGCAAGAGAATTTTTTGAAAAAATAATTTTCTGGAGCTGGTAAACATATCTGAGAGACAAAATGAATCAAAACCACCCTCCCAGCAATATTTGTGAGTACTTTTCTCATGAAAGACATATCGTAACATATCCAAAGAGTCATGAGAAAATAAATAAGCTTCTCAGGACTGTATTCACACTTGGCATAAGCAATTCTATCTTAAAATATACATTATGATACTGCCAGAATAGTTTTCTAACACCCAAGGGAGCAAAAAGACAAATTGAAAAGGAAGTCATGTAAAGAAAAATTACCTGATAAAAATGTTTCTGAAATTTGAAAATAGTAAACAGAAAGGTATTGTCACTGCCAAAAGTATGTCTGAGGAATTCTAAAAATGCTAATTTAGATATGCTTTTTGTACATCCTGTACATACTATACTTAAAATGTATGTGTACTTCTTTAGAAGGTGACATGCTTCTGACCAGTGAGCAAGACTGCCAGATTTTCCCAGGATACATCATTAGGTCTTTTTCCAGTGCCATTCTTTTCCCTATTAGCATTTTTTTAGTTGGAGTTTTGTCATTTTTTTGCATTCATCATGGCAACCCATACTTTAAGTTACTGAGTCTTAGGATGTCAAGATACCTGGTACCTGTCACCTTGTAACTTTGATTGGTTAGATATCAGCTATATTGGAAACTAGAGGAATGAGCAAAAAAAACCACAAAAAAAAAACCACCAAAAAAAAGCAAAAAAAAAAAACCCCAAATAAAAGGCTTGATTGCATGTTGTAGTTCCTACATGTTACTTCTATCAAATCTAAACTGGGGCTTGACTGGGACAAGCACCACATAAATTTGGCCAGTAGTTCATCAGTAACAAGCAGGAGATTTTATGAGTTTCATATATTGATAAGCACATTGCCTCTGACATTGATTGCATGCTTCTCACTATAAAAAATTACAGGAGCTCTCAGTCAGTGTTCTGGTGGTCTTCATTTTGTTGTGCAAGCAGACAAAGATAGTAAATATCTCCAAGTACACTACTTAAACACTTTGAGTTCAGTTGGATAACCATATTTAGTAAATACTTCATTATATATTTTCTGACATAATTTACAGGTTTCTATTCAGGATTATCTTTATAGAACTTTGTATAGGGAAAGCTCTGGAGATAGCAAAACTGGCATGACAAAGAACTTTATAACCTCATTAAGGAACTGTTGCTAGGAGAGGCTAGTGAGATCACAAGAATACCATTGTAGAAGCTAATACACACTGTCAATGCATAAATGAGTTGTAATGTGTAAAGAAGAAAAGGAAAATGTCTACATTTCCTTTGTAATGTGTAAATATTTTCAATTTTCATGCCATTTTCAATCACTTCCTAATTTTGGAAAGATAAACATCTGATAAGCAACTGATATTTCTTATTTGCTCATTGACAAATAAATTATTTATCGATTGAAACAGTGAGATGGGCAATCCCACATAAATATGTTTTCTGAAGCTTCTGATGAAAAAAATAGGAATAATTACAAAAAAAGTGTGGTGGTGGATTTGTTAGGATCTGTGTTGTTTAGATTTAGGTGTTTTCGTTTTTACAGAACATCTTTATAAAACAAGATGTCTCAACAGGTATCATGATGAGGACTTCTTGGGCAATAGAAACTAGCAAAAATCCCCAAAACTTCAGAGAAGCATTCCCTTTGCTTTTAGTAATTATTCAGTTGAGGGAATTAGCATAGTAATTAATCTCACCTAAAAGAGTAAAAAGTTTAAGATAATATAAATAAAATAGTCTATGTCTGAATCTAAATATTTCCATATCTTTCAGGAACAAGTGATTTACACAACAGACAAGTGCACTAGTTTTGCATTGGAGCCACCCACAGAAGTGATTTTTTCTGAGGAGCTACTGAGAGCTTCCTCTGTGCCTAGCAAAACCAATTGCTGGCTAGCTTTGAGAATAGGCATGTTAACAGCCAATTAAAAACTAGATCCGCCTCTGTGAGATTCAGATTTTAAAACAAACGAATCCCGGCAATGGTCTCTTTTCCTTGCAGCCTGGGAACAGGTAACAAGGCCGGCCTAGTCGTCTGCCCGGCCGGGCCCCAGCGGCTGCCAGGCAGGGAGAGGGGAGGGCGCGGGGCCCTGGCTGAAACAGGGCTGGGCCGCGGCTGCTAAAATCTTGCCGCCAGGTCCCCTTCCCCCAGCGAGATCGTGTGGCTGATGCAGGGGTGGCCCTGCAGCCGCGCAGAGTGGCCCTGCGGCTGGAATTGAACACAGCAAAAACCAAAGACCGGCCATGCGGCCGATCCTGACACAGCCCCCAGCGCGGCCTGAAATACATCAGTGTAAAGTGCTCCAGCCGCGGCCTGGCAGAGATCGCCCAGCATGACAACCCGCAGGCCTGGACGAGATTGAACTTTTTCACTGCACAGATGGAACTTGGAAAGCATTGATCCTCTCTTGAGCGAAAGAAAAGAAAGAGAGTGAAGACATGTAGAAGACAACATGGGATGCTTAGGTCAGTAAAGAATCAAATTCTAGATGGGAAGGAGAATGAGGAGATGCCTTTGGTTTTGGGCTGAAATCCTCTTGTGAAGCTATGGAGAAGAATATAATAGATACATCAGACTCTTTTTCCCTGTAACTCATTGAAAAGTATGGGGGATGAAGTGTTCAAATTGTAGGTATGAGCAGAGGCATCTATGCTAAAGCAAGCAGATGTTGAAGTAACTGTGATCCCATGAAAAGTTTGAATAGAGAGAGAAGAGTGATGAAGACCCTTTGCCCCCAGGGAAGAAGAAGACCTCTGCTCCCAGAGATGAAGATGATCTCAGAGACAGATAAAGAGAACCTTTGCTCTTGAACAGCTTATCCTTAAAATAGTACCCCATACGTTGCCATGGCCCATAAATGCAGCTGTGGGAAGGCTGCAAAAAAATGGGAGGGACTTCGTGACTGCAGATTCCCAGGCAGCTGCTATTCATGGACGTTAAAAGCCATGAGAGTTTTCTTGTGGAGAAGTGTGAGGCTTTCAGTTCAAACCAGGCGGAAACACCAATTTCGTGTAGTGGTTTTGGTTCACCAATTTTAGATTTCCCCAATTTCAAAATTTTCCCAATCAATGCACCACTGAGTATGGTGACTTCCGTGCTGGCCAATTACCAGTGCACTCACTTTCTGCTGTGAGGTAGGATTAGGAGAAGGGTAAAGCAGCCTCAAAACTTCAAGAAAGTATAAAGAAAGTTTTATTAACAGTAACTAAATGAAAAAAAAGTAGTTAGAATCAAAACAAACCCTTCCAAAAACTTCTTCTCCCCCCACAACCATTCCTTCCCACTGACAATGTAAAGAAATAAAACCTAAACTTTCCAGTCAGTTCACCAANGACCCTTTGCCCCCAGGGAAGAAGAAGACCTCTGCTCCCAGAGATGAAGATGATCTCAGAGACAGATAAAGAGAACCTTTGCTCTTGAACAGCTTATCCTTAAAATAGTACCCCATACGTTGCCATGGCCCATAAATGCAGCTGTGGGAAGGCTGCAAAAAAATGGGAGGGACTTCGTGACTGCAGATTCCCAGGCAGCTGCTATTCATGGACGTTAAAAGCCATGAGAGTTTTCTTGTGGAGAAGTGTGAGGCTTTCAGTTCAAACCAGGCGGAAANCTGTTTCAAAGATGAGCTGTTCAACAGAACAAAGGTTCTCATTTATCTATCTCAAAAAATCATCTTCATCCCTGGGAATAGAGATCTTTTTTCTTGTCTCCTGGGGTNACCAATTTCGTGTAGTGGTTTTGGTTCACCAATTTTAGATTTCCCCAATTTCAAAATTTTCCCAATCAATGCACCACTGAGTATGGTGACTTCCGTGCTGGCCAATTACCAGTGCACTCACTTTCTGCTGTGAGGTAGGATTAGGAGAAGGGTAAAGCAGCCTCAAAACTTCAAGAAAGTATAAAGAAAGTTTTATTAACAGTAACTAAATGAAAAAAAAGTAGTTAGAATCAAAACAAACCCTTCCAAAAACTTCTTCTCCCCCCACAACCATTCCTTCCCACTGACAATGTAAAGAAATAAAACCTAAACTTTCCAGTCAGTTCACCAACTATGAAATAGTCTTTCTTCAGCTCATTCAGGGAGGTAAATCCTTCTTGTTAATGTTATGGAGACTCCTTCACAAGAGGGAAAAAGGAGTTCTCTTGTGGCTCTCAATATTCTCACAGCTGCAGCTGCCTGTGGAAAACCTGCAACTCGTGAAATCCGTCCCATTTCCACAACCTTCCCAGAGCTGTGTTTATGGGCAGTGTCAACTTTGGGGTTACTGTTTCAAAGATGAGCTGTTGAACAGAACAAAGGTTCTCATTTATCTATCTCAAAAAATCATCTTCATCCCTGGGAATAGAGATCTTTTTTCTTGTCTCCTGGGGTACAGGATCTCATCCTCTCTTCTCTCTTTCTCTGTTCAAGCTTCTCATAGGATCACAGCTACTTCATAATCTGCTTACTTCAGCCTGGAGACCCTTGCTCAAATTTGAACCTTTCCTCTCCCCATAGTTCCATGAGTTATAGGAAAAAGAGCCTTTTCTCTGTAGCTCACAAGAGGATTTCAGCTCCAAGATCAAGGCATCTTCTCATACCTCCCATCTGGGGCTTGACTTCTTCTTCACTGACCTCGATGTCTTCATGTTGCTGCTTTACATTGCTTTCATCTGGTGTCTGTCTCTTTTGAGGGAGTATTGAAGCATGGAAGGGGTTAACAACTCGCCCCAGGCCTGCAGAGGTCACCTGACCCTCCGGTGGCTGTGGCGGGAGCTGCAGAACCAAGCCAAAATCCAGCAGCAACACGCCAGTGGTGTGTGGGGGGCTTCTCCTCTCCCTGCCTGATGGTTGTAGCAGCTTCCACAGGAAAAATCCCCGGGCTGACCTGGGGCTGCTTCAGGGCCGGTGGGCTCGGCTGGGCCTGGGCTCAGGAGCTGGCAAGCAGCCAGATGTTCCCAAGGCCAGCTCCCTCTGGCCCACGGCAACCACCCTCTATCCTGCTTGGCAGCTNGCTTTACATTGCTTTCATCTGGTGTCTGTCTCTTTTGAGGGAGTATTGAAGCATGGAAGGGGTTAACAACTCGCCCCAGGCCTGCAGAGGTCACCTGACCCTCCGGTGGCTGTGGCGGGAGCTGCAGAACCAAGCCAAAATCCAGCAGCAACACGCCAGTGGTGTGTGGGGGGCTTCTCCTCTCCCTGCCTGATGGTTGTAGCAGCTTCCACAGGAAAAATCCCCGGGCTGACCTGGGGCTGCTTCAGGGCCGGTGGGCTCGGCTGGGCCTGGGCTCGGGAGCTGGCAAGCAGCCAGATGTTCCCAAGGCCAGCTCCCTCTGGCCCACGGCAACCACCCTCTATCCTGCTTGGCAGCTGATGTGGGGTGGGTGCTGGCAGGTGGCCTGGTGGGGAAAAGGGGCCCAGGCCGGCCCACCTGAGAGCAGGGGCCAGGCTGGCTGGATGTTACCTCGTTGCAGCCCAGAGGAAAAAGAGGAAGTTCCCGTGTTTCTTTTCAACTTTAACATGTTTTTCACAGAGGCGTGTCCAACTTCCAGTGGTTCCACAAGCTGTCAGTTACTAAAAAACTTTTACATCACTTCCCTGAAATACTTCCCATCTCAAACTACGAGAAGAAGTCTCCATCAAATGACAAGAGGGACTTTTCTCCCTTAGTGAACTGAAGAAAGACTATTCTAGAGGTGATAAACTGACTGAATTGTTTCTGTACATTGGTAGTGGGAAAGAGAAGGTTGTAGGGCGGGAAGTATTTTGAAGGCTTTATTCTGATTCTTATTATTCTTTTAGTTCTGTTAATAAACTTTTCTTTATACCCTTTTAAAGTTTTGAGCCTGCTTTGCTTTCCTCCTAATCCTATCTCACAGCAAGGAATTAGTAAGTATATCTAGTGGGTGCACTGGCCGGGAAATCTCAAATTGGCGAACCAAAACCACTACAACAACTTAACAGATGCCATTAGTATTTAAACAATACCTAGAAGATATCTGCACTATGTTTAGGAAGATTTATTACTATATGATTTTTTGAATTTTTTTTTTCAAAAAGTAAGAACTTTTGTTGTACTCCTAATTATGTGATTGCAACTAATAGCTGGGCATGTGCTCTGACTTGCAGTGTACTTAAGACAGGTAATAACATGTGTCCAAATTATACTGTCTGGGCTAAAATAGCCAAATAATGAAGCTTTTTTTGAGGCTAGTCTTTCAGGTGCTTTTACCAGACTTAAAATGATGTGGAAATTACACAGCTTAGTATAAATCCAATAAATCTCCCAATTCTCAATTGAACATGAAGTACATTTCATTGTTGTTTTCTCCTTTTTTCTTGATAAGAGGCATGAGGCCCAGCATAGAAACTTTCACTTAAAGTATTCCTTTCTCTGATCAGTGGCATCATCACTGCACATCACTTCAAAGTCAATGATGTCTTCTCTATAATTTTCTTGGTGTCTTCTAATCATGCCACTAGATTTACTGGTCTTTATTTAAAGACCAATAAATGCAGTGTTTTCTCTGTATCTGAGAATGGGGTAGCCTTTTTGTGTGACTGGGGCTGAAGGAAGGCTTGCCTTAGTAGCCTTGTCCCTTAATATTTTCCATCCTCAGGGTTCTGCATAGCAATTTGTCCAGAGACAATATGGTCATGGCCATGATGAGAAGGAGGATGTCTTTGTAGATGGGAGTAGACTCACTCTCAGTTTTTTAAGAAGACTGTGACAAACAGAACAAAGCAGAAGGACATAGATGGTTTTCAGGTAATACAGGCAGCAAAGTAATTTTTTTTTTTATTACAGAAGAGTGGTTATCTAGTTTTGAGTGGGGAGAAGAGCAATGTTTCTTTGATTCTCTGGCTTTTGGGAGTAAATAATGATGCTGTAGAAGGAAGAGAATGACATGGTGATGCTGTCCAAGTACTGAAAAGGAGAAAGGACGTGAGTGAACAAAATGGTTTCCTTCAAATAGTCTGAGCCCTAGCTCCCTAATAATGACTTCAGTAAGGTCAGGGTTTTATTACAACCGGGTTATTGACAAGGTATCCTGTAACAAAAATATTTTGTACTGATGAATTAAATACATATGTCTGAATGTACAGCCTTGCTATCAAAACCAGTACTGACTATAGGATTAAAAACTAGACAGTTCAGGATAGGAGTCTGTAATTAGTAGGCACGGTGTTTTTTTCAGTGACTGGCCTTTTTTCTCTTGCTGCTCCCTTCTTCGTGTGTACAATAATGGTTTGCAAATATAAATTTTTGGGGGAGGTAGCTAGAGGAACAGCTGTTTTTTTAATGCAGGCATTGCTACCTAATGAATTTTCCACTGAGGAAGGTTAACCATAATTTTTAATTTGAACATATTCTTTATTAATGTGGAAAGGTGCAAAATATTTTCATAGTTTTTAGTCTTTAGCACAGTTAGTATAAAGAAAGAAAGGCAGTCTTTTCTTCCTTGGTAGAATGTTGATGAAATGAGGGTGTATGCCACATGGTTATATGACTTGGAATGAATCGCATTGTGTGGGTTGACAACTCAGTGACAGAGATGATGGAGAAATTCAAGTACACTTGATAAATCACTTCCAGGTTTTATAAGCAATCATCCTGGGTATGGTTGGGATAGAGTTAATTTTCTTCTTAGTAGTGTTTTCGATTTAGAATAATGTTAATTAACACACTGGTGTTTCAGTTGTTGGTAGGTAGTGTGTACCCTAAATCAAGGACTTCCTCTGCTTTGCCAGTGAGGAAGTGCATAAGAAGCCATGAGGGAGCAAAACCAGGAGAGATGGCCCAAACTGGCTAAAGGGATATTCCATACCATAAACTCGTGTCAGGTAAACTAGGGGGAGTTGGGTGTGAGCTGCTCATAGAGCTTGAGAACAGGCTGGACATCAGTCAGCAGGTGGTGAGCCATATTGAATTGTCTGTCACTTTTCTTTCTTGGGGTTTTTTTTTTTTGTTTTGTTTTTGTTTTGTTTTGGGTTTTTTTGTAGTCTCACATTTGTTACTGTTGGTTTTGTTATCATTATGTTATCATTATTATTACAATATTTTAATTTTATTCAGGTTTATCCATTTTTCCCCAGTTCTCCTCCCCAGCCCACTGTGTGGTGGGGAGTGATTGGGCAACTGCATGTTATTTAGTTGGTAACTGGGATTAAACTATGACAGCATGATATTGTCTATGTTTATGAATTGCAACCCAGAGGGAAAGAAAAAATCATATTGCTCTTCATGTCTACAGTGCTCAGCATTGTATTTTA
Source organism: Leptocoma aspasia (assembly GCA_013399835.1). Classification (NCBI taxonomy): domain Eukaryota; kingdom Metazoa; phylum Chordata; class Aves; order Passeriformes; family Nectariniidae; genus Leptocoma; species Leptocoma aspasia. The sequence continues at coordinate 493,970 of VXAX01002258.1, read as the reverse complement.
CTATATTCAGAATCTAAGTTTGGGGAACAACTGTTTTCTGACAACAAATACTATTTGCATAATCTCTTTTGTGAGTATTATTCTCATTATTTTAAATGTATGTTAGTTGTACCGTATTCATCTTGTTCTTGAGAATTAAGCTCCATTCTTGTTCCTGAGAATTACGCTGCATTCAAGGATGATCACTGTCTTTTTTTGTGATTTTCATGAGGTAAAAACATACAGGAATCATTAGCCCAAATATAATTGAAGTCTGAAACTGTGACAGCTGAGAAAGTGTTGTGTGTTTTTAGTGATATGAAGACTGTCTTCAGTTTAAAAGTAAGCTGCTAAGAGATGTTTAGAACCCTCTTCTTTTTCATTAACAATGTGAGTCAAACCCTGAGTATTTGACTAGGAAAACAATTTCCTGCTAAGCCAGTGGTATCACAAATCCACCATGTTTGCTAGGCTATTGGGTTACACTGGGCCACTGTAACAATTCTGAGTGTTAAATAAGTTTCACTAAATGTTTTATCTTTTCATTTAGTGCTGGGGGGAAAAACTAAAAGAGTTTACATTACACCAAATTCAGATTCCTTTTTTTTTGTCTGACAGTAAAATTCTGTCCTACTCCTTCACAATCTTTATCAACTTAAATGGTTCGAGTAATAAATAAGAGGAAATGTGAATGAGGGGCTAGATTCACAAAACTAATGGCAAAGAAGTGATCTTCCTCCTCATGGAAGTACGCACCTCCAGGTGTAAATCACCAAAAGTGCATGAGGAAGTTGTTATTCTTTTTCTCAGGAGGTGTGAATTTAATCCTTTAACCCAAATTAGTGTCCTAGCTACCAACAGGTAAGTATTCTAAGATTTCTTTTTCAGATACTGCTGCTTTATCTTCCCTAATAAATAAAGCTAGGAAAACTCAGTAAGTCAGTGAACCTCAGGATTAGATTGCAGCAGTATTAGTGTTTTGTAAAAATTAAAACAGTTTTCCAAAAAGGAATATGAAAGACCCAAATCAGAATTATATATAGTATTTTAGTGACTAGAAAACTTACTTGTCAGATGGGGAACTTCTGCTGAGCTCACTTTCTATTTAATTTACGAGCAAGTATTAGAGTCCAGATTTCACAGGGGATGTAAATAATGTGATTTCAAAGACACCGTTGAAGTTAAACCCATTTACCCCAGCAAAAAACCAAGGCTTGTATACATAATAAAGTGCAATTATAAAAGATAATTTCAAAATACCATTATTTTTTGAACTCCTGCTTACATGAAAAATGATAATTCAAAATTATGTTTTGTTTATTAACTTGTCTATTTAAAGTAACATGTTTTTATAACTTTGCCCTTCTTTTCTTTCTAACAGCACCTTCAGGCTTGAAGGAGTATCTATATTTGGAGGCACGTCAAATAATTTGCATATCAGATTCATCATTGTGACTTCTTGCGGGCCAGATCTGAGAGGTGACGAGGAAACCTGACCCTTAGTGGAGAACGGAAGAACCCTTGAAGTCAGAGCACAACTGAGCACTAGTGTAATCTGCATTGAATCATCTTTCTCAGATCTGACAGCTACAAGCTGAGTCCTGGCAAAAGCCACAGCCTTAAATTCCATTCAGTGGGAAAGAAGGATAAGAGAACTCAATGTTTTGCCCTGTTGCAGAAACTGCTGTCTCCAAGCCTGACACCTGAGTTCTGTGCTGAGCAACCAGAGTACCAAACAATGAGTCTTTTATGGGTACAGCCAGCATCAACGAATATTTCAATATGTAGCCAAAAGGAGAAACTAAGCACTTAGTAATTTCAGAAAATGGATACAGTTATTGTAATAGAGGAATGTTACTGTCTGTGGGGAAGAAGACCTCTGTCATCCCTTGTATATATTCAAAGCCATACAGGAACAGGGCATAAGTGAAGTCAAGTCACTTAAAAGGATGCTGTCTCCTGTCCTCCACCCAACTTTGAGGAAGTTCCGCTCTTAGAGATTGCATCTTGATGCACTTCTATTATTTGCACTGTCACTTCCATTCAGGGTAATGATGTGTGCCACCATTTGCACAGATGGCCCCAGGAGATTTTTGACCACAACAAGCTATACTTTGCCAGGGCTCCAAAAGGAATTAAAAAGTTAGAACTGAAGAAAGACATTTATGCTCTCTTTCACTATGGGGATCTCCTCACAGAAAGGACTATGGTTCTTTCTTAGGATGAAATAAATACATGCATATACATACATATATATATATATGTATATATATGAAAAGCAGCAACATGATAAGGTGTATTTAAAAAGGGGATATAATCTTTTTTAACAGCATCCATTTTTTTATCATATTAGCAGCTGAGAAATTTAGTCTATTGAATTATACATCAAAAAATGTTCCTATTGAACATTGACATTTAGTCCCAGTTACTGCTAAAGAAGTCATTTGTAATATGTACTTGACATAAAATTTTTCTAGCCATTTGTCTATACTTCATGGAGAAATCTAACACACAAGCAACATTTTCAGTTTATTTTTCTAAATAAATGTGTTATTTGTATTATTTTCAGTCACTCATTTTGGCTGGTTTTCATTATCTCCAAAAGTGATATAAAGACAGAACCAAAACACAGGGATTGTTTGTTCTTATTAAGCCTGTAATGATTTGCTGAATGAAAGCTTTAATATAAATACTGTAATTTGTAAAATGATGAAGTATATTTATATAGGCAAATATGTATGGAAAACAAAAGGAGGTATTTTAACTCTTAATTTCAGAACATAGTTTATTTTAATATCCACAGGAAGAAATTAAATATATAATGGGATAGGGTTTTTATTATCAGTAAGTTTTAGTAAGTGAAAATTTGGATGTTCAAGAACAAAAATGAATGTAGTCAAATAATGGTGGTTTCCCAAATTATACAGAGACTTTTTGCCAGCTGTCTCATTTTAATCAAAAACTGGTTTAGTCATTTGGGGGTTTGGGTTTTTCTGGGGGGTGTGTGTGCTAAGGTTTTTGTTTGGTGTTTTGTTTGTTTTGGCATACTGACAAGACCATGAATTTGATACTATTTGCTCATAATTTGAAAAGCTACAGAATAAAAGATTGTTTCTTAGAGCAGTCTACAGTTTGCAGTTAAGAACAGTCATTGTTACCCAACTAATGCAGTGTTTTGTTGTAGAGTTATTGAACATTTCAATTCTAGAGCTGTTTTGAATAAACATATTTTTTTTCCTTTCTTATCTTAGTCCATTAGCCTATGTCTAATTTGAAGAGAAAAGTAATGCATTTGGTTCCCAATTCACTTAAATCATCATCTTAAGTCTTGTTATATGTATCTGGTTTATAAAGCTGAATAGCTTTTCTTTCAGTTCATTGCTTTATGGAACCATTTAAGTGCTCACTAACAGAAAAAATACCTTTCAACAACAAAAATGAATTTAAAAAAATCTGTGGGTTAACTTTGTGAAGGGCAGATATCTTAAAAATGTGTTGCTCTGCTCTAATGTGCTAACAAGTGTTATGCGTGTATGTTCGTGTGTGTGCGCACGCATGGCACCCTTACCTGCTCATCAATGAAATGCCAGCTCTGCTGAAGTAAGTGCCACAAGTCCTGTGTACTGCAAAAGATGCTCATGTTACTGTATTTTTTGGTGAAAGACCTGACCTCTGTCTTTGCTTGTGACTCTGAAGCCATAAACAGCTTTTGAAGTCTGTCAGGAAATTGGAAAATTGAGTAAGTTTATGTTAGGCTCCCTCATTTGGCAAAAATTGGGATGATCTTACGATTTGACTCTTTTTGTGAAAGTCAGTGGTCAATTTCCTTTGGTGCAATGGATAAATGAAACCTTTGTATTTGTTTAAGAATGGTGGCTGTGTTTTGTTCACACACAATTTAGCTTTTGGCTTATAGTGTTCTTACTGTGATGTCATTTCTGTGTCATTAGAATACATTATTTGGACACAAAACTGGCATGGGCTTGGTTTTCCTCCCTTTTTGGATAATCTATATTTTAAAATTGGAAAGCTTCTTCTTTGAGACAAGTATTCAGTTGTTTAAGAAGGGGACAACATTACTGAAACAATAAGAAAATTTCAGAATGATAATTTGAACACTTCCGTCATTGCCTAATAATAACACTTGAAAAAGCTCTTATTTTTGTGAACAAAATGCATTCATCTGTATTTGAAAATAGCCCAATAAAAATCCAGTGGAATAATTTGCTCCTACTTGCAAATACTTTTCTGCTATGCTGAATTCTAGATCAGCTTGTCTGTAAAATTTTTATTGCACAAAATCCACCTGAAACAATGCACAGTTTTCTTCAGAAAAATACATGAGATATGAAAAATAATGACTTGGTCCCAGGAGTGGTTTTATATAATGTGTGCAATGCAAAAATGATTAACATATACCAATATGTAGGCCTAATTTAAGTGACAAATGTAGTTGGAAGATAACACTGCAAACCACAGGTCACATTAGTCACATGTTATTATTTGCACCTCTGCTTAACTGGCACTTCATGCTAGAAAGTAAATTTCAGTGTGTGTGCACGCTCATCCAAAGTCATGTATCATGTCTTACTTTACTACAAACATCATTGGGAGAAATCCAGATTGCTTGATTTTCATACATTTAAATTAAATCTTTAGATAAGTATTCAATATTGCATATAAATTGAGATGATGTCTGTATATTGTGCAGATAGTCCCATGGGATAGCATTTCAACACACAATTTCAGAAATGGTTGGCAAATAATTAGCACTGAAATGCTGTTTTTGTCATTTAAAACCAGAGGTGACAATTAGATTATCTCATTGAACAGCAAAAATTGTGGTATTTTCATTATGTTCATCCAAGCATACTGACAAGACCAGCAGAACTTTTTCAAGTAAGACAACTTTACAGCGACTGATGGTTCCTTTGGTAGGTTTATGTGTCATGCATATAAGAAATGCCTACAGAAATAGTTCTAGAGTAATAATGCATTGTTTAATTAGCTGGCATCTGAAAAGCCACCTGAAGCAGCCAACAGGCTTGAAAGGATGAGGTGTGGAAAACAAAATGCTGGCAGTTCTTGTAGACGTGTCTACAAGACATAATTTCAGCGCCTGAATTTTTTAAAAGACAAGGATCACCATCATTAATGAGAAAAACATGGTGATCACCAGGATGTCATAAAAGTATCCCTCTCCTGACAGAGGTGCCCCAAGTGTCACATGTTGAGAATATCCCCAAGGGACAGATTTTTTTTTCTCTGTGCTATGTGCTGGGTACATAGCAAGGCAATGATGCTGTTAATAAAACCTGACCACAAGACAGTGGTAGGCTATTGTCCAAGGGGGTGTGGAGGAAGGACAGCCACCACTCTGCCCTGGAGCTTCCCCCAAGGGAGGAGGCTGTTACTGAGACTGGATCTGAGAAGGAGTCTTAGAGGACTGCTGAGACTAAATCAATGATTTTCATGGACTGGACTGTTGAAGATGCCATGAGAGACAAAACAAAAAGGATGTTGTTCAAAATACTTCTCTCTCTAGATTCAATATCCTTGCAGAGCTGCCAGGAAGCCGTGAAATCTCCCCCCACAGTTGGGCTGAACTTCAGAAAAGACAATTACAAACAAGGACTCCTGTTTGGGAGAATCTGGAAGGAATACTAAGAGGGTTAAGTCATGGCAGATGGCACAGAGACTATTTAAGGTATTATTGAAGGCACAGAACAAATACCTTCTGCTTAGCTAGAAAGGCTTGAGAAAGGGTAAAAGGGAAACCACACAGCTAATCAGCAGGGTATCAGAGGCTACTGAGGGCAAGATGTCCTTCAGATAGCTGAAGATTTTTAAAGAAAATGTAAGGACTAAACATAAGGCTAAATATAAATTTTAAAAAATAAAAAAAATATTAAAAACCCAAACAACAAACCCAGAGCATCATTAATCAAATCAATTCTGAGACACTTAAGAGATTTCTCAACCAAAATAGTTGAAATAAACAAGAATTAAGAAATTCTGTTTCTACAACAGAGCAGAGGGACGTCTGGGAGACTGTCTGTAATACTGAAAGGTAATCAAGGAAAACAGAAGCACTTAGAAGAAGCTATAGTAACAAAATTGTCAGAACATTTTAATTCTGCTCGTACTATGGAAAGACTTTTGTAGATTCTCATGAATTTTTTTGAAGAGCTCATATGAAGTCACGGTTTGTCAGTTTGAGGTGGTACAAAACCAAATGGAGGGATATACACCTAAGATTTTTAAAGACACTCAGGGATGAAATAGCCAAATGACACCTGTGGTGTGAAAGTCATTCTTTAAAGCTATTTAGAGATGTGAGGTTGCAACTGTGTTGCCAGTTTTAGATTGAAAGAGTATGGTCCATTAAATCAGCACACAGCAAAAGGGTTCAAACTGTAATAATATTTTTCTAAAAAGAGCTAGAATGCATCTAGCAGTGTCAATATTACCAAACACCACAGGAAATTGCCCAGGTGGCTAAGACAAAACACAGAGGAAACTGCAGCTGGCTAAGAGGAAAGTTCCTGCATTCATAAAAAGATGTAAAATATTGGAGAAATTAGTGATTTTTGTGTCAGTTTTCACGGGTGACAGAGGCCAAGAGGAAGTTCCAGGTGAAGTTCCAGGGGACATATTCTATGATCCATGTGTCTCAAAATATATATTTGAACATGTGAATATGCTGGAAAAGTAGTGTATAATTATTTGGTAAATTTGGTGATCATACTAAGTTATTAAAGGTGTTAAATAGGAGTGGCCTGAATGACTGGTTATTAAAATTACAAATTAAATTCTGTTAAGATAAATGTAAACTGATATGAAAACAATTCTATATTTTACATATTTCACTTACCTTTAATTTAGCAGTTAAATGTTTCTATGAAAATGTTGGTCTTGTGCTTAGGAGATCAGAAAAAATGCAAGTATGCAGTTAAAATTTATTAGGAAAGCAGCAGAGGAAATAAGTGAATATTAACTACAGCATTGTATCAATCAACAAATATGCAGTAGCCTAATATGATACTTAACTTTTTAAGTACTATGCCTAGTTCCCTGACTGGAAAACAAACAAACAAACAAACAAACAAATAGCGATCAAGCTGAAAAAGCTTCGGAGAATGAATGAAAAGGTAGAAAAATAAAATGGTACCATTAGATTCTGTCTGTGAAGTGGCAGCAGGCAATCATTCTACTGCTCAACAGAGATGTGAAAGAGAAGTAGAGTGACAGGATCATGAATGGCATCAAGTGTGGAGCAGCAGGGGACATCAAACAAATCTAGCTACTGGGAAGCTCAAAAATAGCACAAAACTGTTTATTTAAGCAATGTGGAGGGGGGCTGTGGAACTCTTTCACGCAAAACATATTGCATATGCTGAAAGCTTATGGGAATTCGGGGCTGTGAGAAGAAAAGGAAAAATAGTAATTGAGAGTTGCTAAATTAAGTGATCCTGATTTTGCTTCTAGTGAAGACCCATTGGTGTCAGGGTGAGTATAATGAAGATGAATTTCTACATGTGTGTTCCGGATCACTGTCTGCTGCTTTTGTGGCTCACATATTCCATTTACATAAACTGAAACCAGGAGGCAGAAAATTCTGCTTTTGCAATGTGTACAATGTACTTTATAGAAGCACAAACAAATTAGCAAAACCAGCCAAGAGTTTTCATATGGAAAGCACAAAAAACCAATCCTTAAGACAGGTAAGGGATGATGTTCTGGAAGTTATGTCGTTATTAAAAATTCACCTGTTCAGTATTGTGTTACGTTGAGGTTTATCTACTGAGATTTAAATAGATGTGTAGCTATTAAGAAGACTAATGTCAAGCAAGAGATTCATGTTTCAGGAAATAAAGCATCCCAAATTTTTAAAAAATTTGCAATCTTTTGCTTAGTGCTGATTACGTATTTGTTTAAAATAAACATATGCATCTGTTTATTTGTTTCCTTAACTTTATCAATGAAATAAATATCCTTTACCAATAAACACAGTTGCATTGCAAGCTGTGAATGGAAACCATCTGGATAATCAGAATGAGAAGCTTAGAATTTGAGAATCTGAGTCCCATGTTGATCAGACAAACTCCCTTTGAATTATCTACATTTGAATAACTGGACATTTTTTACACACTTCCACCCAACTGACAGCAATTGGGCATATGACAAACCTATTATTTATAGTGGATACTTTGACACTTTATTTTGTTAGAGAGATTAATACCTAAAACGTATTGCTAGAAGATCCAGTCAATAGGATTTAAAACTTTTGAAAATTAAATTGCTAGACCATCTAAGATTATAAATTAACCAAAACCTATATGTAATATGAAATGCAACGGAATTTATTTGATTTAGCCTATTATTTGTTTCCATTTAAACAGATTTTGCAACAGCAATAAATATGTTGTGGAAAAATAATTGTACAATAAGATCTTTTCCCTAGAGAAAAATGTTTTAAGTTGTTGTATCTGCAAAAGTGCATACATTTCTAATTATTATAATTCACTGAGCAAAATATTATTACTATTGTAACTGTCGCTGTTACAGTTGTGGTAGTATTGATGAAATAGGACAATAGATTCGGTTTTAAAATGGTTTTTCATTTGTCTATTTCTAGAACAAATTCTTGCTTTTTCTCCAGTTTCTCTATAATGCTCTCTGCTTTCATATTGCTAAAAGAGACTTCTGGTTAGCTCATTCCTCTGTTTTCAAAGCACAGTTGTCACCGTGACATTATAAAACTAACTTAATTAATCTGCTGGGAATTCATTTCTGTTGATCATATGCCCTCTTCTTTTTCCTTAGAAGGAGATATTGCAGGATGGTCTTGTGCTAACAGGCTTATTTTATTCAGTAATTTGTACTGATTTTGTCTTATGTTAAAGTAAATGCATGGTATTTGTGTGCAAAAGCTAACTAAAGACACCATCTTTACTATAGGCTGTTTAAACAGAGTTTTCTAAGTTAATTTAGAGTGTCTTGGATGAGAAGTGTTTCCATCTGCCTGGTTATGGCTTTGTTCTATTTGAGCTAACCATGTGCTCTTTTGAGTGGAATGAGTTTAACTGAATGAAATCACTATATAACTATCTTTTTTTACTTTGCAAGATTTTTACTTTTCTGACATTGTGGAGGATCCTACCTCAGGCTTAAAACAAGTCTTTAACTAGGATTTAAAATTTCTTCATTTTTTTATTGTATGCAAAGAAGACAGTAAACAAGCAATGATAAAACAACAGAATGGAAGGACACAGTCTCAAGCTGCGCCAAGGGAAATACAGGTTGGATATTAGGAAAAAAGTTTTTCACTGCTAGAGTGATAAAAGTACTAGAATAGTCTGCCCAGGGAGGTGATGGAGTCACCATCCCTGGATGTGTTTAAAAAAAGATCAAATGTGACACTCAGTGCCATGGTTTAGGGCATGGGTTGGACTCAATGATCTCGAAAGTCTCTTCCAACCCAGAAATTCTGTGATTCTGTGATTCTGTGAAAATGTAGAGTAACAAAAGGGAGATATTTAAAAAAATAAAACCAAAAAGGTCAGCAAATTCAAATTTGTTTTGGAAACATGCAGTCACAAATGAACTGAAAATGCATTATAAGGCATAGCTAAAAGATCTAAATTGTGACATGAAAAATGAGAGGTCACACTGAACTGAACATCCTGGAACTGATACCTGCGGAATATGAATTAACGAACAGTAAAATATATATCATCATTTTGCCTTCAGACTTTTAGACTTTTGCAGTTAGGGTAGATGAGGCTAAGCAATGCTAAGAAGTCTGGTCAGGATGTCTTTCTGGTTAAAAAGTGTTCTGGTTTTGCTTTGGAGGTGATCAGCCAAAGCTTTGACTTCATAACCTTCTTTGATTGTGCAGGCACACTTTCTATGGATCCTGGTATTTCGTCATGGAAACATTTTTCCATATATACAACTTGATCTATCCAGCTTGCTCTTAAAGGCCACTATCCCTCTATAATCCCTTTTATATTGTTTGCTGCTGCTGCAAAACAGTAGCAAAAAATATAACTCTCTGCTTCTTCAAATATGGCCCTTAGCTTTAATTTTGCCAGACTAAAGACAGCTCACCTCACTCAACCTTCCCATGTCAGTCATGTTCTTTAGGTCCTCTGTAGCCTCTGCTGCAGGTTCTGCACAGTTCATCCAGCTCAGGGAAGGGCACTTGTTGGCCGTGCTGTCAACTATCGCCCTCAAGCCCTTTCAGCCTGGCTCCTTGCAGCTCATCCAGTCACTCTCCACCAGCCACACCTACTCTACCCTAAGTACAGAGCCTGGCCCTTCTGCCTCCTAAGTGTAATGAGTCTTCTCTAGGCAAAATCCATACATTTCCTCAGATCCTGCTGACATTAATTTTTGTCATTCATCAGTCACTTAGCATCATCCAGAAATTTGTCGAGTTTGCATTCTATGTCATAATCCAGGTCCCTGATCCCATGTTTCATCATGGCAGTCATTAAAACTGGTAAAGCATGATTTTCCACTGGTAAATCTCTGTGTATTGTTCCTGATTGCCTTGTTTTCCATGTGTTCTTCTTGTGGTCACTGCAATCCAAACTAACACCTGCAATCCACTCACAACTGTTTTTCCCTCATTGAGAGCTGGTCAGAGTGTTTCCCTGGCTGGACTCTAAGTTCACAATAGAAATTCATACACAGTGCTCTGAAGACCCCTCCACGATGGTTAAGGACCGAGGGTTCTTATAAGGGATTCCTCTTCATTGTCTGTAGACAGCTTCAGAGATGTCATCTTAGTCAGGCAAGCTGTAACACATCTGCACCAAATCATCCTGTTGCATCCTCTTGGACCTGGACTTGGAGGGTCTCCACAGACACTTCCTTGATTTCACACCAGATGTTTCCTCAGTCAGGGGTTTCCATCACACACATCTCTGCTTCTTCCGTACCACCTACCTTGCCTCAGCAGGCTTGTGGAGCAGTCTTGTGATGGCAGTCAACTCAGTCTACTGGGAGTGGAACTGAAGAAGACAAGAAGTGAATACCATATGCCTCACAGTCTTATCTTTTAGAGGTCTTGATGCACACAGTAACCTGACAGGAAAGATTTGTGCTTGGTTTTCAAATAGAGAGGCAGGAGCATGATCTAGGTAGCATTTCTATAAATGGGAGAGAAGTTCTCAACTGGGATATGAAGCTGGGAATGTGGATATTGCTAGTTTAGTAATCCACTGGGAGCAAGGAACATAGGAAAAGAAGATGAGTGAGATCCCAAGCATAAATGTGAAAATTACACTTGTGATGTACTTAGTCAGGTTTTCAGATTGTTACAATACGTACGAATAATGTCAAGGAGGCCACCTGAAACAGCTGGATGACTCAGCAGGAAATACTTGGTTGTCAGAGTCCTTAAGGGTATAAAAGTTTTGATCAAGTTACTGCAGAAAGGTTTAAAAAATCTAAAATCTGCAAACACTGAATATTGCTTGTTATGCTGAATGAAACTTTGGGACCAAAATAGTCTGTCATTCAGGTAAGCATAGAAATTATTTTAATATATTATCTGAATTTGCTTTTAATTAATTTGTGTTTAACCCGTATGCATATGAAAGCAGATGGCTATCTGTGTGGACAAAATCAATACGAAGGGCAGAAAAAAGTTAAATTTCTTGGGACTTGACTTAATCTGGATACTTAACAGGATGAAAATATGTATGTCCTGCCACAGGTGTACAGATGATTTATTCTCATTTTATTTTTAATTTCTGTTGACAGTATAATGCTAAAGGATTTATATTAAAATGAGACCTTCTCTCCTTTCCACTATTGTTTTTTCCTAGTCAACAGCATATTGAGTCATTAATGTGTGTTTGGCTACTTGTAGGATAGCTCCTGAATTAAAAAATAATTAGGATTTTTTCTCCTGTGAGGATCTCAGCAAAGTGTGGGTGGGAAAAAAGCTGAGAAAAAATAATATTTCTTTCTCATCATTTGAGATCTATTATGTGAGAAATAGAGTTATTTTCTGGATATACATCGTTCACTAGCATGAAGCTTGAGCAGATGGGAAGCGAATTTAGATTAGCCACTTAACTTTAACTAAAGCTACTTAAGATGAATCCCTCACTATTCCAGATTATTGAGATAAGTTTTGACCAAACATGGTCACGTTTAAAAAGAATTTAGCAATTTAGGGCAATATTCACGGATGAAGCATAAACTTTAAAGGTAACAGATATACTGAATTTTACCGGGAGTCTTGTAACACATATAGGAAAAAACAATTTTTTGGCCTTGTCACATTTGCCATAATCAGAAACCACACTGATATTAGAAAGAAAAGTTTACCTAGATAAGTAGAAGATAACAATTTCCTAGCTTTTCATATTTTTTACTTCAAATGGGTATTACTAGGTTACCATCTCTACTTGCCTGCATTAATATTTGACAGATCTTTTTAGAATCCATTCTAGCAACCGGTATATTTTTCTTTTGGGGGTATCATATTGACAAAGCAGAGACATGGGCAGATGTATTTACTCAGAATATATAATTTAAACATGAACCCTTCTAAGCTAAAATATGTCTTTGAAATTGTTTCAGACCCCCATTAATAGGAAATTGGCATCAGCATAATCCTTGAGGGATGATATTTTAGTTCTGATTGAAACAGGAAATGCAATTTAATGACATCTCTAAGGACAGAAGGATTAGGGTTGCAGGCAAAAATATGAAGGACATAGGGATTTTCAAATGCTTGCACTGCAGAGGTAATACATTCTGTTCTTCTACTTGCTGGATTCATGTATCTGATAAAAGTATACTTACTACACAGATACAGAAGAATAAAGATTACAGTTATCACCTGCTGTTCTTCCTGCTGGGTTTTCATGTACTGCTTCATCTTTATAGACACAATCAGTTTACCAGACGGATGTCTTGTGGGGTTTTCTATTATTATTATTATTATTATTATTATTATTATTANTAGGAATTTAAATTTTTTTTTTTTAATACTACTATATATTCTGGAGTCTGAAAGCTCTTCTAATTTGATGGTACAAAAGTTTTGAAAGTGTTTTATTTTTGCTGAGAAATCTGAAGTTTTTGGACACCAAGAATGTGTGTGACCAGCTTTATCCACTTAAATTTTCGTTGGTTATTTTTGTTTCAGTGTTAATCAAGCCTCATGTCTTTTTTGCATTTGTCTATTTTTTAGTATAGTTTTCCAAAATAAGCTTTTTTCTTGCTCAAGCAAGGCGCATAATGCAAGATTTTGTTAAAATTATATTTGTTTTTTATATATAGATCTATATTTATAGGAACATATTTTGTGTTGGAGAAAAGTTGCACAAAAGTATAATTCTGGTGTTTTAAATTTTTAGATAATACATTATTTAGTGCCACAAAGATTGCACATACTGAGCTTGCATGCTTAGATACTTTTCATTTAGTTTTGGATGAAGCAGTTTTGACATTTATCTTCATTGTCGTTGTGCCAAGGGCAATTCATTTTATTTAATATCTTGCTGAAGAATGGAATGACAACAAGTATTGGAGTCAAGTATTAGACATGATACATACTGTGGTAAAGAGTATTCCTGAGGCAACATTAATGAATCAATAATATTGTACAATACAAAAAGTAGGATGACTTTCCTTTGGAATACATATGACAATTTTTTGTCTATTTCCAATATCCAGTATAGAAAGGATGCTGAGGGTTTTTCTGGGTGTTCATGAGACTGCATTTCCAGAAATAAATACTTCTCAGAGAGTGCTTATGTAAATCATGATCATCTGAAGGCAGAATATGTTTACTGACAGAACTGAGAGTCTCAGTCTAACTGTGAAGCACTGAATCTCTGGCTATTTACTCCTTGGAATCCATAATAGTTATTTCTTTGATTAGAGTGGTTTTTGGATAAATAATGGTTAGCGAGCTAATAACATAAGCAAACCACAATTTTAGCACTGCTAAAGCACTGGTGAAATGCTCTAAATGGCAAATGAAATAAATTCATAAATGAGTGAGAATTTATTTTTCAAACAAAATTTTATAAAAAAGTTCTACTGTCAAGATAAATGGCAATATGCTGATCTCATGTAAGTACAGTGTCAGCCTTTAAAGCAAGCAGAGGGACTGACAATGTATGAGAAGAGAAGAGAAGAGAAGAGAAGAGAAGAGAAGAGAAGAGAAGAGAAGAGAAGAGAAGAGAAGAGAAGAGAAGAGAAGAGAAGAGAAGAGAAGAGAAGAGAAGAGA
>VXAX01002258.1:469319-479523 GCA_013399835.1 Leptocoma aspasia | reverse complement strand
AAAAGAAAAGAAAAGAAAAGAAAAGAAAAGAAAAGAAAAGAAAAGAAAAGAAAAGAAAAGAAAAGAAAAGAAAAGAAAAGAAAAAAAGAAAAAAGAAAGATTTGCCCTTGACAATTAAAGGCAACTCTAACAATTACTGCAATGGAAGACTGAATGTCTTGTTAAAGATCAGATTTTCATGCACTTGTAGGAAGAAAATCAGTTCAAATAGTGTAACTTTCTGATAGCTAGCAATTATGGATACAGACAGGAACATACCTTTATTAGCACCTTTAGTAACTTTTCAGAGGCTAATAAACGTTTAAATACACAAATAGGCCTCCTGTTTTTGTATTCGGTGTAAAAAAATTCCTGTGCCTCAAAGTCCACATCCACTTTTTCCAGAGCATATTTTCTTATGTCTTCTATACTGCTGGAATCCAGGAACCTCAGAGAAGCCCATAAATCATCTGGGAGAAACTAAGCTCCAGGCAAAGGCAAATTATTTAACAGTATTTCAGAAAGATAAATATAAGGACATTATTGAAAATGACATATATAGTAACTAGGGTCTTCCATAGATATCGAGAGAAAACTCTCTGGTTGAGTCTGAGAAATAATATGTCTTAATAGATAAATGCAGGATAAAATGAAGCCAAACATTTAAAAGTGTGGCTTCAAATAGTCTGGATAAAAAGGCTTTGACTCAATGCACACAGGAGTGCATTTTGGAGAAACTAAGTGGAAGAGCAGTAACAGCACCCAGAAACAGAATATGAAGACTGTCTTTGCCAGCACTGATGGATGGACAAGTGGGGAAAGTAATTAAATTAATAAATTTCAATTAGGATGCTAATTAAAAGGCAGATGGGAAAGGCAAGCCTGTTTGAACAAATAGAACTTTAGAACTTTTCTTGAATCTCAGTCCCACCAGGAAGAAAAATAAACCCTCATAGCACCACCACATTTCTTTCTAATTGAAAAGCTCTTTAAGACCCCAGTGTTTATTTACAAGTTTGAGTTATTTTCCTATGTAGATAGTTTTTGCTGAATTAATTTTGGTATTTGGCCTAAGTATACTTATCTGTTCTCACACTGCATGTACCATATAGGAACCAGACTCCTCAGTTCAACCCAGTAGGGCTACATACATATTGAAAGCAAAATGTATTAAATTTCATTTTTTAATATGGCTGTGCTATTATTGTTTGGAAATAAATAATTACCATTTACTTTCTCATATCAAGCTTTCCTGCAGTGACAGCTAGGTGTTGGATTTTATTTTTTCTTGTGATTTGCTATTGCAATATAACTCTAAAGCTGCATTTTTACATGCAAGGTAAGAGTGGGTTATCAGAGCTATAACAATCACTGTTTTTGCAAGACAGTAGGACTGATCACTACTACTTTCTCAACCTGCAAAAAAAAAAAAAAAAAAAAAACCAAAAACCCACCAAACAAAGGAAAATATAAAAACCCACACAAAGCCACAAACTACCAGCCAAAAGGAAAAAAAAAACTAAAACCACGTGATTTTAAACTGTCCTGCAATATAGGAGATGGCATTCAGGAAGTAGCAACTCCATCCATCTGTCCTAATTACAGAAACTTAAATAAGATAAACTATGCATCTTGAGTACCTAAAGAGAGAATAAGGAAATACTGGGTCAAAGAAAAATGTCAGTTGTATTTATACCATTTAATCTTACTTTACTTTAAAAAGTGCTCAATATTTTGTCACATCTGTAAAAAGTTATTTAACTTCAGCTGTTCCAAATGCCCACAAAAGCCTTTCAGCAGTATAGCAGCACTAAATAGTTCATCACTCTATATGTATCACCTCCAAGAAAGGATATACATTTCGGTTTACTGGTAGCAGTTTAAAATTGATGGAAGGCTGTACTCCTGAGCATCAGGTCCTTTATGTAAGTAAGAAGAAATTCTTACTAGAAGTTATAGAGCTTGTGGGTCTACCATCAAAATAAATCCTTGGCACATGAAAACATCTGGAGACTAATTTTATCAAGATTGATAAGTCATATTGGAGTTGGACTAAAATACCAAGCACTTTTCTGGTGTATGTTTTGACAAAAGTAAAGTACATAACAGTTGCTATCAGTTATTTTACAATTCTACTCTCTTGTGAGAATTCAAACCTTTTACATATTTACAAATTTACCTATTTACAAGTTACCCACCAAGAAAATAATTATTTTCCTCCATTCCTTTTGATTCTATCTAATCACTTATTTGTAACAAAAAGAGCCTTTGAATTTTCCAGGTCCTGTTGGGAAGAAAAGTTTCCAAGATTTGAGCCCTGGGTTATTGCTGGAGGTTAATAAAGAATGCATTTTCTCACGTTCATTAAGGCAGCAGCTACATACTAGGTTCAAAGTTACAACACGTAACACACCTATGACACATGGGCATTTGAGTCAGGATGGGAATTTAATGAACCTATGTAGAAATAGGTCTCTCTGTCCCTAAATGAGTGTTGGCTCTCTTGTGACTGTTTTTTTCCCTCTGGAAAATTTTCAAAACCACTCCAATTTTACCTTTTTTTTAAAAAAACCCGACATATTCTGTCAGTAAGGAGCAGCTGAAAAGCCACATATAGATTGAATGTGAGAGAAAAGAGCTTGTACTTTTTTGGATCAGTGAGATTCCCCAGTCTTTAGGAGATTTCAAAGCAGGAGTCCACTAGAGCCCCAAATAATGCACCATTTTGGTGATTAAAGGCATGCATACTCTATTTTGCTGAATTATTAAGAGGGACTTCAACAATTCTCAACAGGATAAGTCTCAGGTGTTTTTCTTTTATGCTACAGAAAATAGAAACCTTTAATCAAAATTTCTTCATTGACCTGAATGCCACTGATATTTTGATGATAGTGGATACTAAAGCATCTTGCTCCTATAGTGAATAATGTAGGTAAGAAAAGACTTATTCAGATAAGGATATGTACTGGCTCCATGTACATCACAAATAGCTTTTTGCAGAGAGATCTGAAAGGCTCATGCACCTCTTGTCTCAGTCAAATGCATGCCTTACTGTTCAAAATGTGGTTTTTATTTTATTTTCTTTTTTTTAGGAAAGTGTTTTTAAACACTCTGACATTGACATTAATACTGAACTTACTTTAAATGCAGTTGCAGGTTATTTTTTAAATACACTACTCCACAAACCTAGGACATCATCATCATCCTTCTATTAAAAAAGTGTTTATTTCATGCTAAAACCCCATTATGTTCTTAGATAAATCTTTTGGTGTAGTAACAACGGTTGTCTTTTTGTTGGCTTTGAGCCCTTAATTTCACTAACAGATTATTAATAGAACTGTAACATAGTTTCCCTCTACAGAGAGCAAAGCTGAAAGCATAATGTATTGGAGACTTTGCAGTGAGTGTACAATAGAGCCATAATAAAATCCGTCATCTCAGTGTGCAGCCAAGGTGCTTTGTTTTATCAGTGGAAGAAGAAAAGAGGCAGAGGCAGCTGCTGTGGTGTGACAGCATGGCAGTTGTGTGTTTCAGTCTTGTTTCAGACAGTTTACTGTTTCTCAAGCATCATCCCAAGCATATGATCCAGAGCATTTTCTGGTGGTCTGTGCAATGTTATCTCATTAAAAGATGCTGGTATGCTTCCTGGATTTCCGCTGCTGAACCGCCTCTTAAGGTAGCTTAAACCACATAGCAAACTTCCTTAATATTCCTTTTTCATGCTAAAAATTGCTTAGTCCTTTTGAAGACATGAATGGCATCAAGCAGTCCCCCTTCTGAGATGTGAACTGTCAAACAAAACACTTTGCAGTTCATCACTGCCATTTTTACAGCAGAATAATTTTTACTTTCTTAAGTAAAGTTCTTAGGTTAAGCACATCCATTTTGGTGTGTTCTTTATGAAATGGTCTACTTCACCAAGATTAAAATGTTTAAAATGCTCCTTTTCTTGCTGAGTGTAGAGAGTTCAGAACAGGTTGTTGATTAAATACTTAAAGAAATAAATCACCTGATTCGCTGTGGAATAGCCTTGAGAGTTGCTGAAAAGGATAAATGTTTCACCCCCAATACATGACATTTTGGTCAGGTTATGAGTATGCTTTGGAAAGAGTTCTCATTGGCTTCTAATGCTGTAGTTAAAGTTTACCCAGATGTAGCATCAACTATTATTCTTGAGAGCAAGGAACTTTTGTACCCCAATTTTAGTTCTGCAAGTGGCTATGCTTTTTATTTTTAAAGTCAACATGCAAGAGCTTAGCTGGGAATATTCAATATGACTGCAGATTTTCAGACACTGAGCACTACTTATAGAATACTTTCAGTGTAACAGTTTTTTTCTTTTTTTGGGTTCTGAGTGGTCACTCTGTGCCCTGGAGTAATGTTATCCCAAAATTCAAGTGTCTGCAATTGTTTCTTGTGGCAAGGAGTTGAAACACTGCACCTAAATTTTTTCCCCAATGTTCTGGTGTTTCCAGGCCAGGATGAAGCATGACTTCATCCATTTATAAGGAAATGTAACCAAAATATTGGAAGCTACCTCTTTCAGTTCTTTATATTAAAATAGAGAGTGAAAATTATAATGATATAATTTTTTTATAAAGGTTTTAAAATAATTTTAAGGGCTAAAAAGAGGGCAGGGTTTCTTCTTTATTTATGATTAAGTGTATTTCAGTGAAGAATATTGCTTTTGAGACCATTCTACATCTCAATACAACTTAAAACATTTAACTATGGAATTAAATGTTTAGCAGGGATGAAGCAAAAGTAATGTAGTTGTATCTGCTGTGATGTAGCACCAAGCACATTGCCCATAAATCAATTAAATGATGTTAGTCATCCTATTGAGAGCTCAGAATAACTCTGTATACTAGATGATATGAGAGATTCCAGGAGAGAATGGGATGTGGCACACTAAAGGAGAGGGAATAGAAAGAAAAACTTGACATCCAGATGCTGTCACAGTGAATCTGGTAGCTGGTCCTGACTTTGTAACCAAAGGTCCTTCATTCCTGAAATTTTTTTGCTTTTCAGCAAACCAAGGAGAACAGGCATTAGTTCAGATTATTTAACTTTGTGTTTGATCTTTTTAATCCAGTTTATTTCAGATTTTGGGTTGTTTTCAGTGTAGCAGCCAGCCATGACAGCTCAGATAAAATCCAGCCCATCTGTTAAATCTCTGTCTAAAACACTGCAGATTAAAAAGCAACTAGCAGTAATGTTAAAAAGCGCAGGTCTGGCCCTGACATGCTATTCTGTGCAGGTTTAGATGAGTATAGGTTTTAGGCTTTCATTGAAACCTTGGGAGAAAAACATAACTGTTCAAATTTTTCACCTTTTGCTTAGTCTATCTTTACTGAATCAGCTGACACATATGGATTTTAAGATTCCACAGGTTTTTTTATTTTAATCTAACTTCATGTTCTTCTCTTGGTTTCCTGCACAGTTTCCTAAGGAAACAAGGCCTACGGAATTGTGCCATCTGCTTCCATGTCTCATTTTTGGAACTCTTGGCCATAATCAGCCACATCTGACTTAAGAGAAAGGGCTCAGAGAGTGAAGTTTCCAGGCTCCATAGAGACCGACAGTGCATGCTGCAGCCACCCTGATAGGCAGGAAGGGAAGGAGGTGGGGGTAAGGATTAAAAAGCCAGGCATCCCAAATTTTGAAGTTTGCAATGTGGCTGTGGTTAGATGCTGCATGGCAGTGGAAATTAAACTGGAAAAATACCAGTATCTTATTGTCAATTCAACTCAACCTATGCCACATTTTTTGTTAATTGCATTAGCCTCTTTTTATTCACTGATGTCACTACAGTTTCCACACTAAGAGTAAGGACAGAAAATACTGACATGCAAATCAAATTATTTTGTCTCCTAAGGGAACAAAACAATTGTTAAAATTATGTGGTACTATTGTACACTTCTTAAACTTCCAGCTCAAAGCACTGCAGTGCTCAGATAGAAACAAATTCACTTCAGTTAGGATGTCCTTACTAGCCCATTTCATTACCTGTTTCTATTATTTTAACCAAGTTTCATAAAATCAGTTCACATAAAAATAATAATAAATGTATTTAAGTTTTGTATGATTTCTTGTATAAAAATGTCATAAGAAAAAGCCTAGATGGGTTGGAAATAGGAATGTAGATGAGGACTGGAAGTTATTTATATGGTAATTTTTCTTTATCTGAAATATATTTTAATATAATGAACATTTGTAAACAGTGACTTAAGAATCCTACAGAGATATTGAATTGTATAAAGGAGCATGCCCCAAATCATCCTAAATTATACTTGGAGTAGCACTAAGGACCACAGAGATAAACTATATAGGGTTTTGTGTAACTTAGGGCACAATTTAATCTATTTTTCTCTAGCAGGGCTATTCATTATGAACACAATCTGAACTTGCAGGCTACATTTATCTGATAGATAGATACATAATCCTTAAGAAAATGGGCTATATTCTCTGGATTACAACTGAGCTACAGTGGTGCAGCAAAATAAGATATACCACATTCTGTAAAAGCTTTTCTCCTGAGGGAAAGAAATCTGTGAGCCATTAAAAGCCATTCTGACCAAAGAAACAGGGTCATGCAGCACCTAGACTTCCAGCTGCAACTTGGGTGAGGTTACAGGTAGCTCCAAGTGGGGAGAGAGAAAGATGATGAATGCTGTCACATCTTTATGTTGCATTAAATTTTTGAAGGCATGTAATCACAATGTTGCAGTGCTAGTGTATTGAGGAGCCCTTTGACACCTCCAAGTCTGTGCAGCTCTAGGAAACTGTGTCAGATATCAGAAACATTTCCCACACGTTGAATTCAGAGTCACACTGCTTAGTATAAAATTCGATGCCAACAGTGTTCTAAAGGAAACTTGTGCCTGAGTTACTTTGCTGCCAAAATTTAACCGAAAACACTTTGATTAATGTTATTAAAGTGCCTCAGCATCCGAAATGAATGCTTTGTATCTTGCAGTGGTCTCTGAGAAAATAAAATTTTGCAGCATGAAATACATATGCTAGAAGAAAACTATGCATAGGAAACAACAGCTTCCAGCAGTACAAATAGTAAAATATAAGCTCAGAGGTGCATTTCTCCACAGTGTTAAACAGAGGGTTTGAGCTCACCAAATGCAGCTGAGCTGCAGCTTGGTAAGGATTGCCTGTCCTGTGCAGCCACCACCGGCAAGCCTGCATGTACCAGTGCTCACGAGCAATGCTGTTGGCTTAGGAGGACGCTGTTTTTCAAAGGAGTGACACATTCTGTTACATGGTACTCTGACAGCTTCTGTCATGATTGATATCTGCATCAGCTTCCCTCAGTGAGAAAGGTGGAAAAAAGGAAAAAAAAGAAATGCCCCTGGGTCTCTAAAAGTTGTTGGCTCTTTACCACAAATGTGAATTAATGTAATCAATGGGAAGGCATCAGGATGAAAATGGTGACTTTGAGTGATGGCAGTCAGGAGACCATCACTTTTAGTTTCATTAACATGATGCCTACTTCTGTGTGCATTTATTTATTTTGGTGGTTACTTTCTACTCAGGTGATCATTAAAGGAGATACACAGGCACTGGATAGGAAAAAAAAAAAAAAGATATTAAGCTTAATTGAACAGAAACAGTCCTCTAACCTAAAAGAGAGAAAGATTTGTGAAACACAGAGAAACTGACAGCATTATGTCAGTGTAGACTTGTGTGGAGTGTGGACTTCATCCATCCTAACCCTACCCTGAAAACTAGATGGCAAAATAAAGCAGAAGCGCTGAGCTGTCAGGTGTAATCTAGGTTAGGTCCAGATATGGTGCAGAGATGTTACAGCTCGGGAGCACTGTTGAGACTTGGGGATTATTAGTTCAGATGTAATTCTTGATTTAATGTGCATTTCCTGACTCTAGATCTGATCTGACATGGCATTGCTTTGATCAGGGTGGTTCTGCAAGATCAAGCAGTGAACGTACAGAAAGTGGTCCTTCACTTGCCTTGCAAAACAGTCAGGGGCACGAATTCCAATGCATGTTGCTCTAAAAAAATGGGATGGAACAGCAAGCATAGGTAAGATGGTTTACATATAAAACTCACTTGTTTAAAATCTTTTCTCAGCAGAGTGTGCATATTTTGGCTGATCTTGCAAAAAATTGTTACTCTGCTTCCACAGTCCAGCCGTCATCCACAGCATATTCAGGGAAAACTTTTAGAAAAATCAAAGAGCTTTCCTGGGGACTGCAATGTATTACAGCTAAAATTCAGGTAAAAACAATCCAGAGACCCCAGTGAGGACACTCGTGGAGAAGGCTTATGGATTGCTTTCTCAAGAAGAAATGGAAAAACAGATCAGTTACTCACAAAAGTGTGTACTCTGGAATCTGGACGAACAACTCAGAAAGATCATCCTTAATTTTAGGGAGAGAGATATCCAGGATCAATTGTTTTGTTGGGTTTTTAAGAAACAAAATTACTGAATATATTTAAAGGGTTGTCTCATTCAAATGAAATAACTACTGTCACATAACAACTAAGACAGCAATATAACATTGAAAAATAATGGTGTAAAATCAGAAAAAAATAAATAGTGTATTCCTTTTCTACAAAATATTTAAAATAAATTCTGGAATGGTAGACAAAAATAATTTCCTGTTCAGCTCTCAAATTCTCCTTGCTTCACATGCTTTCCACTTTTTCAGGCTTTGTGAGGGTTTTCTTTTTGTCTCTCTAGCAGCTTGGCCTCTGCTCACAGCAGTCTGCAGAAAGCCCTCTTGCATCTCTGCCCTAGATCTGTGCTCCAGTCAAAGACATTGTTGGATTCGAGGGATTTTTTTGTGTTAAACACAAACTGTGTGACTTACTAGCTCAGACTATTCTGAGAATACCTTAAGTAAAGCTTGGCCAGGAAGAGCCCTGGAGTTTGTAAAGACTGAAAGTAGAAGATGCTTTTTTGGAGATCAGAGCATACATCCAACTAACACACAGGTTTCTGGTTTCAGGTGTGAACCTGTTACTAAAATATTCTGAATCAGTTAGCCCAGCTCCTAGTGAGTGCTATGGTAATGAATAAAAGAAGTCATAATATTTAGGAAATCTTTAAATTTGAGGTGATTTTTATTGTGGCAGTCTTTGGCAGCAACTACACAATACAGATGGCTGTGTTCCACTTAACGGGTAAAAATGTTAATAGAAAACTGTACAGTAGCTAGCTCTCTATTTTTCTGTCACAGGTTGTGTTCAGAAAACTGTTTTGCCACTATGAGAGGAAAAGAACTACAGGATATAAAATTCTGCAACTTTTACCATTCTAACCCACAAATGTTTGTGCAAATCCTACCTTCATTGGTTTAGGCATGTCAGAAGAAACTCAGCTCTTCTATGATTTGCAGGCAAATCCCTGAGGGCATATTTCCACAAGATGACTTGGCTAAATTAATATCTCTTCTCCACTGGGATGCATTCCTGTTTCCTTCTTTTCTACCTGACAACCTCACCTTGACCTCTCTGTAGTAATTATCACATAATCATTTGATTCAGCTCAGAAGAACAGAAAACGGACTTGGCAAGCAAGAAAATGAAATATTAACTTTTGGGATGGTTGCTTTAGTTTAGTCTGTGATCACAAAATAACAGAGGCAGTTTCCTCCCATGAACCCCTCAAATCACTGGAGAACCTGCCAGCTTTCCTCTGGTGAAAACTAGCTGTGTTCTCATATTTGTTGTTGCATATATCATCAGTTCTTGTTCTCCACTTATGCCAGCACTGAATTAGTTTTCTCTCCTTTTCCAGCTGATATTCTGGCACATAATTCTTCTCTCACACACTTTGTTCTTTATTTATTTAGCATATTGCTGTCCTAGCAAATCCTTGTCAGTTCTTTCCTTATGTTTGGTTTTCAACCACTTTATATCTTGATATTATTTAAAACATTAATATTTAGTCTGAAGTGATGGAAAAATGTGTCTGAGCATATATTATGAATAAATCCATTGAAGGTTTACACAATTTCTCGCTACAAAACAGGTTTAGATTAATATTAAATAAATCAAAGACTGATTCATTTTTAAAGAAGATAACTGCTGAACTGACGGAAGAGCTTGCGTTAGAAGTTTTGCAAAGCTTTGACAGAAAAAAAGAGTAAAATATGATAAAACATGCTGTTATGATACCAAGCAGACTTCCAAAAAAAAAAAAAAAAAAAAGGCGGCAGCAGAATATCAAAAAGGGGTAAAAAAGATT
>VXAX01002258.1:381608-469306 GCA_013399835.1 Leptocoma aspasia | reverse complement strand
TTTGAGAAAAAAAAAAAACAACAAAAAAAAAAAAAAAAAAGGCGGCAGCAGCAGCTGAGCAATGGGTTACAAAGATTCCCAAAAACTCCTGCTTATCTTTCTTCATTGAACTAACCCATATTGACCCAGTAGTGTCTAGAAAATAACGTCTCATTTATTCTAAATCGCTGAACATTTCTTTTTTCACTTTTGACACAGGAGTACTTTACTTTTGAAAGCTAGACGTTGGTTGTTTGTGCCTGATAGAGGTGAACAGGAATTGCCAAGTGCACAGTGAGTGATGCTGTGGGTGAACACCAGGGAGGAGATCCAGATGGGCCCCATCACATTCCCAGTTTGCCAGGACACGGATCACACTGGCATCCCCAGTGCCATCCCCACGGGACCCTGTCTGTCCTGGGAGGGTGGCACACAGCCAGGACTTGTTGTGAAACTTCCCTCAGAGTTTCCCTGAGAGTGAGGAGACTTGCGATGTGCAGCCAGTTTCCCGGCAGCTGTCGGCCTCTCTCTCAGGTGTTGCCTGGGTTGCAGAGCCTTTCTCCGTGTCTCGCTCACCATGGGCAGGGACCTGTAAAAACACTGCCACCGAGTTTTGGGGAGCTGAGTTCAAGGGGGTGGTATCAACAGGTCTCCAGATTGCTGGGATTTTGGGCATGTAATCATGCTTTCTCAGAAGCCTGCCTCTGTCTTCATTTTCTGTGGTGAGAGGGGAAGCACAGTCCAGTACTGTAAGTGACTGAAAAAACCCCAGGCAAATAAAAACCAGGAAACCACATGCCCACATAAATTTTTATGTCCTTCTTAACCGGTATGTGATACCACAGAGCAACCAAAGCTGTGAAATCTAGGCAGCTTCATTTGTTTAAAATCCCACACGTGAAAGAAAACCTCACATACTATTTCAAGGAACAACATTCAAGAAATGAAGGAATAGACAATTTGGTGGGTTTTGCAACCTGGAAAAACAGTATGTGGACCAGAACCTGAAGCCGGTCTTGCAGAAATACCTCCAATTTTAACACTTTGGGGAATATACTTGTTTTTGCCTTAGCTGCTTAAATATGCAGGACTTTTTAACAGGGTTGCACAGGTGTGCTTTGCTTGTGGGTAAAAAAGCAGAGGTTTAAGATTTTTTTCTTAGGGTTAAATATCCTGAAGGCAACAGTGTATTCAGTTTTAGAAACAAAAATAAGTTCTCATCACACACAGGGAATGGAGAGCTATTCCACTGTAGAAAACAGCATTGTGCCAAACTAAAAACAATAGTTGTAGCTGAATCGTTGACCAAATGTGTTTTCCTTGAGCTTTGTGAATAACTGAGCTTGCAGCTCATTAGCCAAACTAAGCCCAACAATAATTTCAAAGTATATTCTGATTGACTTAATTTGTTCCAAATATTTATTTGAGATCAAGCAAAACATTTACAGATAATTAGAGTTTAAAAAAAAAGTTCAATTGCAAAGTGTATGTTATATATGTATATATATCTTACAAGCTAAGCAAAAATTCAACTTGCCATTTAAGTTTTTGCATATTTAACTGTGGAATATTATCTTAGTAATCTTATTCATCAGAGTTGGTTTTTGTGTACAAATTTTTTGTACGTCTGACTGTTCATTCTTGAACTATACTACGTGTCATTCCTGAGACATCTTGTTCTAAGTGTGTTGGCACTCTCTTGCTTTCATGCTGAAAGATTAGTATTTTAAATATTTTTTTAAGTGAACTTTTCTCATACCTAGAGACCATCACTTCTTCCAATTTTGCAATAAATTTCTGTGCACCAAATCATTCCCATTTTCACATTAAAATAGGTTAAACAGTGGCAATTCCTTATTAAAACAGAACTGTATGGGTGAATGTTAATCTGGCATTTAACTTACATTGAGGTCCTTTGGTTTCATGTTTCTTAAAAATTTTGTCTGTCTTCACACTACCTTCAGAGAATCCATTTTCCTCTTATTTACTACATGCTATAAGAATTCAGATTAAAAGAAAATTATGTATAAAAAAGCTGGAACAGCCTAAGGCTGTGTGCTCATATAGTAAGATAATGGATAACATTTTTCAAGTAGACTATATGTAACAACTCCCTATCAGGAGACTGATTCTAATGGTCCAGACAGCTGTCTTCCCTTTTATATACTAGAACTTTTCTGAACTTCTGCCTCTGATTCTGCTTTCTGCTATTTCTTTGCAAGTGTTTATTTGGTTTTGTTTTCTTTTCCTTGTTCTCCTTTATACTTAAAAATCTGCTCAGCTCAGAAACATCTACAGATTTCATTGAAACAGCTTTCTGCATCCAAGTTTCTTTAACGTCTTCATTAATGCTCTGCAAGGGGATTAAGCTGTTTCAATCAAATCTGTGACACTCAGCATTCTGGCTTTAGTCTTTATCCTCATTTATCGTGTTTTCTGGCTATAACAAATGTTAAAGGGGATCAAATATTTCATGCAGTCAGAATAATAGATTAAAAAGCAAAGCCTATTTCCCTCATGACTGAGTAAATTATATGAAAATCAAAATAAAAAATAATAACTAAAATTACTTTCAGCCAGGTAAGGAGGATCAGCTCCAAAAACAATAGGGCAAAAACACACCATGGGGAAAACAAACAAGCAATCCTGAACTGCAGAGTTAGTTCTATAAAATTGCCCCTTCCCTTTCATAGGGACACAATACAACCTCTGAAAATCCTATTTTTTAGATGTCTTGGGGTAAATAGTGCTGTAGAACCTCATGTTGTCTAGGCAAAAATGTAATTAATCTCAGCACTGCCCTATCTGTCTGCGGAGCTACAAGCACTGTGAGCCACATTATTCATGACAGTCTACTGGGTTTGGGTCTAAAATGGTTTTTAAGGAGTAATTTAAAAAATCTATTGCAACGTAACTGTGATCTCAGCCAATATATCCAAAAAGACACTCCCAAAGTCAACAAGCCCTCTTAAACAGCTTATCTAGTTTATCATGAAGTGACATAGTGATTGAGAATATAGTGTGGCCTCCTAACTCCCAAAAAGATCTTATTAAGGTGAGTAAAATTTCATGAGCTGAATCTGAGGAAAACACATTAATTTTCACAACCCATGTTACCTACATGAGACAGTTTGATCCAAGTAAACTAAAATGATGATGTCTGTAGTAATATCATCTTTGCTCACAGTGAATTCTCTTAGTGCAAGGTAAGTGAATAAGTTACAAGAGGTTTTAGCAATGACACTTAAATAAAATAGTAGTGCTGATTTTGGACTTTACCCAGAAGAGCTCAGCTGAATGTGTGATATCTCATCTTTAGATATACTCAAACACTCTGAAAGCAATGAATTAAATTGTGTATGTTTGTAAATTAATTCAGTTGTAAGAACATGTCATTGGCTTTAAACAACAGAAATCTGAAAGAAGTCAGACCATTAGGAGTGTTTCCTGAGTTGTCAAGAGTAATATTCTCTTCTGTCTAAATTCTGTCTAAACAACATACAGAGGTAAACTCATTTTGGTTTTACATATCTTTTAAAGCCATACACCACAGCAGTGCAATGAACTCCTTTTTTTTTTTTCCCTCTCAGCTAACTCTAGTAGTAGCATCATCAAGATAAAGATAAATTCAAATCCTGGAGTAAAATTAAAATAAGCTGAGAAACCAGCCTTGATATTTGGCTATACTATTTATTCTGCATGGAAATCATCTCCCAAGCACTTATTCCAAGAAAATTGTCATTTAAAACAGGTGAAGTGTGGAGTAAAAAATTTAACACGAGATCCTCTTCCTGTTCTACCAAATACAGAGCAAAACTGAGTCACTGAATTACCTGGTCATAATTATTTAGACTGTGAAGGGGAAGAGTAGCCCAACCCTGCTCTTTTGGCCTTTTTCCCTTCTCTTTCTCACCCATGCACATTCGTGCCTTGGGTATGGCATGTGAAGACTCCTGCACATATTTGGTCTGCTCCCCTTGCAAAGGCATATCTTCACTTTGCCTGTTCCATTATCTGATTATCTGTGAATAGCTGAGGTATAGTAAATTCACAGCCTGATGGACACTTTGTGACCTTGTATGACAGAAAGGCATATAATTTTAGGTGTATGTGCCCAAAAGAAATAAAAAAATAAAAATCAGTGGGAGGAAATATTAAGTTCCTGAGGCTCAAATCTTCAGTTGGACCTAATTTTCACTGAAATAATGACAGTGAATTGTGTGAATTAAAAAAAATCTATACAGCGTATCTACAAAATCATTACACTATAAGGTAAGGTCTGATGAAACCTGAAAAGCTGCACAAAAATATTTATTACTCATAGCCATGCCTTAACTGTGAACTGGCAAAAGTACTTTGGGTGTGAAGTTCTCTCATCCAAAAATAACTCAAGCAATTGGAGAATTGTATATGTCGGTCATCAGTATGGGACATAAATTGAATTTACTAAACAGTCTTTTTTCTGCCCTTTATTCTTCTTGTGCTCTCATACAAGCCAGAAACTTATATAAATGAATTGGCAAAGACTTGACTCAAAATATAACACAGCTGTGTGTATTTTTACACATTCTGTTTTATGGAGATAGGAAGGAAAGTAACTGCTTGTATTTTCAGGGTCAGTTAAGAAGGAGAGCTTCCTAAGAGAAAATCTAGAGTATTCCAGTCCATTTATCGTGATTTAGCTTTTTATGTAAGAAAAGAGAACATAATTTCAGTAGATTTAACACATTAATTCAGACTCTTTGAGTTTGATCTCCTGAAATGTAGTCTACCTTTCTCTGGATGTCCCTCTTTTTTGTTAAGGAAAAAAGGCTCATTTCTCAGACTGTGAAACAGGCAGAAGAAATGCCCCTTGTTTCAGTGTGAATTTGGATTATACATTATAATAATAATGAAAGAAAATTTGTAAACTAAGTAAACTACTAAGTGAAACTTACTAAAAGTAAAATGTTCAGCTCTCCACAGCACTATTTGTATTGCAAAACAAAAATTGGCATATCACAGCTCACTCACCAGACCAGAGACAGTAAAATTCAGAACAGTTTTGTTAACTTTATAACAGACATGAAAACTCCAGTGTTAATAAAAGTAAAAGTAAAAAAGTTTTAAAAAGTGAAAATGACTTCATTGTCTTCAATTTGTGTTGTGTACTACCAGTAGCCATAGTAATGCGGCTAAAGAGAAAAACGTAAATAAGTAAGTACAATAGAAAAAACATGTTAATTTTCCCCTAATTACTATGTGATTTTGCTGGGGCTGGGGCACCTGGCTGGATAAGGGTGCAATTGTAGTTCAGTGCCTGTAGGTGTGGGAGGGTTTGCTCAGAGGAGGTAAAAAGGCAGGGTCCACACAGGTGGGTCACAGGGCTGAGCAGACATCTCAGCTGCTGGGTGAGGGAAGAGCCCTGCTGATGTCTGTGCTGGGATCAGTCTGGCTGTGTTTATCCTCTGGGAGGAAACAGCTCCCATGCCCCCATCCTCAGACACTTAGCTGGAAAACACACTAAGTGAGCCAAATAGGGGAGATCAAGGCTCACAATTGGTTCAGCTAAATTAGTGCCTACAAACCGAGGTACAGCAAAGTGGGCCAGTGCTCTTCACATTTCAGTAAAACATCTATTCCTTTCCACTATCCCAGAGGCTGAATAAAAGCTGTTTATTCAGAGAGGCCCTGAGGCTGACTTTAGTCTTTTACACTTGCAAAGCAACATCAGAAAGGCCAATGGTTCCTTAGAGGCACATTTCAAAAAAAATCAGGATTTATGCACAGAAACCTTATTATTTAAAGTGCGAGATCTGCTCTAAAAGTCATTGCATGAGAAGAGCAGAGAGTAATCCACAGAGCATCCAAAACATCTTCCTATAACCCTATAAGATGCTTTCTTCCCTTCTTTTTTGGTAAGAAATATGCAGCTGGACCTAAAAAAAAAAATATCACTGATGAAATGTATGCCAAGAAAATACTCAAGCAAGCTCTTCCTATGTTTCATTGACAAGGCTGAACAAAAAGCCTGGAAAAGCAACGCCTTCCTATTTCTTCTGCCCAAGATAAAGAGCAAGTGTGACTCTCCCTATTTATCAACAACAAATTAATGCAACATTTCATGACTTTTTTTTAAAATATAGATCTGTTTTGATTTAGTTTTATTTGCATTTTCTCCCTTTTGTGTACTGATGAACAGTTCAGATTCCTAACATCCCTAGGGAGCTCACAGAGAGGAGAAGGAGTGCAAACTTTGGGTTAGGTAGCAGGCCTCTAAGTTATCAAGTGTACTGAGTGTCCAAGATGCTCCGGAAGGAGCTGGCTGTTGGCTCTGCAATTGCAGTGGCGGTGGGCAGACTAAGAACTTCCACACATGGGTGTTAAGCACTGATCATGTTATAGAAACAGCATGCCTGCAGCTTTTTGAGAGGAGATATCTAAAAAGCAGAAGTGACATAATTTGATTTTATTTTGCTTCAGGCATGCATGAGACCACACCGAAATGTTAAATCTGTGACTGCAAATTTGCACTGACACAGATCTTTCTTTTCAGAACACTTGTCTGTAGAGAGAAGTTGTTTTTTTTTTTTTTTCCCAGAGATGTACCAAACAAAAGTACGAGACAGTCATACATCAATGTATATTTGGGAATCAAAGACAAAAATGATGGTGAGACTAGCTTAATTTGCATGACCCTTAGACTATAATATGATGTCTCATGAGATTTGCACTAACAAACAGTATAAAGACTTGTCTGCCTGGAGGAAGTTGTTTTTCACGTTGTTCTGCTTTGAGTTTCTATTATGTAAAATGGACTTATGAAGAGAAATTTTGCAGTTTAAAAGCTCATGAATTTGTGTGAAATTGCTCTATGCTCTCTGACATCTTTCCTCAGCTTGCATCTAATGCAAGAACCTTTTTCAGTTAAGAAAAAAGTCAAAAAATAAATCCAAATTGCCAAATATAGAAATGGCTGATGGAAAGGAAAATAGTTACCATGGCTGATGCAGAGCAGTAAAGCACAATACTGTTGGCCAATTTTTATTCCATTATTTTTCTCAAAAAACCCCTTAGTAACATAATTTTGGATCTCAATTAAAAAAAAACATATTTAATTTTCTCCATTCATTTATTTCTTTATTTGCCTTCTTGTTTGTTTTCCAGTAGCATCATGCTTTGCAGAGTTAATAATTTGGCTGTAGAATTAGGGTGGCTTATTTGCTCTAAATACAGCAGGGGGAAGTTAGAGCTGACTAGTTTTATGTGAAACAAATACCACTTTCACTCTCTAGCTGTGCCCTGTGCCACACCAATCAAAGACTGGTTAATAGTGGACAATATTAATCATAAGTGTTCTTTTGATGTTCGGCAGATGTGGTGCCTGTATCACGATGACAAGTAAATAAAACTTAATCCAAAACCCAATTAATTTGACTGAAACATTCTTACAGAGTACATTGAGTTTCATCTGATACATTACACCTGCTGAATAATCTTTTGTTTTTTGTTAATGTTTATCAGTGAAAAGTAATGATAAGGAAGAGTTATTGAGCCACCTTTCTGCCACCTTGTCTGAATGTGAGTCCTGCAAAAGCACAAGCACAGAAAAAAAGGAGGTGTGATTATACTGGATTCCACAAACACTGCATAAGCAGTAGTGAAAGTGCTATAAAATTTGCCTGGAATTAATATCATGTATTTTTCTAGGTCAGTATATAATATATTTCCTCATAAATATCTGAAACGAATTCTAAACTTAGTCGGTGTGAATAACCTATTCGTTTAAGCAACTAAAAGAATTTCATTTTTAGTACAAATATGGTTACATATTATACATATATATTGGTACATAAAATAACATTTTATAGCAGCGGTGTTAATAAAGTCATAAAAGTAAACCATAGTTAGCTTGAGATGGCTATTTTTTGTCTTTCTACTTCTCATTAAAAAACATATGTGAAAAGCAACAACTATTATTATTCAGTGGAACTACCCATTATTACAACCCTCAAAAATTTATTTCTAACTAGAGTAGTACAGTTTAGCAATTTTTCTCTGCAATCTTTTAAAAATTTCTTTATAATAGCTATGAAGTAACTTCATGTAGAAGATATTTAAGAATTTTACCCCATTCTACTTTAGAAGTTGTATACTTCCCATTAATCATTATCCTTATAAACCCCCATATCATTACCACTCTGAGAAACACAGTATTTTTAATATCAGGAATGAGTTCTCCATATTATACATTGGCATATATGTCAGTAAATGACAAGGAAGGAAAATTATACATTTCTACTATTGTGACCATAGAGGAAAATCCTTTTACTCTTTCATGAAATTTACAAAATTTTTCTGGGAGCAGAGAAATCCTTTCCTGTTTCCTGCAATCATCAAACAGAAACAAGGAAAGAGTGTTAGTATGACATGAATAAAAGTAGTCATAGAAACTTGAGAGAGAAAATGGGAGCCTATAAATGTGTAGATAAAATGAGAAAAAAAAAAGAAAGCGATAATTGAACAAAAATAAAACTATGTAAAATTCACAGAAAATTATCACTGGTAGCTTTAAACTCCCCATGGACTCACATAATGGGAAGAAGAAGGTCAGCAGTGCAGCAGGAGAAATTATATAAGACGTAAACTGGGCATGCTATTAGTAAACTGGGCATGCTATTTGTAAGAATACCAAAAATTCATGTAAATGTTATTACATTTTTATTAAAGCAAATGATAAGTCTCTAATCAATTTTTGAGTTCCTTCTTTTTCCAACAACAGCTCTAGCTGTTAAGGGAAAAGGCATGGCTCACAAAATAGGTTATGTGTCAAGGTATACTACATAAGCATATAATGAATGGTTTGTGGAGCAATTCACTATCTTTTTATATGCTTTCAATTATTTTTCCTTAAAGGCGACAGAAATAATGAAGATCTATAACATTTTTCTTTTTAGACATGAGCACTCAACAATTTTTAATTAGTTTTAGTCGGTGACAGATAAAGGTGGAATCAAGTCAAGATTTCAGATACAATTCTTGACTTCAAAGAGACTGGACTAGTTATTTTATAATAGATCCTATCCTTACCAAATATTTTCTACATCTAATCAGAAGCTGAAGACCAGAACTACCCAAAAACACACACAAACAAAAGAAAAATAATACAGATGGTGATGTGTTCCTTGCAACTTTGCTTTCACCTCAGAATGGATCTCTTTGACCTTATGCCCAACTTTATCATTTGTTCACAGGAAACAGGGAAACTTGCTATATCCATACCAAGCTCTAGCTGTTCACTGTTGTGCTTAAAATTAAACACAACACTAAAGCAAGCCTGGTGATTAGGAAGTTGGGGTTCAGTCAAGTCTGGAACTCATTTTTTAGTTTCTCAAAACAATGGAGACATTTTCATTTAGGCTGCTTATAATTCACTTTTAATTAATATCATTTAAAATGGCAACCATGGAAAATTTTAGATAGACTTGTTTGCCTCTATTTGCATGCATCATCAGACAGTAAAGGATTTATGTGATATGACTTGCAGAATATAAAACCATTTATTTAAAAAAGAATATTTACAAGTTTAGAAATAACTTTTTTTTTCTTTCAACGGTCTTGTTACTTGGGTTGCTTAACACATTGCAGGATTAATTCTCACTATACTAATTGCTTTATAAGCACAGAACAATTACCTAATAGTTTTGCTTGTGGAGCATATGGGTTTAACTGCTTTTGAATTTAAAAAAATAGGGATTATGGCACTGAATTAATGTCTGGAAGTCTAAGAAGCATTTTCTGATACTTGTTCATAGAAACTCAGAACATCCCAGGTGGGAAGGGACCTCAAAAGATCCTCCAGCCCAGGCTTTTGCAGGGAACCTATATGGAAAGGGAACCTATATGGAAACATCTACCACCCTCTTTAATTGCATCTTGAGAACCATCAGGAATAGGGGGTTTTACCATGTCCCAGGGGAGGTGGTTGCAGTGAATAAATGCTCTCACACTAAAACAAAAATGCTTTTTTCTGTCAGTATGAAGCCTCTCCCACTTCAGCTTATTTCCCCTTGTCCTCCTGTGTGGCACCTGTGAAGGGGGAGCCTCCATCCTCTTTGAAGCTGTCATTTAAGTACTGGAGTACTGTGATGAGGTCCCCTGCAGCTCCGTCTTCTCCAGGCAGTGGAGACATAACTGCTTCAGTGTTTCCACACAGGATAGGTTCTATGTCCTCCTGTCCTTTCCACGGCACTCTTTTGGATCCTTTCCAGACAGCCCACAACCTTTGAACTCCCAGGACAGAGTTGTCTTTGTTGCTGCAGCAGCACAAGGCTCAGGTGCAGGCTGTGTCCACCAGCACCATTAAAGCAAGGCAGCTTCCTATCCACACTGATCATAACGAAGGTTAAAAAGCATCAATTGGTGTTGGAATCTGTTAGTTATAAGAGCTCCTTGCACAGAGTCATGGAATCATTTAGGTTGGAAAAGCAGTTATAATAAAATAATTGACTCCACTAACTTCACACTGTCAAGTCCACCACTAAACTAAGTCCCTGAGTACCACCTCTACATGCTTTCAAATACCTCCAGGAATGGTGATCCACATCCCTGGGTGCTACAACCCACTCCTGAGGTGACATAACTGAGGTTTTGTTAGTAGACGCCTTTGAGCAGATTACAGTGAAATGACACTGATTGGTGTGTGTGTGTGTGTGTGTATGTGTGTGTATATATATATATATATGGCAGGTTTATATTAGAACAATTTGATTGCAATGAAAAGCGGGTATTGAGCCATTTATTTTATTACCTGTAAAAATACAGCAATATAAAAGTAAAAAATATCCCTGAAGGAAATATATAAGTTAAAGAAAAGAAGAAAAGGAAAACACAAGAGCAGATAGTGGGGAGGAAAAATATTGCTACCAGTGAACCCAGAAACAAGACTCAGTTAATGTAATTTCAATGTTCATTGATTAAAGTGACGGTTTCAGTCCTCATCTGTCAGAGGTGGGAAAGCCCCCAAAACAAAAATTTTGGTTGGTTAATACATATTCAGATTCAGGTGGGAATGCCAGCACCTCCCCCGTGGGAAGAGTTTCACACTGCCTGTTGCAACACTATGGAGCACTCAGAGTCCTCTGGTGATCCCCAGAGGCCCCAGAAATGAGTCTGGGGGCTTCAGGGGTTGGTTTATCACCCTTTCTAGGACACAACCACTGTTTCTCATGCCTGCATAGTTGAGCCAGCTGTGCCTTATCAGAAGGGATAAATACCCTCTGGCTTACATGTGAATGTCCCAACACTTTTTTCCTACTCTGTGGAGTAACATGCTACAAACCAATGACTCAGCCACTTTGTACAGCAGAGCTTCAGAATAAATTGCTGTAAAGTGGTCAGAGATTTATTTTCAAAACCTTGTTACCTGGTGAATAATTAAGATTAACATAGGAATCAGTATGGGCACTCACAATCATTTTTTCTCAGTTGGCATTTTTCAGTGTTTTTAATTTATATAGAAAAAAATCCTTAAAGATATTTTATGAGTGATCAGTCTCTGTGTACTAGAAATTCTAAGATTTTTGCTGTCTGCAAATAATCTTCCTTTCCCTTATACACTGTCTGATTAAATATCCTCTGTAATCAGCTTTAAAAATGCCACTGTCCGGAGCCTTCTCTTTAAAAAAATAACTTTGAATACACTTCTTACTTAAGGCAATAACAAGCAACCAAAGCAGAAATCAATCAATCCCCCACAGGGGGATTACGGCGTACACTGCTTTGTAAAATTTTTTTTTCAGTCACACAAAAGACAATATTGTAATCATGAACAGCCACCAAGGCTTTAGAAAGGACCATGTCCAACCCAGCCTGGGCGTGTTCTGTGACTGCTTACACAGGCAGGGGGACAGGAGACACCATAACCTTGGTCAGGCTTTTGACACCGTTTTCACGGCCCTCTCACTGGAGAAAATAGAGGCTGGAGGAGCAGGCTGTTGTTGGACTGGAATGTAACTGGTCACTAGGCTCAAAGGGTCATTATTAACTCAGTTATTACTTGACTGGCTAGCACCCGAATGCACATGGAAATGTATGGACAACCTCCTAACAGGGATAGGGCAGATTGAAAGTTATAAATATTTATCTTGACAAAAACCATGGCTTATTTGATCTGTGTTGACTGTTAGTCTTCAGGTGGGAGTTTGGGCTAGGTGACCTCCAAAAGAACCAAAGAGCATTTTTATGATCTTATAATTCTATTATCTATGGCTACTACGCAGTGAAGCTTTCAGTATTATGAGTCAGATGCATTTACTCTATTATTCCTTTATTATAATCAATATAAAGTACAATCTCAGAATCACAAACTTCAAAGATCAGTGTGCTACTTGCAAAATATTGAAAAACACCTGTAAATTCTTCTTTGTGAAAAATAAATCAACTACCCCTTGAATTAACTTCTTTCATCCTAAAACTCTAGATCTACCAATTTAAAGTAAATTTGTTTAAAGAAAAACTTTATTTACTTTATATAAATCAAGGTTTACTTGATTTGCTTTGTTGTAAGTTTTCTTTTCAGCCACTTTAGGTGTTAACTGAATCCCCCCATAAAAATTCCCTCCTTATTCAGTATAAATAGCAACAGACTGTCTGATAAGGACCAGAATGTGGTGAAGGAGTAACACAGGCTGAATCACTAGAGGGTTTTTTAGTGTACTAACTTACATCACAGATGAGGTTCAAATGAGAACCCTTAAAAATTACATCCTGCCTATCATGGGAAATAATGGAAAGGTTTTATCTGGAGCTTGTAGAGAGTTTCCATTCGTCTTGTGGGGGTTTTAGGTTTGATCATTTTTGTTTGGAGATTTTTTTGTGAGTTTTGTTGTTGGTGGTTTTGGTTTGTCTCGTTATGGGTCTTTTTGGTGGGGTTTGTTTGGGTATTTTTAAAAGAAAATTATGAGAATCAACAGACTGTGCTGCCTAGAACTCATTGTACAAAGATTAATTTTTCACCAAGTGTCTCTCATAAACTTTCTGATGATTTTGTGTCTTTTACCAAACTGAAAACAATGATAAAGGATGTTTTTACAGAAAGTAGTTTTCAAGAGTAGAACTGACTCAAACTCTCAATCAATGAAAACATCAAGTGTACGGCTTGGTAATCTACACAATTGTTTCAAATAAAACAATACTCACTATTACCCTCAAAACCGTTGTCCCTTATTTTTCTATTTGGCTCTGCTACTGAATAAATAGCAGAAGGATCTATCCTTCATCCTAGACATAAAATGGTGCTCTGCATTGGTCCCTTAGGGATTTGCATTTATGAAGAAGTGCAGAGGAAAGTCTAAAAGGAAAACTTTCAGCAGTTTGAAGATTAAACTGAGATTTTCTGTTCAAGTTACCAATAAGGAAAATTGCAGGAAGGAAATTAATATGCATTAAACATAGGACATTCCCTGTTCTCATGGAAATATTGCATGCTTCAGCAGTGGGTAATCTAACTATTATTCATATCTCATCTACTTATAAAAGAAGAAATAAATGAAAAAAAATGGCAATGCTTTTGTATAAGTATGTAATTCTGCTTATTAAGGGGAAGGAAATAGCTAATTTGTGTTTATCAGAACAAAGAGTTGCAGGTATCAACTTAGGCACCATGAAGTTCATGATAATACCAAAATTATGTTTGGAAGGAAATGTAATATTTTATTATATTAATTTATTTTTAATTTTTTTTTTTACAGAAGAGGGTCACCAATGTATTTTATAGTTTTCTATTAATTTCTTCTTGTCTTACTTCCTCTGTGTTAAGGGAAATCAGTTTACCTTAACAGGGACTGTGTGCTGTCTAGAATACATTAACTGAGCATTAGGTTGTATTTCAGCAGTTGAAATGGAGGGAAGTTATCTATCTCTGTGCCACATTTGTCTTGTCAAGAAACCTTCTCATTTTTTACCTCTTAGTTCCATTATTATTTATTTATTTTATTTATTGTTTATTTATTTAACTTAGGCAGTGATTGGATTGTGAAAGACAAATCGTACTGAGAATCAGGATTTTAGGGTGGACTTTGTTATAAGAATGATACTGTAGTAAATGAAACATACTGTAGTAATTGAAACTTTGAAGCAATATATTAAGATGAAGGATCTGTTAAGTCTAGATCCGGAGTAAATGGAAGTAACATTTATCTTAACCATTTGATTAACCATTGATTTTGTCAGGCTTTAGATTTAAAACCAGCAAGTTATTACTTGCCAGAAGCAATTACAAGAAATTATTCCAAGAAAGTGACAGAGCTGAAGTGTTAGCTTCAGCCCTGGAACACTACTGATATTCAGCAGCCTGTTTTTAAAAATGTTATAATGCTGGTAGCACCTATCTTAAACCTCCCTCAGCTGCTCTCTGACATAACACTTCCTGTGAAAATCACAGCTTCACACTACTTCAACACTTGTTGCACTTAGAGAGAAAATCCATAATCTTTAATTATTTCATGCTCTGGAATAAAATAGACTGAGTTTTTGTTTTTTGGGTTTTTGTTTTTGGGGCTTTTTGTTCTTTTTGGGGGGGGTGATAGGTTTATTTCAGGGTCACGCATTTGTTTTACTTTTTTGTGTTTGTTTGGGCTCTTTTTTTCTTTTTTTCTTTCTTTCCTTTTTTTTTTTTTTTCAGAAGGCACAAAAAGCAGACCTTCCTGATTTGGCTCAGTGCTCCCCTTGGCATAATGGACTATGGTAAGATTAAATCTTTCAATCAGTGTTATAAGGTTCTTCTAAACAAATTCTAACATTAAGATTACAATTATTACTACTGCTGCTACTGACTTGCTGTACTGAAAGTCACTAAGAATGGAACGGTTCCTATCTTTTTCAGATATAATTTTGAATTGACTGATCAAAACCTACCTGAAGCCATTGTTTCCCTTCCATTATTAAAATATATGCAAAGCATATGCTTTGGGGAAATGATAATTTAATATTCAAAGCTCTTGCTCCTTTTAATTAAGTATATGTCTCAATGCCAACAAGTAAATATGGGTTGTAGTAATTGAACACTCTTTTGTTGTCTATTCCTTAATTTCAATCATACTAGTAAGGTCGCTAAGTGTCAGAAGATGGCGTGACAGAAAAGTGTCACTAATGGCCACTCTGTGATCAAAAGAAATGTCTTGGCTAAGTACACTCAGGGAAATACTGGTGTGCTTTTCTCCACCCAGTGAGAACATCAAACTCTCTTGAGGTATCTGAGAGGTCTGCATTGGTTACAATAAACACCATTAAAGACACACACTATGAGACATTAAAAAAAAGTATTTAAGGGCATAGTGGAAGTAAAAAATACACCTGATTTTATCACAACTATTTTTCTCAGCAAAAAATAATGAAGCATCAAATATGCAAAAAAATTTATGGCACAGCTTGAGCCATAATAAGAATTTGATTTTGTAGAATATTGGAATTCATTACTGTATGAGAATTGGCAGTCTCAGAGGTGAAGGGAAGAAGCGACTTCACACTAATAATAAAGGAGTTAAATCAATGGTTTATGCAGATGTGTGCGTGGATGTGTTCACAGTAGTCTGCATATGCATACACACAGGTGTAAATCTCCAGTGGTGTATGTGCTTAGGTGGTAAGGAATTTTATGAGAACACTTTATTTTCTTGTTTCTGTCCAATGCTTGAAGTTTCAATAAGATAACAAGAGGCATATGGGGTTCTTATAATTGAGAATAAATTTGGTATATTTGGCAATTTAAAAAGTTGATTTTTTAATCTTGTATATCAGATATCTGTTCATATCTCCATTTGGATAGAATAACTGGAGACAGTAGCAACCCAGTTGCTATGTTAGAAACTTATATTTAACTGTGTTGGTAATTTTAGCATCAAAGAATATCAAATATACCTGCATTCAAGTGAGTGGCAGCAATGTCAAGTGCTTCATTTAAAACATCCTGCTAATTAGAAAATTCATTGATTAGAAAATGGATTATTATTTCTTTACCAATTTAAGAGAGCTTTACTGTTACAAGAAAGTTCATCTTAAAGAAAAACATACTGTATATTTCCTATATCAGTAGGAAATAATTATTAAAATGCTAACAGTTTCTGTAGTCTACCTAGCAAGAACTTACTATATGCAATATATTGACAATTATAGCAACACAAGATTACTGATTTACCAAACTGAGAGTTGAATGTTGCTTAAAATGAGGACTGGCAAAGAATGAGAGGTACACATACACACCTACACAAAGGAAAACACATCTTTGATATTACACAACAATTACATATAAAAATAGTAAAATAGCATTAAAACATGGCTGAGATTTGCAGTGAGGAAAGAAAAGCAGAAAATTACAGATGAAAATATGGAAATCTTCAACTTCTTGCATGAACAGGTAGCCATGATTCAACAAAAAACAAGAAAGAAAAATGTCTAAAACCTCCTTCTAGTCTACTAGTATTTTCCCTGGTGTGAGAGTAAGTATATGAAGCTAATTGGAAAAGCAAGCAAGATATGTAATGCTGTTGTAAAATTCATGTTGGTGAGAAATTTCATTAGCTATTATAAAGACATCAGGGAACAGCTGGCTGTAGTTGCTGCTATGTTGCTACTAAGGCTGCTTTAAATTATATTGTGATAAAAACATTTACTATACCACTGATATGCACAAGTTTTTTGGTAAAAGAGACTGAATTAAAAAGAAGAAAAAAAAAAAAGTATTTTTCTACAAGCAGGTCAGGATGTTGACTTTATCTGGAAAATTGTCAACTCATGGGAGCCCTAAGTTTTAAAAGTTTATAGGATCTCACTGGGGTGAAGTTAACTTTCTCCTTAGCAAACCTTATAGTAGAGTCATTTGTGTTTGCAGCAAGAATGCTGCAAATGACACACGAGTATCTGGGCAACTACTGAGCTGTGCCTGCACAGCACCCCTTCTGTCTGTTGAAACCCCACCACGGCTGGGTGTGGGAAAGAGACTTGGAGGGCACCAAAGGGATATTCCATACTTCAACACCTTATGGTGTTGAGGCCAGAAAGAAGATACAAGAAGGGACAAGGAAAGAGGGAGGCATTTCTTATTAAAGTGATTGTCTTCAGAATCAACTGCTACATGCCTTGGAGCCCTGCTTCCCAGGCTGGACATCATCAGCACAATAGAAATAGAGAATACACCATGCTATTTCCCTTTTTTTCCATGCACATCCCTTGCTTTTTCTCATTAAACTGCCCTCACTGGGATCCTTGTGTTTTTCATCTTATTTTCTCCCCTATGTCCTGCATAGGAGGGGGAGTTCAAAATTGTCTTGGTGGACACCTGGTGGCCTTCCAAGGGGAACCTGCCACAGTCCTTTCCTGGTACTCAACGTGAGGCAGTTTTGAATTTGTAAGCACAATAGTTATTAATTGGCAGGCTTGCGTGAGGGTCACAGAGTTTGATTGCTGCACTGCTCAGCTCTTTATTTTGCTGAAACACACTAACAGAAAAAATGGCTATGTGCTTTGCCCTGTCATTGATGCCTAACTGTGTTGGGGTAGCTTTGGTGTGGGCAGGGTGAAAGCACACATCCTTCTCCTAATTCAGGATTGATGTGGGTATTTTTGATGATCGGGCTCCTGAGGCCCTTGATCACTTTCAGGCAAGTTGTTTAATATTATTAACACTGTTGCTTCTTGTCAGGTTCCTGAAACCAATGTTGGAAGAGGGCACAGTTTCGGGGAGAGATGAAAGCAAAACATGCCATTAGGCAGATGGTCCTTGTGTGGCAGGGTGTGTGGAACTATTTGGGTGCGTGTTTCAGGCAGTTAGCACCTCACATAGACTGGGATTTGATATCTGAACCAAGCAAATAACCTCAGAGAATTCCTGCACTGCCCGATAGAAGCGTATTTTGCCTTCCCCAATAAAACCCAGCAGCTTCTAGCACCATTCTGAGGCTTGGCCCAGCTCTATTGAGCTCAGTATTATTGGAGTGGGTGGTTAAGATAGAGACCCAGACTGCCTCTGAAGGAAGACACCTTGACTGACACAGTGATCCAAACTACAACTAAGAACGTCTATGTTTCATAGCTGGGGACTATGAAATTGACAGAGGAAATAAAAAAGAGGCAACCATTTGCATTCTCTGGAGAATGTTCCTGTCAAGCATGAAGGCAAGACATACGTTCAAGGAAGACCTTGTGAATTACCAAGAGGACTACCACGGGGAAAAACATCCAGTAGATGAGAAAATTAGTGGTCCTGAAAGTCTTCTACAATGCTCTAGATAAAAACAAGGCCTCCAAAGATCCATCTGACAGTCTGTGTGCACAGGCCATGTGGAGGGAGATAGTCCAAAATGTACCAGCTACCAAACAATTTAACAACATATATTGCTCAGATTTAGAAATACTGTCTATGGAAAGGGCATCTTCCTGGCTCTGAAACATTGAAAAACAGCTGTCTCCTTTATTTTCCCCTGGGACAGCATCTTGGCTGTCATGGCTGCCCTGTGGAGCCCTGGTGAGACAGAAAGTGAGTCCCAGACAAGTGTTGCATGGTGCTCTCTGGTTCTTCTTGTGGGACCAGATGGAGAACTTGAGGAAGTAGGATGGCATACACACCTTTAACCTGGAAGCCCATGTACAAAAATTCAGGGGGAAGACATCTGCTAAGAAGGGGCCACCCAAGAAGCTGTCAGTTTAATTTTGCTGTTGAGATGTAAAAAAGCAATCACTGATACCCCACATGCAGAAAAAAATGACTGAGGATTCTGGTGAAGAGGCCTCTGGTCTGGCAGTGCAAGGGTCAGACAGTGACTAGGAATGGGAATACAGGG
This sequence comes from Leptocoma aspasia, assembly GCA_013399835.1. NCBI lineage: Eukaryota > Metazoa > Chordata > Aves > Passeriformes > Nectariniidae > Leptocoma > Leptocoma aspasia. The sequence continues at coordinate 450,512 of VXAX01002258.1, read as the reverse complement.
TCTTTGAGCAGGAGAAGGGAAGGCATGAGTGGGAATACTAAATTGTGTGGGTTCTGTGCATATGAGATGCACAGAAAGAAAAGGCTTTGTTAGGCACAGGTACACAGTGTACACAGATCAGGTTTCCATGTATCCTTGGCACAGACTGCTTCAGGAAAGAGTACTTCAAGGATCCAAGTTATCAATGAACTTTTGGTATAGCTACCAAAAATACAAAGATTGAACAGCTATCTTACCTGATCTCTTGGAAAATCCCCCTGTTGAGGCCATGAAATGGATTAAAGAACAGCAGATGCCAATTGCCACCATGATGATGCACCAGTGGCAATGTCACATCACACCATCCAAGACTTTCTAATTCACATCACACCATCCAAGACTTTCTAATTCACATCCTGACTTATCAGCTGGACCCAAAATAATCAGAAGGACTTGCTCAGCCCTTAGTACTGGTCCCACATGACCAGTGAAAAATTCTCTGGAGGCTGAGTTTAACAGTGAACTATTGTGGTCTCACTGAAGTCTTGCCGTGGTGTCACATTGCAGTGTGGGGAACAGCGATCTGTTCTTTTAATAATGATGGTCAGGAACTAAATTAAGCCAAACGTTGTATCTGAGAACCAATTTTTGGTAAAGAAAATGAGAAGAAATAGGAGTTGCCCAGACAAAAGAGGTCTAGAAGAGACAGAAAACAATGACCCCTCCAAAGTGTCTCCTCCTGACTGCCCCATGTGAGGTGTTGCCAGGCAAAGTCCCCCCAGTGATGAGACTTCCCCACTCCTGGCTGCCCCCTAAAAGTGGCACCAGTGCATGCCCTCCCCCCTCATGTCTCTGACAACCCTGACAGCCAGGGTTGAGGCAAACTAAAATGGCTGAGTGAAAACTAAATTGGCTCCTCACATATGGCCAAGTGCTGTTGTGCCACACACGCCGGAGCTCTAACAGGAAGTCTGCCAAGTTGTATGCTACAATTGATGCTGTCTATGTGTTTTTCCAAATTCCTTTGGCAGCTCAGTGCAGGTCATTCTTTGCTTTCACACAGAGCAGTATCTGATACACCTGGAACTGGCTGTCTGAGGGGTTGAAGCACAGTCCCACCACTTGCAATGAAATAATTCAACCTGCACTAGAACAGAAGAGTCAAAACAGTTAGCAAAAGGAAAACACACAACAAAACCCACCTCTGTTAACCAGTTTATAAATCTGCTCTTACTTCTTTATGAACTGGCTTCAAAAATGTCATAGACTTCAGGCTTTTGTCAGGATCTTGAAAGTTACTACCCATTTATCCAAAAAGGATATTAGTATGTTGTGCTGGTCTTAGCCGATATAATGTTGACTTTCTTCACAGCAGCTCGTATGGGTCTCTGTTCTGGATTTGCACTGGAAACAGTGTTGATAGCTAGTGTTTTTGTTACTGCTGAGCACTGCTTATATGACAACACACAACTTTTCTCGCTTTTACTCTTTTGATTCTCTTCCCATCCCACTGGGGTGCATGAGTGAGCAGCTGTGTGGGGCTCGGTTGCTGGCCTGGTTTAAGCCATGACAGATGTACCTACAGAAAAGCTCAGTGTCGTGGGAGAAGCAGGCACAGAGATCTGAGCAAGGTTGTTGTGCTGCTTTCTCATAGCCTGAGAAAAAACAATTGTTTTTTCAGAGCACTTCAAAAAGCAGGTAGCCATAATGGATAATTCAATAGTGTGGGTTTCAGTTATGCCTGTTTCTTAATTTAATCTCAGTAAGATTAATTGTTATAAATGTGTTGACACATGTTGCCAAGGATGTATACAAAGTAAGATATGACAGATAAAACAATCATATGTGAGAGAAATTCTATGTGTATAAACAATGCATCAAGCAAAATCATGGAGTTTGAAGTAAGAATTGGACTTACAAGAATATACTAAAAAATGTACATGTAAAAATAAATATCTTTTCATGTGTACCTTTCCTACACCCAAGTTTTGATCTTCTATAGAAGCTTCTTATACAGTAGCTCCTAGCTACTCTGTGAGCTACTCTGAGATCTAAGTCCAGCATGAAAGGAATAAGATTTATTTCAAAATTTGCTGCTTTAATATTCCAGTATTCATTTATGTCTGGAGTTCAAGCAGTCCAAGAGAGCATCTATTAACCATTCTTTATCAGTGTATTGGGTTTGCTTCGCCTGGTTTTGGTATCGGGGGTTCACAGAGGTGGCTTTGGTGAGAAGCTGCTAGAAGCTTCCACCATGTCTGGCAAAGACAATCCCTGGTGCCTCCAAAGATGGACATGCTGCTGGCCAAGGCTGTGCCAGTTAGAGATGGTGGTAATGCCTCTGCAATAACAGATTCAAGAAGAAATCAAAACAAAAGTTTTTATGCAGTTTTAACATCACCCAGAAAAGAAGGAAGAACATGTGAGGCAGACAACTCTGAAGACACCCTGGTCAGTGCAGAAGGAGGGGTAGGAGGTGCTCCAGGTGCCAGAGCTGAGATTCCTCTGCAGCCCATGGTGAGACCATGGTGAAGCAGCTGTGCCCCTGCAGCCCATGGAAGATCATGGGGAATGCAGAGATCCACCTGCAGCCCATGGGGGAGCAGCCCCACACTGGAGCAGGTGGATGACTGGAGGAGGCTGTGATCCTGTGGGAGACCTGTGGAGGGAGAGGGGTCCTCTTCCCATGCTGTTGGAGCTTGTACTTGGAGGACTGCAGCCCCACAGAAGGGTGACTCGCGCTACAGCAGTTTTGGGAGGGCTGTTGTCCATGGAAAGGACTCACATTGCAGCAGTTCTCAGAGAGCTGCTGTTCATGAGATGGACTCACATTGGAGAAGTTCCTGGAGAACTGTCTCCCATGGGGGGAGCCCCACAGTGCAGGAGGGGAAGGACTCCTTGCCCTGAGGACCAGGAGAAGCCACAGGTGATGAACTGACCATAATCCCCATAATTCAGTCTCTCCCTGTGCCTTTAGGGTAGGAAGTACAGCTGGAAGGAGGGAGGGGTGGAGGGAAGGCACTTTTGAGGCCTTGTTTTACTTCTCATTATCCTGCTCTGATTTTGTTAGTAATAGATTCACTTCATGTCTCTAAGTTGACCTTGTTCTGCCCTTAGAGGTATTTGGTGAGTGATCTCTCCTAGTCCTTATCTCATAAACCCACGAACCCTTCATTAAATTTTCTCTCTTCTGTCTAGAGGGAAGTGAGAGAGCAGCTTTTGTGGGTGCCCAGGAACCAGCCAGTGTCAACCCGTGGCAGGGTTGAGAATCATGTGAACCCTTTTGTTGTACTGACTTAGAGTGTACTTATCTGGAATGTACTAGAGGAGTATCTGGCCACTCTTGTAGGGGTTTCTTCTTTAGAACATGAAGTTATTTCAGAGGTATACAGCAGTGTAGGACTTTGCATAGCAAGGTTTTGACAGTGGGGCGGCTATAGGGTTGGAATCTCTGGGAAGATGCTGGAAGCTTTCCCCCTGTCTGATGGAGCCAGGGACAGCTCTCAAAGATGGACCTGCTGCTGGCCAAGGCTGAGCCCATCAGTTACGGTGGCAGAGCCTCTGGGATAGAATAACAAGCGGAAAACATTATTGCACAGAAGTTCTCTCAGCCAGCAAATAGTGGAGTGGGCAGATATGAGACAAGCAGCCCTGCAGGCGCCAAGGTCAGTGAAGAAAGAGTGGGAGAGAGAATGTGCTCCAGGCACCAGAGCAGATATCCCACTGCAGTCCATGGGAAAGACTATGGGGATCCATGGTTGTCTCCCTTCTGCCCGTGGAGCTCCATGGCAGAACAGAGATCTGCCTGCAGCCTAGGGAAGATCCCGCACTATACCACATGGAAGGGATCCAGGATGGAGCAGTTGGTGAAGACTCCAGCCCATGGGAAGCACTTACATTGGAGAAGTTCATGGAGGACTGTCTCCCATGGGAAAAACCCAGTGCTGGAGTAGGGGAGGAGTGAGGGGAGTCCTACACATGATGGGAAGGGAGAGACAACATGTGAAGAAGTGACTGCAGCCCCCATTCCCCATCCCTGCATGCCACTGGGAGGAGGAAGTAGAAATCCAGGAATAAAACTGAGCCCAGGAAGGAGGGAGGGGTTGAGAAAAGTGTTTTTAAGATTTTTTTCCTCATTGTCCTGTACTGATCTGAATGAAAAGAAATTAATTTCCACAAGTTGGGTCTGTTTTGCCCATGATATTAATTTGTGAGTGATTTCTCCCTGTCTCTATCTCAACCCATGGGCATTTTGTTGTATTTTCTCTCACCTGTCCAATGAGGAGAGGAGGGTAAGGGCACCTTTGGTGGACACCAGGCACCCAGACAAAGTCAAACCAGCACAAAATTATAGTAATATAGTATATAATAATATAGTAATAGTAATAATATAGTAATATAATATATAGTAATTATAGACTAATGTATACTAAGAATCAATTTAAAAAAAATCTGTTTTCTTGATGCCAGTCAACTAGTCAAGCACATATTTTTTTTTAAATTCAGAAAATCCACCAAAAATTCTGCCTATTAGGGTGTCTGGGTCATGACTAATAATGTGTCATGATTGTAGGGGTGCTACTAAACTGAAGTGGAAGAGATTCTGCTTCAGATTATTTATTCAACATTCTAGTATTCTTTATTTATTTTGACATTCACTCCAAATTTAGAATCAATTAGTATGATTTTAAAATGTAAATATTAGACCTTCTCAATGTTGTATGACTAAAATAGGAAAGTTTGACACGTTATAACTTTGTAAAGGATTAAACTTTGATGTATCCATTATTTCTCTTGAGGTAACATTTTAGGACTTCTTGATAAGCACATATTTAGGAATTTCTTTTTTGTGCGTGTGCAAGTGGCTTTCTTTACAGTCCTAGCAACTTTGGCTCATTGGATGGGGAGGATTTTCCATGTAACTGCTTCCTGGAAAAGCAATTCACTCATTACTGAGTCTGAGAGCTAAGAAAGCAGCATCAGCATGTTAGTGATGGTTTGGTGAGACTCTGAGTTAAATTTTGAGGGTTTTCTTGGAGAGGAGGAGTGTCTTGGATGACTAACGGAACAAAGAAGGGGCTCGGGACACAGTCTAGAATTGTGACTAGACTTGCATTCACAAACTGCCAACATTGTAATGCAAAATTTGCATTATATGCTTTTTAAAAAATACTATAATAATATAGATAATTTATGTCACATTCACAAACTTTGAAAGAAGTAAAGAAACTTTAAAATCTTACCTGAATATAATTTATTTCTGGGATTCTAACTCACTAGCATTGCAACTACATATTAGGAAATTATGACCTAGAGATATACTAACAATAATACCAATCTTGGCTTCTTGATACAAGAGGTTGAGTCCTTTTTCTGAACAGATTTAGTCCAATGTCCATGTTTTTTTCCTTTGGGAGTTCTTACTTTTATTTAAGCATTCTATTACTACAAACTGCTACGTCCTTGAGAGGGAAAAATATGTAATTTCAACATATGCAAGTAATAACTAATAAAGGAAATTATCTGCCATGAAATAATGCAATTTGAGAGTATAATGAATCAGTCATACAGAAATTACTGGATAAAATGGTTTTGAAAAGTTATAGAACAAAATATGTAAATGCTGTGCCATGAAGTATTGGCTGATCTCTCCAGACATAGATAAACACATTATCCCTGGTCATAGCCAAGCATGATTCATGGTAAAAGTCTTCATCCAAATTTCCAGGGAGTGGTTATTTAACGCATATTCTAATAAACAAAACAAAACAAAACAAACTGAAAAAGTAATAAGAAATCATTTGAAGTGCTAAAAAAGAAACTCAGTTCATATTACCATCATTCTTTAAGCTTATATTTTGCTATATTCAAATGTTTTGTAAAATGCATGTTTTGAGGAAGCAAGTCATGCAGATTTTCTTATGAGCTGGATCACAAAATAGCATGTGTATTTAAAAATTTTTGGTCTAATATGTGCATTGTTTCCATTGATGCAGGAGGTTAACTCACATATTTTAATATTTTTCCTCTCTAAGCATTCAATTTTTGGGTCAATATAAACCCTTTTAATTGGCTGTAACTTTTTAAGTTGTACATANTCCTACACATGATGGGAAGGGAGAGACAACATGTGAAGAAGTGACTGCAGCCCCCATTCCCCATCCCTGCATGCCACTGGGAGGAGGAAGTAGAAATCCAGGAATAAAACTGAGCCCAGGAAGGAGGGAGGGGTTGAGAAAAGTGTTTTTAAGATTTTTTTCCTCATTGGCCTGTACTGATCTGAATGAAAAGAAATTAATTTCCACAAGTTGGGTCTGTTTTGCCCATGATATTAATTTGTGAGTGATTTCTCCCTGTCTCTATCTCAACCCATGGGCATTTTGTTGTATTTTCTCTCACCTGTCCAATGAGGAGAGGAGGGTAAGGGCACCTTTGGTGGACACCAGGCACCCAGACAAAGTCAAACCAGCACAAAATTATAGTAATATAGTATATAATAATATAGTAATAGTAATAATATAGTAATATAATATATAGTAATTATAGACTAATGTATACTAAGAATCAATTTTAAAAAAATCTGTTTTCTTGATGCCAGTCAACTAGTNGTGCGTGTGCAAGTGGCTTTCTTTACAGTCCTAGCAACTTTGGCTCATTGGATGGGGAGGATTTTCCATGTAACTGCTTCCTGGAAAAGCAATTCACTCATTACTGAGTCTGAGAGCTAAGAAAGCAGCATCAGCATGTTAGTGATGGTTTGGTGAGACTCTGAGTTAAATTTTGAGGGTTTTCTTGGAGAGGAGGAGTGTCTTGGATGACTAACGGAACAAAGAAGGGGCTCGGGACACAGTCTAGAATTGTGACTAGACTTGCATTCACAAACTGCCAACATTGTAATGCAAAATTTGCATTATATGCTTTTTAAAAAATACTATAATAATATAGATAATTTATGTCACATTCACAAACTTTGAAAGAAGTAAAGAAACTTTAAAATCTTACCTGAATATAATTTTTTTCTGGGATTCTAACTCACTAGCATTGCAACTACATATTAGGAAATTATGACCTAGAGATATACTAACAATAATACCAATCTTGGCTTCTTGATACAAGAGGTTGAGTCCTTTTTCTGAACAGATTTAGTCCAATGTCCATGTTTTTTTCCTTTGGGAGTTCTTACTTTTATTTAAGCATTCTATTACTACAAACTGCTACGTCCTTGAGAGGGAAAAATATGTAATTTCAACATATGCAAGTAATAACTAATAAAGGAAATTATCTGCCATGAAATAATGCAATTTGAGAGTATAATGAATCAGTCATACAGAAATTACTGGATAAAATGGTTTTGAAAAGTTATAGAACAAAATATGTAAATGCTGTGCCATGAAGTATTGGCTGATCTCTCCAGACATAGATAAACACATTATCCCTGGTCATAGCCAAGCATGATTCATGGTAAAAGTCTTCATCCAAATTTCCAGGGAGTGGTTATTTAACGCATATTCTAATAAACAAAACAAAACAAAACAAACTGAAAAAGTAATAAGAAATCATTTGAAGTGCTAAAAAAGAAACTCAGTTCATATTACCATCATTCTTTAAGCTTATATTTTGCTATATTCAAATGTTTTGTAAAATGCATGTTTTGAGGAAGCAAGTCATGCAGATTTTCTTATGAGCTGGATCACAAAATAGCATGTGTATTTAAAAATTTTTGGTCTAATATGTGCATTGTTTCCATTGATGCAGGAGGTTAACTCACATATTTTAATATTTTTCCTCTCTAAGCATTCAATTTTTGGGTCAATATAAACCCTTTTAATTGGCTGTAACTTTTTAAGTTGTACATAAAAGTACACAAATCACTCATTTTCACCAAGTGTTATTCTATTTAAATCTATGTGAGATCAAGCGGAAGAAAGAATTATCAATGACAGAGGAGAGAAAATGAAAAAATCCTCCATCTTCTACAATTTCAATTGAAAAATTTGTATCTTAAGTGACAAAGTGATGAACATCTAAAATAAAATGTACAAGACCTGAAAATAATTATTTCATAATTAAAATTTCCAAGAAACAAATTCTTAAGTAGAAGTTTCACCTACTGAGAAGGTTTAATAATATAATGTTATTTACTGAACTTATATACCTTACAAGTTATTCTTCTACAAGGTTTTCCAGCTGATCAAGACATAGTGAAATCTGCAACTTTTGGATACTTGAGTTTGATCTCACATTTTTAATATCTGCACATTTCTCAGTAGTTCTTTTCTTAAGAGCAAGTAAATTGATTGGAATATTATATACAATAGGTAACACTCATACTGGATTTCTTTTACTGTTTCTGAAGAGCGTTACAAATGTCAGCATTGTTAGTTTACTAATAGCTAAGGCTGTTTTCCAAACTTAAGCACAGGGCATGATAAATAGCTCTTTATCCATTTATACCATATTTATCCATTAAAAGAAGGCAGCTTTCCTAGAGAAGACTCATATTGCTCCACAGTGCTTGAAATATTAATAAGGGCTAATCTGTAAACATTTCTACGTCTAAAATTATGAGTGGAAAAAACATGAAAAGTTGAAAATCCCAAAGCTGAAAAAATTACTAATATTCATAAGAAAAGGTTTTGTAATTGGAAAATGAAAAAGAAATCCTCTTGAAAGGCATGGGGAGAGATCTGGAGATGTAGGGATTCAGAATTACCGAAAGAGTGCTCAGTGTTTAAGGATTACAGTTTTCATTGCACATTACATTAGACTACACGCACAACTTTACACTATCTTGAGCAGTGTGCTGTGTTTAAAATAAAAAGGAATTGGAAGAGCCTGGCTGACCAGACTTCCCAGACAAAAGATGTGTCATCTTCAGCCTCTCTCACACATCCCGGCAGGAGACATTGTCCTGAAAACCTCTACGTCAATATCTGAAGATACTGCTCATGTCTTCTGGATGGCTGAACGTGAGCAAGTTGCCTTGCTGAAGAAATGAAGAAATCTGAAAAGTTTTATAACACAGGAGAAAAGTTCTTGTACAAGAACTTTATGGCTTTTAGGAGATGTTAGTTTTAACATTTAAAAAAATCAACAACCCAAACATAAATTTTTCATACAAACATATCAAAAATAAACAGAGGGAGTCAGAAATACAGCTGTGCAGTCCTTCTGAATCTCTAGTGTGGCATCAGAGTTGAGTGTCACAGCCTGAAAAGGAAGATTGTGAGAATTCTGGGATGACAGAGTGCAAGGCCAATGTATACGGCTCTGGAATTGGCCATAGTTAGAATAGTAGAAGAAAAGTAATGACAATAATAAGGCAAGGTCAGTTTTATGATTTGTCTCTTGAAAACAGACCCTAAATTCTAGGTTTTGTCATAGAATTCTTCTTTATAAACACCTAAGACGTGATCTGGTACCTGTCACAAAATAGATTTTTTTGCATTTCACAAAACAAATGAACATTTCTAAGGTGTACCTGAAAGAGCATCCTAGAGAGATATATGCTTCCACAACTCTTTTTTTTCCCCCCATTTGTGCTGGAGAACCCTAAAAGTTCATAGAAATATTTATGCTCAGAAAAGGGCATATTTATTTATGGAAATATTTATGCTCAAAAATATTTATGGAAATATTTATGCTTAAAAAGGGGCAGTAAACTGGGATGATTAGGAATCTTTTGGATCGCAAGTTGCTGCGTTTGGAAATGCTTGCCCTATAATTTCTTTTTTTTCTTCCAGCCTGTACATACACTTAACTCAGGTTAATCAGTTTTTGAAGTGAACTCTGTTCTGTCAGATTTAAATTTTTTTTTTTTTTTTCCTTTAGGATTTTTGCAAAAGGGTTTTGATATTATGCAGTAGGAGAGTGTTGTAGCTGTAAATAATCCTTTTTAGGCTTCATGATATTTTCTAAGTACATTTACTCACTTTTCAAGTTTCAGGTTCACTCACTCTCTGAGATGCAAAGGTTTTTTAGCTAGCAGAAACCTACTATACAAAGGTTTCTCATGACTTTTTTTTTTTTTTTTACTTTGAGGTATGTTTTTAAAGAATCTTGTTTTGTGAACCAAACTAGCTCCTTTTGTACACTGAACCAACCTCATTCAATTTTTGGATACAGGCAAATTAGGGACAAGACTTAAGTTCAAAAAGTCATAGTATTGTGACAGTAATTGCAGTTAGTAATATCTGACTTGCCACTTATTCAGCTGATTGTCCATTTATCATTTTACACTTGATCCTTACTTTATCTCCAGAAATACATTAAATATTTGGGAGCTGCATTGATAAAAAGTGGGGAAAAAAGAAGATAATTGATTGTGCTTCAAAATTTATCATTACAAATCATATTTTAAATAGCATTTCTTTATACATATTAAGTAATGTCTTATTCTGTCAGTTTTTATCAGTGCATAAAATGTCATAGCATATGTACTATATCCAAGGTATTTTTCTTTAAGTCCAGTATTTCTATTCACAATGTAGTTCTTTACCCACTATAATCCTTGTGTGCACAAGATTATTTCTTATACATATTTTGTTTGTAATTCTCTCGAGAACTTACATAATAATGAAATTCCATATGAGAATCTTGAAAGTAGGAACCATTGTGTGTACGGGTGTTTGGTTACTACTTTGTGTAATTTTTGACCTTTATTTTTTTATTTTATGTATGGATATTCACATAATCAGGCTATCATTTTTGTCATTAGACTTTCTCATTCTCATTTTTTCTAAAATAAGTGTGATTCTGAATAAATTTTGCCTACAGGCATGACATTTTTCACTTTTCTTTTAGCTTTACTTAATCTTTGTTTTCTCCCCATTGTTCTGGTGAGTCAGATTTTCATATTTTCAAATGTTAGATTTTCTTGACGGAAGCCAGTATAGTCATTTTAAATGTCATTACAAAACATGAGCATATTCGGACTGTAATCAAGCATTTTTATTTTCATTTTTATGCAGCACTGCTTCAAGTAAGGAGAAGAACAAAGGCCAAAACAAATGTTTGGGCTCAGTACATTTTAGCAGCAGTAAGTTGAAAGGATTTAGGGTGATATTACCATTTGTGATTGTAATATCAGAGACCAGTAAGAGAATTAAAAGTAACTGGTGTTCACAATATATTTATAAAGTGTGGTTCTGACTTGAGGACTCATAAGTTCTGTGGACTTGCTTGCTGTGTTGCTCTTTCCCACCATCCTATCTAGGCAGTGTTTAGTGACTCAGATGATTTTGACTCAACTTCCTTGAATGACCAGTGAAGAAAGGGCTGAGCTGAAAAATTGGGAGTGGAGGAAAGATTTTTTTCAGGCCAAGCTCTCATGAATCCATCTCCTTTTCTCTTAAAGAAAAAAGAATAGTTTTAAGAATACCTTCTTTTAAAAAGTGGAATTTTTAATTTTTCTGAATAAAACACATTACTTCTGGTGAGAAAATTTTAACAAATGCAAAACCAGGAAGAAAAAAAAGTAAAAAGGAAACGGGAATGACCAGCCAAGTTTTGACATTTGTTGGAAAAATGTTCAAGGAGAAGGAATTGCCTATGTGTTTAGACAGCTGCTCAGTGTACAAGAGACCTGTATTTACCCCACATCTCTGTCCACACACCCAGGAAGAGGACTGTAATCATCAGACTAGATGGTATTTAGGGCTGAATTACTCCATCTATTTTATTAACATTGTTCTATTCTGGATACTATTCCATTTTTTATACAGTACTTTAATATTAATTGGGCCAGAGACTTGCACACAAGTATCTTAGCTCTTAGCTGACATCCCTGGAAAATAGAGAGGCTTTTCTTGTTTGGAGTTTTGTGTGGTTTTTTTTGTAGTCCATCATATTTTGAAATCAAATTCAGTGTCTCAAAAAAGAAGAAGCAGAAGCAACAGCAGGTCAAGCTACATTCTCAATGTCACTGAAGCATGCTAATCCCAGTGAACAGCCTGTAGGAATGCCAACACCTCCAAACAGACTTTGGCTTAATGCAGTTGATTTGATTCTAGAAGGTACTGAACAAAATTCAAAAGGTAACATGGTTTGAGAGGTACTTAACAGGAAACCCAAGATCATGCATACTGTCAAAAGCAGTACACAGAATAAAGATGGAGTGCTACATAGGCAGAATGTTAGTCTATTCCACCTTTTATTTCCAGCCCCTGCCCCCAGTGTTTTATTACTTCTAGTGGCCAATTTAAATTCTGATTTATTTTAATTTAGTAACTTGCTCTTATCTTGTCAGGGCAGGGAAACCTCTGTCTTGGTGAAACCATGAAGGGTGCAAGTATATGATTACTGTCACTAGGCTCTATGTTGTGTATTAAGTTCAATTCCTTCCAAATCATTGGAAGGTCCCCACTGGTTCCTGACCCTGGTCCTTTCTTTTATCTTCCCTATTAGGAGGTCAGCTATTATGAACATGTGGCTTGACTTTCTCCTGTTTAGTCTAAACAGGAGAATGTTTAGTCTAAATTCAACACCAGCATAATTTGTTTCTTCTCTTCAACTCCTAATGAAGCCTCCAACGAGGCAGAGAGGGGTGATTAGTACCAGTGTGGGTAGTCATTCACCAGTGTGCAAACACCAGGTTTCTCTCTTATTTTCTTTTATCTTCACTGTATGTGGAGATTGTATCTTAATAATAAACATTCTCAGGTCAGCCAATAGATGGGGCTACAGATTCTAGGTTTTTAATGGCATTTCCAGCTTTGCTTTTATTTTGTTTCCCAAGGTTAATAAAAATTATGATCATTTCTCCTCCTTTCTATCAGATATATTTCCTTCTGTCTAGTGAGTATTAGTTCAAGGATTTATTTTGTCTAGCTTCTTTTTTTATTTTTATAATGGGACATCCTGATAAAATACAGAAATATATTTTCTGTATTTAATCTCCTTAACCAGATCTGCACCTTAGAATAAAATTGGATTCTGAAACCACCCACAATATTATTCTTTAACATGGTATAATCATCTCTTTCTTTTCTTAACTCTATGAATCCCACACTACTTTTTTGTCACTTTGTAATTATACCCCATCACACATCTGATACATAAGGAAAAATAATTTTCCCATCTGCTGCTCCAGTATTTAAAATAAATGTATCCTTATGTGCAAAGCTTTCCAAACTTTCATTTATTTCTCCAGTCCTCACAGTCTGCTTTTCCCTTATTTTATGATTGAAATTATGGAGCTCATGGTCCCTCTTCATGTCTTCGAACATGATGATGAAACTTTTCACAGCCTGTCAGCTTTAGTTAAACAAAATACTGTCAAATGTAACTTGTGGTATCAAACCATATCACTTGTGGTAAATAATTGCAAATGTTGTTCCTCTCTTAAAGGGATAGGATTATGTAATTAAGGGTTGCATTGTGTTCCTATGCACCATAATTTCTATTTTTTCTTTGGACAGTTCACTTGCTAAGTACTAATAGGAATTTATGTATCCGAAATTTTCAGTCTTGAAAATCTGTATGCTAGAGAGTCCTCTGAGTTAATAAGTTGCAAAATTCAAGTAACTACAAAACTCTTTTAAGTTCAGATTTTTTTAAAGAAATAATACTAAGTTCTAGTCAAGGCCACTTAAACTTATTTTTAACAGTTCTCTACACTTTTGCATTTTTTATAAAAGGCTTGAATTCATAACATTTTCTTCTACACATTTGTCAGTTTTCCTGTAGATTGTTGGAGCACATCTTTGATTTTACTGCTCTTTACAGGGATGATACAATGGATTTGAAATTAATTTATAGGAATTAAATAGCATGAATTTAGGCACCTGCGGATATATGTTTTGTACATAGGCCCCTACTTCTCACAAAAACTCTTTGAAATGGAATTACAAGTAAGACTACTCAATTGAATATAAAATTCCTAAATATGTGCTAAAGAAATGTTACACAATCAGGTAACAGAAGAATACAAACCAAGTTTTTTAATCAAATATTGATTTCTGAAACATTTGCAAGGAAATTCAATATGAGAAATAGTTGTGAGAATCAATTTATTTATGGACTTTAGTTGTAAAATTAATTTCCAGCAAACAATTCATCTCTATCTGTTTCTTTATGACACACACAATACCACTAAAACCACTGTATTGGAGCTGGTACCACAAATGGCTCAAAAAAAAAAAAAAAAGATCAAACAAACATTTAAATAATTTACATGCCAGGTTCACACAATGACATAAAAGGAAATATTTCATCTGTCAAGAAAATGTCCATATTGCCAGTAAATACACGATATGAGATTCACCACATTTTCCTCAAAGAGTTCTTAATCATATTTTCTGCCCAAAGGGAGTTTCCACTTTTTGCCAATGGTGAGAGATTATGGCTTATTTTCTTGCTGATTCTCAGACAGGGAGGGCAGAAGCTTAAGCATTAATAAAATCTTAAATTAGAATTAAAACTTTGCTATTGTGACCTACTGCCAGACATTTTTGTTTACCCTCACAAGCATACTATAATGAACATTTTTCTTCCCCAAAAATTATGGTTGAAAATTGCTAAAGAACTATACTAATTATAATTAAATTATAATTTAATTTCTGTCTTTTAGTAAAGGCTCCTTAGACCTTTTTATATCCATTTGGAAGTACTTTAGGCATTAATTAGGGAAACTCGCATAAATTTTGTCTCTTCTACAAGACCAGTAAGATTTCAACACAAGAGTAGTAAAAATAAAATATAAATAAACAGATCAAGCCCCTTGAGGATAAACAGAAAATTTTCCCTTGGGATACTTATCCACTGACTATATAAGGAAAGCAGAAATATTAACTAAACACAGAACCGCTGACTCATGTTGGTATTTTTTGTGACAAAATAAATTGAAAATATGCATATAAGTCAGCAGGAAAACTCTTGGAAGTAGTTTGGAGACATTTTTACACCTCCTCTCTATGAAACTGCATGTAGAAATTCCCTTTTATACAATATGAACTAAAATAATATTTGAAGTGTGAAACTACTGGAAATGCATGTGGTAATACAAAGGCAGAAAAGTCATATCTTTTATGGCTCCCTTTGTGACTTTTCATTTAAGAATTACCTTAGATATTTGCCAGAATATTCACTAAAGAAACACACTCTAAGAAAAGAAATTCTGGCCTCAAATTCAAAACTCACAAATAGTTAATCCACTTGTTGTTGGAAGAAGCTCCTAGAAAGAATTTACCACTACCCAAATTTTACACTGTGACTTTTTGGGAGGACAGGAGGAAAATTTGGGCGACTTAAAAATTAAATCAGGTTATGTAAAAATAGTAAAGAGTAATGTTGAAGTCACTCTATTGAATGTGCAGTAACTACCATCTTTATCTGTATAAACAGCACTGGCGAACTTTGCACAATTGCTGAAGCTACTTGTCCAAATAAAAAGAGCAAAACAAAAAACCAAAACAAAAAAAAACCCACAAAACAAAAACTCAAAACAAAACCAAACCAAAACCAAACAAAAAGCAAAACCGAACGAAAAAAAAAAAAAAAAGAGTTGAAGAGTTGAAAACTGTGCTCAAATCACTTATTTCATCTCACCTTCCAAAATATTCTACATTACCTCAAAATCAGGCAGTAGCTGGCAGTAGCTGCTGTTTTCAGCATAACTGCTTCACCTCATCACTGCTGTAAAAATTACCCTTTGATCTGGCTGTGATGAAACTTCAAGGCTTCCCTCATCAAGAGAATTAGAACATATCTTGTTGTTGATCCAGATAAACATTATGAATTACTAAAACAATATATGACCTTAGTTATTTTATTTGCTGAGAGACCAGTACGTCTGGATTGTTTTTCTGCTTTATCTGCAGTGTCTAAGGCAATTTGGAAAATAAATGTACTAAAACCAACACTCTTAGCTCAAAAAAAATTAGATTCTATCTGACATTCTTTGAAGACTTGCTGCTTTCTTTCTAGCCGTTTAAAGACCTGAGAGACAGATTTTGAGACAAAAATGCTATGAATGAAGAAATTTTTTTTTTCAAAAGCATAAAATTTTCTAAAAAAGGCCCAAACAACAACAACAAAAATGGACAGATGGGGTCAGTTAATAGGATTTTACTTCCACAATATATTCCATGTCACAGTTGTGTAAAAAGCAAACAGTCATAATTGTGTAAAAAGCAAAGGGTACTTGAACCAAAGAGATCAGATTCTGGAAAGGAATAGGAATGTAATCCAGATCATTTCTGCAATTGTTTTCCACTACATGGACTAGGAAGAGTGATGAGATACTTCTTGACTCTAATATGGAAAATGTTTACTGTGAACATATTTAAGAAATATAGGAGCATATATACACCATACTGTTCAAGACTGGGGAATAAATAAAACTCCTTCAGAAAATCAGTAGCTTTAAAATAAAATAATCTTAAACTTTCATGATAGAACTTGTAATTGTGCCTGCTAGCTATTTTGTGCTTCTGATGTAAAATTCACTTAGGAAGCTCAGTTTTACTCATTCTATTAAAATGTTCAGGATTGTGTGAGGGAAAAGTTACACACAGCTGCCTACTTCAGTCGTATATAAAACCAATACTGAGTTTTCTGTGGCTTCTAAATATTAAAAACTACAACCCAGAAAAAAATAATCTAAATTATTTACAAGAAGAGTTGTTATTCTTTCTCATATTTATGAACATTGAAGCTTTGTGTAACTTATCTCTATAATAAGTTATGTAATCCACAAGAGAAATTCTTACATGACTGTTTCATGATGCAGTGAAGCATTAAAAAGGATTTAGTACATTAGATTTCCTGAAAGGTTTATGTACAGTTTGATACATTTTGTGAAAAAATGTATTTAAAAGGTTGATTTGATTTATTTTAAAAACACCTTTCAAATAAAAGGCATACCCTATTATCCAGCAACTGCATTTAAATGGTGCATTGCTACATTTCAGTCCATTAGAAACAGGATCAGTGAAGTTAGTATCCTAAAAACATTTGTAAAATAAGTGAAAATTACATCTAGTTTCTGTGCTTCATGAAGCTTATGCAATGATTCCTTCATTTTCATCTGGCTGCAGCACAACAGAGCAGCAACCTGTACCATCTAAATAGAGCAAGCTAAATGGAGTTAAGTGACAACTTCCCAAACCCTTTCCCAATAAAGTGTAACTGAATCTGCCAAATGGATATTTACAGGTACATTTATCTTGCCTAACTCCTTTGTCCTCACTTCAAATCTGGATCTGTGGCATTTCCATCATTTGGAGACCCGAGAAATACAGTATTTAAAGTACATTGGTACGAAAAGGTAAATTGTTACTTTAATAAAATCTTTGGTTTTAAGTTGTCCAAAAGTAGTATCTTAAGTCTTCTTCAATTTTGTTTCTTAAGGATAATGAGTAAACCATTGTTATAAAGAAAAATTTGGATTCATATAGATACAAGAAACATTTACCACAGTTTGACACCTTAATTGTATACAATAAATATTATAATGTTCAATTATAATTTTCAGACTGCAAAACTTTAATATTACTGTAATGCTTCTTAAAATTATACACCTCAAAAGGGATCACCTGTTTTTTTGCAGTTGGGAAGGTTTTGTCTTTTTTCCTAAGCATCAAGATTGCACTATTACTCAGTAATCTACATCATCATGGTATATCACAATCCTTTATCCTTCTTCAAAAGTTATTTCATCCATTACTTTTACCACAATAATCCATAGCAGAGCACTCTTCTGCTGTTTTTGTCCTGTTATTTCTTTTCAAAACTTCACAACTATATAAAATCATGTGTGGATGCAAGAACTAATTACATCAGTTACTTCAATAATTCCTATATATACTCCTCTTCTGTACCTCAGACATGTTTTTGAAGCTCTTAATCTTTGTTTTGTTCTTAACACAGGTTTGAATTTTTTTTAAAGTTACATTATTTTTTTTCCCCATGTATGTTTTTATTGAAGAGACTCCTTTAGTACTTCCTGGTGTGACCACAGAAAATATCTCCCAGGCTAAAAGGTGACAGTATTTGGTAAGTAAAGTAATAACAGTTTTCTATTTTGGCAAACAATAGAGGGAATTCAATGTTTTAAACTTAATCTTTCAAGACATTTAATTTTCAATGTTTTCGAGCTTCTATTTGATTGAAGTCAGAATAGTCAGATTTTTTGGAAAATGAAAGAAAAATAATTTTAGTCAACCAGATAAAGTTCTGAAATACAGATGACTATAAAATTATCTTGTAGTTACTTGAAGAAAAAATGTGATGTGAAAACTCGTTTTTCCCAAAGGGATTTTTTTTCAATACATATTTCATTGCCTGAAGAGACGACTGAAAGCTGACTCAGTGTCTCCAAATATCATCCAAGTCCAGTTAATGTCTAATAACAGTTATGATTTTAAGATTAGGAACAGGTGCTGCAAAATAATATGCATATATATCTTCAATATTTTCAAGGAAGACACTCTTAGTAATTAATTGTGAATAAAACAGGGTAGCATATGGAGTGCTGAACATCTACCCCAACATCTCTGAACTGTTTAGCACCCAGGGATGACAACTACCATATCAGAACCCTGAGGAATGAGCAGATTAGAGTGGCTGATTCTGGGTGAATTTTCTAGAGAGAAGAGAGAAAACAGATAAGTGAAAATAACCATAAACACCCAAACTACATCAATGCTATAGAAAGATAGCTTCTATTGTAGGAGAAAAAAGTGTCTCGGTTAAAGACTGATAAAAAGACAAACACTCCAAGTTAGTTTGAAAACCTTAAAAAAGACTGCAATACTACTTTCTTCACAGTTTATTTCAAGAATTTTACTACTAGATGTTTATTTCCTGTGAGAATGAAAACTGCCTAACAAATGTGTTCATACATATTATATATCTAAACTCTTGACTACAAACACAGTGGATGAATGAGAAGGGCATTGATATGCAATAGGAGGACAAACTACTGTTTTTAATTTCAGCCATATTGGTATATGTCTTTTCATTTTATTTCTAAGAGCAAAGTATCCTACTACTGTCAAACTGGTCCCTTTCTCCAGTTTTTTCACACAGGGTTAAGTATCACTAAAAGCCAGCATGAAAGCTCTGTCCATGTCAAGGATGATGTCTGCCTGCTTTCTTCAAAGTTTGCCCATCATTGTTAATCTTGCACATCAGTTTTAGTTCGGACTACCATTTGGTCTTCATTTGAAGAAAGTTTAGGCTAGCTGGCTGATAGTGACCGGCCACTAGTTAGGACATTTACAGTCCAGACACATACACACGCCACACACCTCTGAATCTTACCTTCTAAATTACACCCACTGATCCCAGACCTGGTTTCCTGGTAAATGATCATTGCTGTCATTGACCACGATCAGCTCTGCTCTTCCGCATGTTTTATAACTTCATTTTCTATTTCAGCTTCCTTTTTGTGAACACACAGCTGTCAGTTGCTGAATTTCCTAAATGTTGTGGAAGTACATTCCTCTGTGGGAGAGAAATATGCTAACAGCCTAAGCTGCATCACAAAAGATGAGAACTAAGTGTGATACATGGGCTTGACATTATTTACTTTCTATACTTTCTCTCAGGTCTAAAACATTTCAAACCTAAATTTCCCTAATTATATAATTAGGAAGTCAGGCACTGGCACCGGCTGTCAGAAGAAATGCACAAGTCATATCAGTTGACTCTAAATCCTGGCATGGCATTCCTATCTCTGTAGTATATTCCCTTCTACTTGAGTGACCATATTCAGTTGCTCCAGGCTCTTCCCAGCTCTCTTGTGACCCCAATGTTCAATTTGTTGGATGAAGATTTGAAGAGTGCTTCCCGCAGGAGGGAGAGGGAAAATGCATTAAAAAATCCAGTACAGAAAATGAGACAAACACTAAGGAACAAAAATAAGACAAAAATTAGTCTCAAACCAAAGTACTGGTATGTCAGGTACTATAATAAAGGAATGGAAACAAATCTCATTGAAATTCAAACTAAATTGACACAAAGAACTTTCACCATTACTGCTGGTTTACATTCTGCCTTTTCTATAAAATATCATTATTCTGTCTCTCAATTTCTGAAAGTGTTCTGGTTCATACAGTAGAAAGAATAGCATACCTCAGCCAACCAAACTGTCACTTGGGAGAGGATGGGCATGATATTCCATTTCAGACACGGGCCAACAGCAAATATCTAAGGAACTTTAACAGTAAGTTAAAGTTTTCCTTCCTGATATCCAGTAAGAACATCCAGCTTTGTATATTTGATAGTCTGTTGTCTCAATCTGATACTGCCAGCGACAGTACTGAATCAAATTACTCATTGTGACTGCTCTAAAAACATTGTTAAGTGATTTAGAATCAATTCCTCATTTGCACTGGAAATACTGTTCAAAACTTCCAGCCTTCAGCCCATCATTTCTTATTGTATGGCTTCTGCTGTTCATAAGACTACAGGTCTTCGAGTAGTTTCCAGAAAACAAAAATTAACAACCTCACAGTCTTCATGTGGATTTACTACAGTGGAAGCTGCCAGGAAGCTAGGAAGTAATGCCCAGACAGAAACCAATAATTAGGGGGTCTTCCCCAGAAAAATTTCTGCTGAATCCCAAGCTCTAAGAATTGCTAAAAGTTTA
The DNA here is from genome assembly GCA_013399835.1 of Leptocoma aspasia. Taxonomy (NCBI): domain Eukaryota; kingdom Metazoa; phylum Chordata; class Aves; order Passeriformes; family Nectariniidae; genus Leptocoma; species Leptocoma aspasia. Next base: position 429,940 of record VXAX01002258.1, on the reverse strand, counting down.
TAAATCTGAATATCTGTGAAACTGTCATACAAACCAATACAAACTCTATCCAGATGAATTTCCCAAGTCAGCAGAATTCTCCTTCCATCCATTGCTATTCCCAAGGGCTAGGTTTGAGAATCACTCTCTAGTTAAGAAAGATTGATGATGCAACTTATTGTATCATTATCCAGTCTTTGCAGCGTAGTTCCAAATTCTATTATTAAGAAAAATATGAAAACCTTTATTAATTTGAGGATCTTGGAAATTAGGTTTTCCATCCATTTCTTGACTATATGTATAAAACACTACAGCTTTATGTCTTGAGACCTATCAAGATGATTGAGTTCCATTTGGACTACAGATAAAATTGTTTCTTGAACTGCTGTGTCATCAAATGCACTATTTGAAATTTCAATTCGCATATGGGAACAAATTTGTTATCTTGTTATCTCATTTGATAGATGATATTGTTTCATTTTTCTTCCTTGTTTCTCCAAAGTCACTTCCTGTAAACCATTATTATCCAATTTCTCAAACATAAAGACTTAAAAAACATAGGTGATATTCATCTTCTTTGTTTCTCTTTCTGAGACAATACAGAGGATTTGGTATTTAATAGATAAAAGATGTAATATACATCTACAGGGAAAAGTATTTTTTATATATAAAAATTATTCCTATACAGAATTTTTCTCAGAACAAAAAAAATCCCTAATCAACGTGACTTAGAGTTTGAACTTGAATGCTTTCAGACTCAGAAGTACTGATTCTAGAGTTTACTTATTTTGTTCCAAAGTCATAATATCTTCACCTTCCCAAGCTTTGAATGAGCTGAATCATAGCTGCGTGAATTTTGACTTCTAAACTGATGAGAATAATTTAATCTACTCATCTTTGACCATTTACTGTAGACTGGGTCCCTGATTAAGAATTTCTGTAAGACATTTACACCTCTGCAGTTCCAAGCATGGATCTCCTCTCCAAGAAGAACCAGGAAGCAGGGTCTCAGTCGCTCATTTTAAGTATGGGTATGGAAGGATGTGGGATGTGGTAGGTATAAGAAACCAGCTTGGGTAGCTCCTGGTTAAAGCCATGTTATGGACTTACAAGCTCTCTTAAAGTGTCCTAATAACTACACTGTAGGTTCAGGTTGAATGAAGGCAAGCTACAGGGCTCTGTATTGTGCCATAAAATAGAAATTGCCAGTGATTTAAGATGTGTGGTTTCTCTTGCAGTGCTGCTCTGGTGATAGGGACATTGGGGAAGGACATAGAGTTTGTTCCAGCTGCTCTCAGGGCTGTTAATGTCCTAATTTAAACTCTCATTATACTAATTTCAAGAGCAAAAAGCTTACAAATAGACAGATATTAGATAATTAGATAATTAGATAATTCAGAACACTCTTGCTACCAGTTTAGCGGCCAAACTACTCATCTGCTTCTTCTGTATGTTCTTGCTGTGTCTCTCTGGTCCTAAGCATCTTGAATAATTTATTGTATAGTGGGTTTTCACCCTTCTTCTTATTTCTCCTTCATGATGAGGAGGAATTGAGATGAGATTACTTTTTTCTGATATATCTTTATTATTTGTATTAGTTTTTACCAGCTACTTCTGTGTATGATTTATGTTATTCTGTCAAAGTACATTTGACATAATTCAAGTCATATGCTCTCTTTATTTTGAGCAACATATACAATCCATTTAGGGCATTGATAAGAAATATAACACTGCAAAGATACAGGTGGGATAGAAAAACATTCTAGATTTTTGTGTTGATCTCCTTAACACAGTTTAAATACTCTTTTGCAAAAGCAGAGACCCTAGCTTCATCAGCATAGTGTTTAGAGGGTTTAAGGGAGGACAAGTAGAACAGACTCCAGAAGAACAGCAAATCTCCATATAAAATCTTTTCTGCCACTTACTCTGTGCTGTGTTACACTTCAAATTTCATGGTGGAAGCCTGCACTTGTCCTTCACTCCTGTGTTTCCCTTGCGTTTTCCCTCTTCTTTTATGCCACGCAAATCACACAAGAAGGGAAGAGTGTGTGTGTGTATTTCTATGTCAGTTCACAAAAAAGAGCCCCAATATGTAAAATTAGCACTTTTGGGAGAAAGTTTCCCTTTACAGACTGTTTTATATCGCGTCATTTCCACAGTACTGCCATTCACTGTCATACTTGCTGTCATTTTCATGATCAGCAGTGACTTGAAATCGATGTAAGGCATAACTGGCAATGATATAGATTTCTCCATTGCATTTGTTTGTGTGAGTGTGCATCTGGGGTTCATAATTTTTCTCCCTTGACAGAATTTTTTTCATGCAGAAAACAGATCTAAACATTATTTTGGACTTTATTCATTACCTTATTATTAATGAACATTACTCAAACTCATTCTGGTATGAAGTCCTCAGTCATATAGGGTAAAAATTATTACAAATTCTTTTAATTTATTAGAATTTGTGTGATATAGGTGTTTAATAAATTATTGGATGCTAAGATCAGAGCACCATGAATATCCTATTTTTAATCTTATTAGAAAATCAAATAGATTTGTTTGGGCAGTCTTAAAACCAAATTCTTAAGTGTTTGACTTAACACTATTTTTAAATATATTTTACATATATTTTAAATATGTTCATTTTTAATAAAGGCAAGATAGAGGGAACTAATGTTGCCTCATTTTTAATATTTTATCCTTATTTATTCAAGATATTCTGGCTTAAGATGAGGGAGGTTTAAAATTGAAATCGAACTTGTAAGCAAGATCATGTGGAAGATGTCGTAGCTTTACTTTCATTAAGACACCACTGCTTTCAGAAGTGGACTCTAGTCTTTAAATGCAGTAGGGCACCTCAACTAGTGCAATGGAGCAGAGGTAAGCCTTTAGTATTACTGCAGCAATAGGGAAGGGGGCAAGAGTAGCAGTGATTAATACATTTTTCTCCTTTTCTTTAGTGTACTTAATGCTCTGAAATAGCGCTTTCTTTATGAAGGATGCATGCATTAAGAAATAAGATGATGTAGTGATGTCTTTATAAATTACAGATTTGCTTACAAATTGACCTAAACATTTGAATAGGAGAGTATTCTTTTGCTGTGAATTTTAACTTTCTGACTTAAAAACACACTTCAAAAGATTAATACTACCTATTAAAAAATATTTACAACCTTAATTCTACCGAAAAAGCTGTCCAGGTGTTGTGTTAGACTGCAGGTAGGGGGGCCTTCTGAGCTCCAACCTCTCTCCTTCCTGAGGATGGAAGAAGAAATTGAGAAGTCATCAATACTGTGCTCATGGTTCAAGCTATATGTCAGCAGCCAATCTTGTCTTCAAAAACCTGAGGTATTCCAGTTTTTTTTCTGTGTGTGAGAAGCAGATCACTGAAGTGTTTGTTGAATTTTCTAAAACTGAGAAGAAAGAAAATGGATTTTTTAAAAAAGCAAAGAATAATTATTTGTTAATCAACATGCTAGGATTATGAAAATATATAATCTATTTCCTTTCTACTCTTATTCTGCTTTCATTACACCGAAGTATACACTTGTTTAGGAAGATTTGATGCTGAAATTTGTATTTTTCTTCTCTATGAAACCTATAGAGTCTTTATCTGAAAATGTGCAACTACTTTAAATTCCTTATTGAATTAATTTAAATTAGAATTTTTTCTGTATATATTTCAAACATATTGTCCCTCGTATGTTTGTTCTGCATTTATGTTCTGCCTTTTCATGAATTTATCCATGCAAGTTAGAACTTTTCTTCTCACCATTCCTTCCTTTCTGACCCTAATAATGGACCAATATTGACTTTTATGGCTATAAGGATCAACAAGTATAAATATTAAGAATTAATCAACCCATCTATTATTTTTGAATTATAGTAACAAGTAAACAAACAGAAAAGGTCAAGTAAGAGTGGAATAAATCTGTACTCAAGAACCAGCTAAAGTAACACATTGGACTACAGACCTTTAAATTAGGAGAAATCATGAGAATGTTTCTTTTCCTGCTTGTTTATTTTCCTATGTAAAATATGTGAATAGAGTGATAGTACAGAATACGGTAGAGACAATATTCTTCTCTCTAAAGAATTTTTTCCTCTAAACTCCTACACACTGAGTGGGAAGAGTTTTTTTGAAAACCTCTGAGGCAGTATATTTTTTGTATGTGAAGACATCTTGACTTCTTGTGACTAGAAAGAAACACAAAGGAAGATGTAAGAGGGTAATTTACCCTTACATCAATTCTGACAAGCTGAATAGGCAGGGACTGAAGCAAATACTTACAAATAGGCAACCTCCTTCATCATTTATACACAGTTTCTGTGGTGCTATATGTTCTAGCCTTAGCTTTTGCACTTAATATCTGTCTTTTTAAGAAATTAGTTAAATTTGTTTTAACTTAAAATCCACATTATTATTAATCTTTGTTAAATTGATGGTTCCAGATGAGGAGACAGGAATAGCCTGTCTCCTTTTGCATCTTCAGCTCTACCTGTCCAGACATTCTAAATACGCTTTAAAATTATTTTGGGGATAATTAATTTTCTTTGAGATTATTTTTGAGAGCTTTATTCCATTTGCATGTATTCCTGCATTTAAATCACAGTAAGGTGCTACCTGGACAGGAAAATATTCTCACCAGGATCTGAAGCCAAAGGAGATTTAATCTGAAGTTGTGTCTTTAAGTGGTCTTGGCTTATGTGTGAAAGTATTGGAGAAAGGCCTAATTAAAGTGTACTATGGATCCAGTTCCTTATTTTAAATAACTTTAATGACTTGAAAGATGTCTAAGCTAGTAAAAAGGACATTAGTTGAACTCCTTAAATCCAAGCTGTGTTTTTTTATCAATTAAAAACATTATTAAAAATTATGGTTTCAGAAAAATAATAACTAAACCAGGATTGAATAAGATAATAAATATTGCTCATTGAGGAGCTAACCTATAATATACTGCGAAGTTGCATAGCGTGCCTGCTCTAATCCCAAATTAGGCAACATGTTGAAATTTTTTTATATAAATGCAGAAATAACTACATAATTTAAAAAAGGAGAAATTCAAGGACTGAAAGGAAACAGATTTTCCTTTTAAAAAAGGAAAATCTGTTTCCTTTAAAAAAGGAAAATCTGTAAAATTTCCTTTTAGTTTAAAACTAAACTACAGTTTGAAGTTTAGTTTTCTATAACCAATGAAGAAATTTTATTGCAACTAATGCCATAACAATGATATTTTCCTTATTAATTAATTGGAAATTGATTAAGTATTTACTTTTGTGTTTAGGGATCCGGCTCTGATGAAATGGTTGGAAATTGCAATGGTGTTGGCATCAAAAACATCATCTGAAATGGTGATTAAAGCTGGAGAGAGAGGAAAAGTACTGGCCCCAGCTGAGCTACAGCACGAATAATGAGGAAGAAATTTCCTCAGCTATGGTGTGCATTAGTGGTATTTACCTCTGATAATTTCAATACTAGTAGTTCACAACAGAGTTTGGTATGTCCTTGTTAAAGCTGTTTAATTTTGGAACTTTTCAACTCCCTCTACCCCAACCAATATGCTGAATTTAAGAAGAAAAAGCCCAAAACATTTCAATATATGCTTCCTTTTAGAAATGTGAACGAGCACTAAGATTAATGTTTAAAACCTAGACTTTAAATAGTTACAGAATATCAGGCTACCTTCCTCTCTAATATTTTCAGTTTCTTTCATGTGGCTTTTAACTGGAATAATTTCAGTTAGTTATTAGATAGCTTTTGTCTTTTGGCAACTGAACTTTAAAAATAGCTATTAACTGAAATCAAATTCTAGTCTTAACTCTTATGGCTTTTCTCAAGATATTTTTTGTGATTATCGAAATTCTGATTCTAGTCTTTAATTCTGTTTTGTTATAAAACAGTGGGTTTTAAATTAGTTTATTCTTGTACAGTAGGAAAAAATGTGGTGGCCACATCTAAAGATATGTAAAGCAAGGGAAAATTTAGATATCATTAGATAAAAATTAGTTATATTTAGTTAACCAGACAATGTAAATGTTTATATCCATACCTAGATATTTGGAGAATTTATTTAATAAGCCACGTTTTAGTGTTTTACACCAGAAAACTTTTGAAATTAACATTTATGAAATATGAGAAGTAAGGAAAGTTTACTTTTGATTGTTTTGGGTGAAAAGAAAAGTAGAGAAAAAGTATGTCCTCATCACGTTCCTGTTTTAAAATGCAGTCTTGTTATAGAGATATTTCATAGAATTATAGGATCATTAAGGTTGGGAAACAGCCCTAAGTTCATTGACTCCAACCACTAACCTACCATTGCTATGTTCACTGCTAAAACATGTTCCCAGATGTCACATCCACAGGTTTTTTGAACTTTTCCAGGGATTGTGATACCACCATTTCCCTGAGCATCCTGTTCCTACACCTGACTACCCCTTGGGGTGCAGAATTTTTTCCTTTTATCTAAACTAAACCTCCCCTGTTAAAATTCAAGGCCATTTCCTCTGCTCCCATCACCCCCTTTCAATCAGGCTAAACATCCCCAGCTCCCTCTGAGAGAAACATAATCTGCTAGAGATCTCCGTTGTTTACAATAATTCTGTATTGTATTAATACTGTAACAAACATTCTCTTATTTGTTTTTTCTTGGCTAAACACAAATCACTAATTGTAAAGATAACAGTGTGAAGGTTTTGCAATTCTTAAGATAATGTAATGCTTAAACTAAAATCCCAGTGTGAACTTGCACATTGTGAATTTTTTTCCTGCACAGGGTCTTAGTGGTTATCTCTAGCTCTTGAAAAGACATTTCATGACCTGCTCAGGGTTTCAATGTACTAGACAGTCCTTTTTTGTTGTGCTTCTGTTATCAAAGATGGCTTTGAAAACCCCATCAATTTTTTGTAATTTGATACCAGAATGATGCCACACTTTTTCATTACCACCCTAGCTGAGATGTTCCTAATACTTTTTTTTTCATTAATGATTTCTGTCCCATAAAAATTACACAGAACAGCCTGAAAAATCCTAGATCTCCTAGAATAGAGACTGTTTTATTTTGATTGGATTCTGGACAAAAAACCCAACCAACCAACCAACCAACCAACCAACCGCAAACACACACATGCACACACACTCACCCCAGAAGCCAGAAGAATAACCCCAAATCCCCCAAACTGTGACATTTGGGTGAAATATTGAGTGTCCTCCTTCAACTATTCTGCTAGAGTGTTTTTATTATATTATATAGATTAGGTTATATGTTATCATCATATACATTATGTTATTATTAATCATTATTATATTGTGCCCAATTACATATGTTAAATCATTATTTTAATTTGTGAATCTGCATTCTTAATTAATTTTTAAACATTTTTAAGTTTCTAACACATAACTACAATCACTCTACAGTGTGTGAGTGATTTCTATGCATAACTTCTCACAGGAACAGCAGGGAAACTCTCAGGACAGGTAAGAGCTGTAAAGTACTGCAATGGAGGCAAAAATTTCTTTCCTCACTCATTACACTCATACACTCTCGAAGGACCTGAAACTTATGCTTATGTCCTTGTCCTGTAGTGGAGAGGAAGTGAAAAGACAATGAGTGAAGAGGCAGTGTTATGGAAATGGGGAAAGTCTGGGAAGAGTTAAGGGAATATGTTGTTTGGTTTGCCTTGCCAAGGTCTCTTCCCCCACAGTATATACTCTGTCCTCTTACTGTGATAATACGGGAAGAAATTAAGAAAGCCAATACTATGGTCAGAAAATGTAACAAATGGAAATTTCTATTAATTAATAGTTAATGCTTCTGGTATGTGCTTTCACATTCAGTGATTCAATTGATATGCTATTATTAGGATGATGAGCTGTTTTGAGAAGTGCTTTCTTAGCCCCAGACTACAACGTGAGCAGTGGTGTGTATGCTTAAAATGGCCTTGTCTGCAACTTTTCTCTGCAACTTAGGAAATGAACTTTAGAATTAACCAACAGACTATAACATATAGTACTGACCCTAGTCAGCAAAGAAAGCAGATGGTAAATGCATGCTTTGCTAACTGATCATGCAGTTGGGACACAGCAGCAGGGAATTTTTCATAATAGGTAAAAAATTAAATCTTTTATAAGAACTCCTAATTCATCAGTAAGCTTAAAAAACTGATTTCATTACAGATCACTCGCTCTTTCTCCCTGTCCCTAAATAAAACCTCTGACATCCAAATGTTGGGGATTTCTTTTAGTAACCTTCTTTTTCATACACCTAAAATGAGAGAAATCTTTGGTCTGATAAAAGGATCTACAGCTCTTACAGTGATAAATAACCTGCAGTTAAATTTTCTTACACGAAGTTGCATAAGACAATAACCTTGCATGTTCCATATTTTTAGCAAAATCATGATCGTATCTCGTTAGAAGTCAGATATTTTACTGAGAGATAATTTCCAAACCACTGCACACTAATTTCTGTTAAAAATATGAAGAGTTTTGGAATCTTTTTGTGTCTTGAATGGAAGGTTGTTGTGAGACTCTTTGTTCTCAAGGCTGAGGATTCATTGTGCGTCAACCTCTGAATCACTCTGAAATTCTATATAATAATGAAGAAGGATATTTGGAGAGGGAACAAGTTCTTTGTCTGGTGTCAAGTATTTTTGTATGGGGAAATATGATCTTTCCTGGGTTCACCACCCTTTCCAGTTACTGTTAACCAATGAGCTGTAGCCTGCTTTCAGTAAGAGAGTTAACTTTTCTCACTGAGACTCTGATAAGTTCACTACTCACCCAGTTTTTATGATGATTAGATAGGCCATCTTGAGATGGCTCCTTTCATTTCCTTATTCCCTGGGTTTTGTACTCCTGACTGTTTGAAAGAGTTGAGGAGTGTCCGTTTGTCACCTGATGTTGTCTTTAGCTCACTGATGCGTGGTGAAGCTGAGGTTATGCAATTCTCCTTCTGCTGATATTCTTCTTAAGGTTTAAAAACTCTTCTGTTAAGTTTGTGTCCAGTTTCTACCTGGCTAAGTTAATTTAGTTGGAACAGCCAGCTCATCCAATATTTTTTGTTTCAGCTGCAGGCGTAAGAAATATTCATGTTTCCAAGGAACTCCATCTCCCCTTAAATGTTTCTGTGGCTTTGATTGGTCAGAAGTTTACTACAGGAGTAATCCCAGCAGTAGATTCCATAAAGAGGATAAGAATACAAAGGTAATATTGCCATTAAACTGGAAAAAAACATGAAGATAAAGTTGGAGAGCAAAATTCGGACAAATAATATTTATCTCAAAGCAACGTACAGACTTGAATTTCATAAAGAAGGACTTCAGAATTTCTTCTTCATCCCGCCTTTTTTTTTCTAAGAAAGAAGTGGATCCTTAAGAATATAGAAAGGGAATATACAGCTTATCTTTGATTAAAAGGCTAATGGGGCCTACATTTATCTTGACAACTTGAATTTAACAGAGGATGATAAAAAACTTACCCATTTAATTGCAACTTTAAACTGGTCAAAAGTGATAATTTTTATCTCTTCTTCTGTATTATTTAAGAAAATCCCACCAATATTTTAAAAGAATGTGCACATTATTTAACTAAACTCTTACACAAAAATTTTGTTGAGTAAATAATCCTCAAAAATTCCAATGGGCTTTTAAAAGGGTGACTGGCTGCTTTCTGCCTGTCGTATTCTCTGTAATCAGAAAATCAGAATTGTGCCACATAAATCAAGATATGAAATATAAGATGTACAGGAACTACCAGCAAGGCCATGGGTTTAGAGAATCTCTGAGTGTAGAAATATGGAAGTTCTTGATGATTTTATAGGCCTGCGATTCCATTACATTCCCAGAAACATAAAAAAATAGGGGTTTTGGGCTCTATGTTATATTTGAAATTTGTGTCCTCTTGTAATGGAACAGGATATTCTTTGTAAAATATTTTAAAATTCATGTACAATTTTATGTGTCTGATTCTTGCTGTCAAAGTAATTTATTGGAGGCGTCAGAGTTTGCTTTCTGGCACCCTGTGTTAGCTTTCACTGTTACTTTTGTCATTATTTTAATAGATATTCATGCCTTTCATCTATGGAATAGAAGAATTTTCATACAATTTTTTGTGTAAATATGCAATTGTAAGCAACCATCCAATGTGTCTAAATTAATAAGCTGTTCATTCTGTGGTCTTTGCAGTATCATCCACTCCTACTCTGACAGTCTACAGTAAGGAGGTGCATGAGAAGAGACCTTAGGCAAAGTAAATTTTCAAGTACTGAAGTGATTCTTCTATGGCAATAATAGCAGAAAAAGGCTATTTACTTCTAGGGTGTTTTTATTTTTCAGGTAGCTTGATTTGTACCTATACAGCAGTTTATATCAACTTCATGTGTATTTACTGAGTTTTTAATTCCTTTTAATTTCTTTAATTTCTTCCTTGAAAAGTTTCATTATCTACCACAAGCTCTGTTCTCTGAAGTCATCACACTGACACATCAAAATATACAAAATAAAAGCTGTGTTGTCAGCTCTATTAGAGTGCAGAGAAAATAGAGATGTGTTCCCTCTTTTAAAAGTATGTTACATAGGTATCTAGTGTATTGTACTAAAAAAGGATGCTCTTCATTTTCTTTTCTTTAAAAAAAAAGGGTAGAAAAAAATCTATGCAAGGATGTGTTAGCCCCACTGACATTTCTCAATTTGTTTTTATAGAGATCAGAATAATGGCAACCATTCTAATTGCAAACCATTTATCACAAAACTATGAGCTTAGTGTATATGAATAAATACGTATTAAACTTCCAATACCAGTTTCCATAAAGAGAAAAATGAAATGTAGATGGCGTTTGAACGACAGTGATTTTAATAGGGACAGGAAAAGGCAAATTTGTACAAGAGATTAAACTTGGAGGCCAAATAGAATATTAAAAGTTGGGTTTTGTAGTGGATCTGGTTCCAAGGAGTTGTAAGTGGAATATTCAGCACCTCAAATTATGTTGTTGGAATACCTAACAGTGAAGACAATACTTTCCTCTTAATTGTACACACACTTTCCTTTTGCAGAGTTACTGCAATATTTTTTTATGCCACATGTACTTTATAAGTTGTTGCATATAAAACTATTGTTAGTGATGGAATTTCTAAAGCTGTGTTTTAAAAGAGTGCATCTATCCCTAGCGTACTGTTTCACAGTGACAGGGTGATGCTCAAAATATATCGAATTCCTGATATACATGCTGAGATTCAACAGCAGCATGCCTACTTGATCTGCTTTGCAAGTGGTCTTGTCATAAATTATGTGGAACTCCTCCTGCTATTCGTATATATGAAGAAAACAGTTTGGATGGGTTTTTTATTTTACTTGAAGTATCTTGTGTTTCTCAGTGAGAAATGACCATTCATTGGTGTTGCTTCCATGATAGGCATGATTTGAAAAGCAGTCCAGCTAACATTGTAATACAAGGGATGCTAAAAATCATTATGTTGTAAAGAAAATTTAAAGACTGTGTACGTGTTTAAAAATTTTTAAAGCTTTTTAAAAATTTCATTTTATTTGATAATCTTCCAAAATACAGTAACTTTTTATTTTTTGATGTAAATGTGAAACAGTTCTTTTCAGGACAATATGCTAGGAAAGCCTCTATGTGCCTTAAAGCTTTCATGTAAATTAATGAATTTTTTAGAAAGCAGAATTTTGTTAATAATGGTTACTTCAGATGATCTAATGTCTGAATACGTATTTCCTGAAAGATTGTGTTTATAGAGGAACCGCTCAGAGTATTTGCAGGTAGTTTTACAAATTTGTCATAGTTGTATAATGGCTTTCATATACATCTGAAAATTATTACTTTCAGGTTCCTTTAGCTGTGTGATTAACAACTCTTGCCCAATCATGCTGTTGCTCTTGTCTATGTGGCCCTTAGTAGGGAAACTTCTGAACAATGATGGCATGATGTTATGTTTTCCACAAAATTGTTTCAAAATACAAATGCTTTGTGAACAGTGGTAAATGTTTAAGATGAATTTCATAATGTTTTAGGAATAAGTTCAAATCTTCATGTCTTTCAGGGATTTTTCTAATAGAATGGATTTTTGATAGTATTGTTTTTGTACTGTAGAGAAGAATGGTAGATACTGTCTATCACCTCTATGTAACAAATTATATCCAAATATAAATCTTAAACCGCAATACTTATGATGCATTCAGAAGAAATATAGATTTTCTGCTTAACTTTTAATTTTGTGCATAGGATACTAAATGAAATCAATATAAAGTAAAATATTATAGAATTTTCGCAGCTAAAAAGTGAGACATTCCGGTGCTCTAACTCCTGTTTTTCGCACTAAATGGGTTAATCTGACTTTCTGCAGTAGGACTATCTATGGAACCAGGTGTTATTCAGATGAAGGCATTGATGGATAGAGACATCTAACCATGAATCATGAACTATGCCAGTTATTTTCACAAATAAGTGAGTGTGTAATGTGTGATTTTAAGGGACAACACACTGTACAAGGGCATATGCATGCTTCCAATAACTTCACATAGAAACACTGCATTTTTTCTTTCCGTTTATTCAAGCACTCTCTGTTTTTTCTCCTACTGTTTCTGAAAACAGCTAATGTGGGTCTTTCTCCAGTGAATCCATTCACTTTCTGCATATTTCTCAAGGTTCTGCATTAGGTAATTAGTAATCAACTAAGACTCGGTTAAACTTTTTCCACTCCATAATGTCTTAAACTGGGTGAATCATAGAATGTTTTGGGGTGTGTAGGAGTCAAGCTGCCTGGAGATATCAATCTCAGGCCTTGGGAAACAGGCCTGTAGTCAGCAAAACTAATGTTCATGTTAGGGGGAGCAAGGCTCCTGCATCCTTGATTCATGAGAGAAGAAATGCTAATCGAGGTTTCTTTATAAGGCTGCAGTTCTGGAAAGTTCATGGTTTTCTTTGTTCCTGTTGCTTGTATTCCTTCTGCAATGTTTTACATATTTGTAATCCTCACCTCAGATTTAAACCCCACCTTTTATCTAACCTTATAAATATACCCTACCTACCCCAGTTCAAGGTCCTTTGGTTTTATTCCATACTGCAGCTGTCCATCTGCTGTTTGCCTTCTTGTGTTTGTTATTTTTGTTATTATTAAACCTTTTGTGTTTCAGATAAATCTATTGACCAGCCCTTTATTATTGCTAACCTAACTTCAGCTGACAGATCCTGAAGTGGTGGCAGGTTGGACTGCCACAGGGTTGGAAGGAACCTTAAAGATCATCTAGTTCCAGCTCACCTTCCATGGACAGGGACACCTTTTACAAGATCAGGTTGCTCAAATTGACATCCTGCCTGGCCTTGTGCACTTGCAGGGATGAGCCATCCACAAGATCTCTGGGTAACCTGCCCAGTGTCCCACCACCCTAACAGTCCAAAATGTCTTGCATTTAATTTAAACCTACTCTATTTCAGTTTGAAGCTATTCCCCCTTATTCTGTTACTACGTGCCCTTGTAAAACATCCCTCTTCAGCTTTCTTGCAAGCCCCCTTTAGGTACTGGAGAGCTGCTCTAAAGTCTCCCTGAAGCCTTCTCTTCTCCATCAACCATCTTCTCATCTCCAACAATCCTATCTCTCTCAGCCTGTTTTCATAGGGGAGGTGCTCCAGGCCTCCAGGCATCTCTGTGGCCTTCTCTGGACCTGCTTCAGTAGGTCCAACTTCTTATCTAGGGGGCCCCAGGGCTGGGTATGTTACTACAACTATGGTCTCAAGAGAGCAGAGCAGATAAGGAGAATGACCACCCTCAACCCTCTGGTCACATTTCTTTTGGTGCAGACCAGGATGCAGTTGGCTTTTGGGATTGTGGGTGCACTTGACTGAGCTTCTCAACCACCAATATCACTGAGTCCTTTTCAGGGATCCATTTCTGTAGGTGTTTAAAAGATGTGTGGATGTGGATATGGTACTTAGGAAGATGGTTTAGAAGCAGACTTGGCACTATTATGTTAGCAGTTGGACTTGGTGATCTTAGGGATGTCTTCCAACCTAAAGGATTTGCCCTTAGTGAAACTCTTTTGGCTGTCACTGACCACTACCTTAATTATTTCCATGTGTCTTAGCCTGGTTTGCAGGGGCATCTGCTCTATGATCAAAAGTCTCATGAGGAGCAGCTGAGGGGGTTGGGGTTTCGCCAGAAGAGGAGGCTCAGGGGGACTTCATTGCTTTCTACAAGTACCTGAAAGTATGGCCTACAACGTGGGGGTCATTCTCCCAGCCAAGAGGCGACAGGATGAGAGGAAACGACCTCAGGTTGTTAGATATCAGGAAAAATCTCTTTGCTGTAAAGGTGATCAGGCATTGGAACAGACTGCCCAGAAAAGTGGTGGAATCATCATCCCTGGAAGTGTTCAAAATGCATGTGGATATGACACTTGAGGATATGGTTTAGTGGTGAAAAAGTGATGCTGGGTAAACAGTGGGACTCCATAATGTTCAAGCTTTTGCAATCTATATTATTCTATGTTCTTGCCATGCACTAAGGAGAGACTGACCAGCCTGTAACTTCCCAGCCAGTAATTTCTTATTAACCATGAAGTTTTGTTTCCCCTTTTCCTGATGGTGAAATCTTGACCAGACTGCCAAAACTGATCAGTGATAATGAATACGACTTAGCCTGAGGTTTCCTCAGGACCTGCATCTTATCAGCTTCCATGAATTTCAGGTTGCTGTAGATGGTCTTGAATCTAATTTCCAAAGGGAAGTTCTTCACTGTCTCAGTCCCTGTCCTTGTCTTCTGTGACTTGGGTGGAGTGGCTGGAGCACTTGCTGGTGAAGCCTAACACAAAAAACTGAGTAATTCAGCCTTCTCCATGCCCTGGCTAACCAGGCATTCCATTTCCTTCCAAAAAGAAGGATCTTTGTAGGTGTAGATACTGAACTTATGACATGGTGTGTGGTAGTGTCACTATTTATTTTATTAACTATTTAAAAACCAATGTACCTGTATTTTATGTGTTGCTTTCTTTTTTTTTTTTTTTTTCCCCAGGAGTCCTGCTTGTAGATTCTACTTAGATCCTGACAAAAAAGAGAAACTACTATTAGGGTTGCAAAGAAAAATATTTACTTAATTGCTAAATTTAACTTATGTTTTCTGCTCTATTCTTCAAACTTAGACAAAAAGTATTAAAAAAAAAGTTACAAACTTTATTGTACCCATGAGTTTTGACACTTAAAAACATTTCAGTATCTAATAATAATTTTTAAAAAAGGGTTGACTGATTAAGTTACTCTTTGCAGTCAGGGTATAGGCTAACAGTAGTTTTGTCCTAGTGATAATACTGCTGCAAGTAAAAGATATGTGCTTGCCTATTTAAATCATTGCTTATTTCTTTTTTTCAGAGGTTTTTCACGTCAGGTTGAAAGGGATTGTTTCCTGTGCACATGTTTGTGTATTGCTTAGACCGGTTCTCCGGATTAGTCTGGGGTGAGATCTACAGAATCTCATTAACAGAAAACTGTTAACCTAGATGAAGGTAGTCCTGTGATAGACTAATTAAAGGGTCTAATACTAGTGGATTAAAAATTTATGTGTAAGGATGTTGTGTTACTTGTCGAAAGAAGTTTGGCACAACTGCTAAAAGATTTGGAAAATCTGAGAGAGTGCCAAAATGTTCTATATACGGGGACTTAGCTCTAGAAGGCCTAGTCTTCCTAGAAAATTGTAGGTCAAGGAAGGAAGAAAGATTGGGAGAATTATCTTTGCTTATAAAGTAAAGAAAGACTGATAAAATTATCTTAAAACTATTTGAAGCAGCCCAATAAATGGTTACATATTTTTTCAGAGGAAAAAAAATTAAATCTGCTTAGCTTAGCCTTCTAAATAAAAGATAAACTGGCCAAATCCGTGCCAGGGTTTTTTGACAGAATTTGTTAGGAGCAGAGAAGAAACAGGCATCTTTTAAAGTCATCTTCATACCACAATTAAAATTTCATTGTTGAGGAGATATTTTCAGACTCTAAACAGGGTGATGAACATCTGTAAACTTTGTATTGTTCACTAATTTTTATAGTTAAAAAATAAGACCCCACACAGATAAAGTGGAAGGCATTTATTTTTCTTTGATAATTGGAAATGTAGTTTTCAATGTAATAGCGCTGTAATCAGTGCTTACCTCTTTTAAAGTCAACCACCTGGAGTCCAAAAAAGAGGGAGAGANCAAGGATATATCTATCTATCTATCTATCTATCTATCTATCTATCTATCTATCTATCTATCTATCTATATATAGAGAGAGAGAGAGAGAGAGAGAGAGAGAGAGAGGGGAGGAGAGAGATGGCATCCATTTTAGGGGCTTGGGCTATTTTCCATTATTGTAGTTGTCAGAGAGATGCCAGCTCTTCATTGGTGCTGCTCTTCTTCAGTTATAAAGAGGAATTAATCCTTCAAGGCTCTGCAGTTGCTTTATGCTGGCATAATTGTATGTTGCCATTAAAAGGAGCTCCTGCAGCTTCTCCTGCAGCTTCTGGGTGAGCTTGATAGGAAATTGATTTGGTCATAAACTAAACTGATGAAAGAAAAAAAACAAGACCTTTCAGTCAGACTAATCCTCAAATAAATCTCTTTGTTTGGATGCATGAATACTGTTGCTGGTGAACACAACAACGTGGGAATGCACAGGGGGAGTTCAAGGAAAAGCATCTGTGTTGGCTTAAAGTGAGCTGAGCCCTCAGGTAATGTGAGCACTTTGCTAGGAAATATTTATTCTGATATTCTGTATGAGTTTGTCTGGTTTTCTGCCTTATCTTTTTGCATATGCTGTGTGTCTGGGACTAAAGCCACCTTTCACTGGCACAGAAATTAATTTTCTGTGTGGGCTGGTTATTTCTAATTGCAGACAGTAACCTACCCTCATCTTCTTTTGAAACATCTGACCTATGTAATTGTTGCAGCAGGGAAATTGTATTAAAAAGAACAGCAATAAAACTTAACGTGGGAATTTAACTCATAATAGAAAACCAGTATATCGCTCCTGCAAGGAACAAGTAGAGATGTTTCTCTTGTAGAAATAACTACCTGTTTTCTCATGCTCTGAAGCACAATTGGTGAACACTGATTTAGTTGTATCTGTCAGGCTCACACACTGCTGAGGTCAGATTACCCAAGTGTAATTTCACCTTGCAATCACATGAGAGCCTATCTTCCAAATGCTGAAATCCCCTTGACTACCAGACAGCTCCCATGCTAACAATTTCTGTAAAGCTAGGTGTGTTATGGTTTGACCCCAGCCAGCAGCCAAGCCCACACAGATGCTCGCTCACTCCCCCATCAGTGGGATCAGGGAGAAAATTGGAAGGGTAAAAGCCAGAAAAAGTGTGGGCTGAGATAAAGACAATTTAATAGGGAAAGCAGGTTGCACACACAAGCAAAGCAAAAGAAGGAATTAAGTCACCGCTTTATGTACTGACCATGATGTCAGATGGTCTGGAATATCCCTTTGGTCAGCTGGGGTCACCTGTCCCAGCTGTGTCTCCTCCCAGCCTCCCAGGCATACCCAAATCCCTCACCAGGGTGGAAATACAAAAGCAGAACATGCCTTGGCTCTGTGTAAGCCCTGCTCAGCAATAACAAAAGCATCTCTGTATTATCAACCATGTGCTCATCACAAATCCAAAACACAACCCAGTACCAGCCATTGTGAAAGAAATTAACTCTACTCCAGCTGAAACCAGCACACTGGCTTTTACAGTGATATATGGAAAAAATGCTAGATAAATTAATTAGAGTGTTGGCATATCTGATCCCAGTGGGTAGTATCACATTTATATGGCAGACTTGTTTTCACTGGTTCTAGCTTAACTTTTAAACCTTCTTATGCTGTGAAGTCGTCAGTTGGATCCAGGCACAAAGTTCTGTCATCCTTCTTCCCTCTGCCTTTCTGTCCAGGCTTTGTAGGAATTGTCAGACTAGCTGACAAAGAGTTAGTTGCAATGTTAACCTTCCTAAATAAGGGGAAAATGTTAGCACTCCTTCAGGATACTATAATTTTCTTAGTTAAAATCTTATTTAAATATCTAGACTGAAGGGGCAGAAAACTGATTTATGTTGTTATTAATATCATTATGTTTCTATTCTCTCATAATGCAATATCATCATCCTCTTTAAAAATAAATTGATAAATTAAATTTTAAAAAAACCCAATCAATATTCTAACATGGTTAAAGAAGTATTTTTCCTATTGTACCCAACTATTTACAGTTTTAGAGAATAGAAAGCTAGTTTTGAGATTCTAATTAGACTCAGTATTTTTATTTTTTTTCCCTGATGTCTTTTCATTATGCTACTGATTTTTGAATTTTACATACTTCGAAATTCTAGGGCCTTCTGTCTTCTTGTAAAAATGGACAATGTAACTCCAGACATTCGTGGCACACTCATCTGTTTGATGCCTTGGAGTCTTTCCATGGGTTGCAATGTGAAGCTACAGTTAATAAAAAACACCCCTAACAAACAACAAACACACACACACACACACAGAACTCCCCCCAAAAACCCAAACAAACAAAAAAAAAGTGACTACATAAAAAGAAAACAGTCTAAGCCTCAGAGGCAGACCTGACCAGAATTTGTTTCTATAAATGTTTTTATTCTAATGACAAAATAACTTAGCATTCGTTGTTTCTCATGCTGTTACCTCCTCTCGTGGTTTCCTTCTGCGCAATCACTTATTCAGCACAGTAAAGTGATAATAAAATTCTACTTCCATTTTAAGCTTGTTGCAAGCCCTCTCTTTTTGAACACCATGATTGACTAACATTTTGTGCTGAAAGATGGGAATAATTTTCTCTCAGTGAATGCATAAGCTGTCACTATATTGTGTTAAACACATCTTGTTGTTTCGCTGGGATTTTTTTTTTACATTGCTACTTAGCTATGGCTCATTCTTGCAAGGTAAATCTAGTCTTGGTGATGTAAGACTTATGTAATTTTCTGATCTTTTCATAGATGTGTTTTATTCTTTTAAGTCACCATTAATTCTACTTACTGTCATAGACATACAGCAGGTGGAATTAGCTGTCATGTTTTGATGATATGAGCTATTACTAACGAGTATATGATTATCCTAAGGTTGGCCTCTGAGCATATTGTCACAAATTAGTGTGTATTTATACGTTCTTTCAAATAGAGTACAGTTTGCTCTCTTTTCAGGCTTGACAAACTTTCTAACACCAGGGTTTCAAATATCTGTCTGTAAAAAGCTGATTCCGATGGTTTTTTCCCATATATTTTTTGTGAATGCACTGTGGCATTTTTGTATATACATGTAGAGTAGAACCCTTTTTTCACTACATTCCTTTTCAATCTTTTTTTTTTTTTAATTCAAAGAAGTAATGCTTCTAGTGCTTGGGTACTATATGCAAACAGAAATTCTCTGGTTATTTTTAAATTTATTCTTGTGTTCTCTGTATAAACATGCAGAAGCATGCTGAAGCCATGTAAGAATTACGTTATCAGTGTTTACCTTTTTGAAAGATCAATTAGAAAAATTAAATAAAAACACAATAAAAAAAGATTTTTTTTTTCCATTTCCAAATTTACTTCCATTAAAGTAATGAAGTAATGAATTATGATACCCATTTGTTATACAATTTTGACTGAATGTATTACTTCCCAATACTTGATAAATTCCTCACTGGTTTGCAGAAAGGAGAAAAATCCTACTAGAATTCTTTCCAGAATTAATGGATGTCAGCACAACATTTTCAGCTACCCTTGCTTATGGTTCTGGAAAGCAAAAGTCTAAATGGGCAAGAATACTGGCATATAAAAGAGAGGAAATTTTTCCATATAGCTTTGTGTATTCACTCCTTGACCATTTCATTTCTTTTTTCTGAGGCTATCAGTATGTCCAAAATCATTAAAGTCATGTTTCACATCCCTGAAAAATTCAAGTGTAATCTATTGTATCTTTGCCAGATATATCAATTCCTTTCTACAGTAATTAGCCTGGATCTCTGTAAATGCTGCAAATCAGCACAGCTTTCAAATGTACTGGTGGCTTTATAAAATTGTAAAAAAGTATGTATATCCATTGGTTTCTGACTGGTACAACGATCTGGAAGATGCTTTTTTCTCCCTGCATGCTTCAAATCTTTTTGCAGTGCTTACACTTCAGGCCAGAGAAATATCCTTGTCCAAGTAATATACATTTATTTCAACCTTCAATAACAAATCACAAAACAAGCAGGGAATTATAAGGGAAGTGGGGCAGGAGAGGGAGGAGGGAGGGGTGAAGGAGGAAAGGGGTAGAACAAAAATCCTAAACATGGAGTAAAGGAGGAGATAGATTTTAGAAAACACTGTCCTCTTATTACAACATGCTGACTCTTCACTGCTGTCTGAAACTGCTTTCAATTCTTATTTTAAAAGTCATCATTAAGCAACTAATAAATCAAGACATGATATCTCTGAAGTATATTTTCTCATAAACAACTCTCAAATTAAATTCAAGAGAATTTCCATGAGTTAATTATCTTCTTGTGAAATAAGTTTTGTTTTAAAGGCCTGTAAAACAGTACTAGAAACTGACAGGAAAATATGTAAATGTTCATAAATGAATGTAATGAAAGGTATCTTGATACTGTATCTTAGCTCTCTCAAAAAAATATTCATGGAACTCATAAGACAATTATGAGAATTAATGGTTGCACACTTCTGTGTTCTTCAAGTGCCAAGTTCACTTTTTCATCCAGAGGCAGAATACTATTTTCATGTCATTCCTGGGCAATGAGTAGCCAGGGTTCATTTAAGCTTCATTTCATCCTTCATTCATAAGGAAAGAATCTGTGCAGGAACCACTACTGAGAGAATTTTGTCTTTCTTAAGACAAACACTGAAGATGATATATTTAAGGAAATTTATAATATAAAGCCATTATTTCAGTTTCATATTGAGTATATTCCATCAAAACTGCTGAATCATGTGCTGGTTGTATTTACCTGAATCTCTTAATTTCTGGGTTTCAGTAGCACTACATCGACACATAAAGAATTGAGAAAATGTAAGTGGAGTTAAGTGCACAGGACAGGGAGATATCTCTCACTATTATTGTTTCACAGATCTGATTATAAAACCTATAGCTTTCATTTACAAGTAAATATTTAAAATATATTGTCATATACTACTAGCCTTTTTTCTTGTCTTGGAGATAAAGTTGTTTGGTCTTAGTTGATAATACAACCGACTTGCAGGACAATGAACTAAAGTAAACTTTTACCAAATAGCTTTGTACAAGTACCATTAAACTGGAAACTTTGGACTTTTCTATCTCCAGTTTGGTGCCTGTTATGGTTGGCATTGTTATAACAATAAAATTTGCTGATATATATGTATTTTATACCTACAGAGTGATGTCAACACAAATCAGCATGTCTGTTTAGCAGATACCGCAACCCTTTTCTTGTCTGCTGTGACTTAACAACAACAGCAGCGACCCTTGGAAAACATAAATCTTTCCTTAAGGACATACAGTGAATTTCGAATTGCAGTCCAGCAGGGCAGACTGCTTATGAGCAATGATCTTAAATACAGAACAGAAAGCCACATGCTCAGACTAACATGATTCAAGCAAATCCCTTGACGAAGTGCAGGTCTGCTCTAGGCTAGCTGCTTTAGCTTAAGTGATAATTAATAGATCTATCTAATATATTGACATGACTTTGGGATTAATGGTGTTCAGAAATCTCCACATGGGAGTAGAGAGTGAACTACAGCTAAAAATGAAAGCAGTATTTATGTATTATTCTATAATTAAATATCAAGGTTATCTATCATAGTAATTGGCTTTCTGAAAAGCTTGTTGCTTGAGTACTTTGTTGTCATCATAGCTTCTCCTCAACTCTTCATTCTTATTAAATACAAAATTGCTTTTCCAGCCTAACTTGTTTGCCAGTAACAATAAGCATAGCATACTGAAAACAAAGGGGAAAGAACGGGAAAGGAACAAAATACTTGCACTTTAAGCTTGTAACTGATACTAGTTTAAAAGTGTGTAGAAAACTCTCCCTTTCACCAAGTAAAAGTCTTTAAAATGCAGAATGAGAACCCAGCTTTGCTTCAGCCAGAGGGGTCCACAGTTATCCACTGGTACCTTTATACCTAAGCATTGGCCCTACAAATAACTGCTGACATTCAAGCACGGATTAGCACAGACACTGAATTTTTTAAAATGGCACATGATAAGGTACTGCACATGTATGAAAGTCTAGCTTGATTGCTATAGTTCTAAAGTCAGCCATCATTTATATCCAGATTGAGAATATTGTGTTCTATATTCAAGTGGTAGGGAACAGGTGCTGGGCCTTGTGACCGTATCTGCCTGACCTATTTAGAGCAGGCAATTGGTTCACAAAATGCAACTTTCTTTGCTGCTTTTGATTCATTCGTGGAACATATTGGACCTGCAAAAATGCTTGTTATTTGCATTTTGAGGGTGGGGGGTTGGGTTGGGTTTTTTTCTTTTTCCATTTTCTTTTTTGGTTATTTTTTTTCTGATTGGTTATTTTTTTGTTTGGTTTTTCTTTTCCCCGAATCATAAGGGCAAAACCACCTTATAAACATGTTAAAATCTATTTGCTGTAATTATTTACATATTTTTAATGTGTTAGGTCAACTGAAAGTGGATATAAGGATAACATGGTGCATTTGTTTCCTCTTTCAGTAACTTAGAGAATCAAATATTCAGTATTTTGCAAATATTTCAAATAAAATTTTCTTCTAGGTGAGTATGCTGGAGTATCTGCTTAATGTTTTGGAACTCACTGAAAAATGCAGGGCAGGTATCTTTAGCTTAGGACCTGAACAAATAAATCTTGTAGTTATGGTTGTGGCAATGCTCCTAACTCACTGAAATGACAGTGAATTTGGCTGACATTATTATTGTAATTGTGATTATTTCTTTTTACAATTTTTAAATTCATTTTTAAAAAATCCCTGTTTTTGTTATCAGTAGCTAAAATGCTCTGGTATTTGTTCATGCATGGCACTAGGGTTTTCAGGAAGACAAAGCTGTGAATGGATGAAATTGTGGAATGTTCTGGTTTTTTTTTTAAGAGAATAGTAGAGATTTGTATACAGCAGAGGTTACAAAAAACAGGCTTTCTTGTAGTAAAACATTTACTTTGTGCTCTCTGCGATATTTTTGATAATTTTTTTGTGGAATTTCTTCAAGAGCAAAACTAAAGCATCTCTTGCAAATAAGTGCATCTATAAGTAAAGTATTACTGTAACATAATAAAAATAGATAACAGGGAGTTTTGGTGATTGCTTAAAATCCTAAGGAATTTTCAGGAACAGTTCATCAGATATAACAAGTTCAAACTGGATATTTAACTGGACATTTTTAGGTATATATTTAGCTTATGCTGAGAGGTACCATCCCCACAGGTTTCTCTGTAGCATCTATTAATGTTTATATTTTATTTTCCCTTTGCTGGGATGTGCCTATCTTGTTTGTAAGGATGAAAAATTTCCCCCACGCACAGCTAGGATGCTGTCACAGTTATGCCTTTCTGAGTGGGTTTTTTACCCTCTAAAGCAATGTAAGAGGCAGATGGAGTGTTAATACCTTAAGATGCAGACTGTCCTGCCCTTCCCCTCTACTTATGTCGTAGCCTCTTTTCCAAAGAGTCTTAATCTACAGTACTTTGGCATGGGTTGATACAATGGAGCTATTTGAATTCCTGTGAGGGACATTTTCAGATAATTTGATTTCATTTCAACAGTTGTGTGGTATACTAGAACCAGAAAGAAATGGTTTGACAAAGATTTATTTTTTTTAAGTAGTATTGATTCTATTGCATGCCAGAGAAATCTTGATTTCTTATTTGCGGTCCACAAATTAATTGTCATACAGAGAATAAACTGACTACATGGTTTCAAAAGCGGTATAAAGTGCCTTAATGAAGCTTTTCCAAGATTCAGTGCACAATTATATGGACAATGTTCCATTCTTCCTCTGAGCATTCAATGCAATTCATTAACAGAAAGTGTTACTGTCCTGCTCTAGCACACAGTTAAGTTGTTAGGTCTCTGAAAAGCATCAGATTTTAAAGAAAAAAAATTATTGCATAGAGAGTAACCTATGCAGAAATACAATTTTTAAATACAGACGTTTAGTGTAATTTCTAAAATATATATTCTTTTGGAATTGCTTATTATTTTATGTCTTATGTCTTTGGATACTGGGTGTTAAATTTTACTGCACTAGTGGAAGATATTCAATTGCTTACAGTCAAACCACCTCCTGTTTTTACAAATTTTCCTATTTCACTGCAGAAGTTACTGTCCTTGTGTTGTATGAAGGCATGGAAAAAATTATCATGGAGAGAAAAGAAAAGTCTTCTTGAATTTTGTACTCTGTCACATGAGAACTGAGGGGATGAGTTTGCCAGGAGTCAGAGATTACAAACAGGAGAGAGTGTTTTGTGGAATGCAGCAGAAGAAAGAGGGAATTTGAAGGCTGAAATGAAAGGAAGGTGGAAGATGGGTTTACTATACCCATACTTAACATAAATACTGGAATTTCCTTTCTCAATTTTTATTACTGATGCATTCTACTTACACATAGCAGCTGGATTATCTACAGGGAAAATGGAAAAAAATCAGGAGGTTGATGCGTAAGGGATAATCACAAAACATTAGAGTAATTAAGTTACAGAGACTACAACATACTGCAACATACAGTCTGTACAAAGAGTATCTATTTTATTACTATAATGCTTTTTGTTAATGCATTTATGCCATAATAATTCAATGGCTAAGGAAAACAGAGAAATATGAAAAAAACATAAGAATACGGAGGTTCATATCCAAGACCAAAGCACAAGAAGCAGGATCAGTCTTGAGAGGATAGACTTACCCTTCTGTAACAAAGAGTTTTTATCAGTACAACTGAGTAAACTATTGGATTGGTCATGTTCTTGTCACTGAAAATACCCAGCAGTACTTGTAGAGACTGCCTAAGCACAGTCATCTCTTTATTTCCTTTTTAAGTTGTTCCATTTTATTTTCCTTGTTTAGATTTTTCTACCTGATAATGTTGATTATAAACACCAGCAATATGATACTTAAGTGTTCTAATGGTGCTTACTGTGAGTTAAAAGTTCTCTTTATAGCTCATGCATGTTTACAACTGTGACAAGAATTCTTAACATTGAAAATTCAGTACACCTCTACCAAAGAAATGAGGACCTAAATATTTAATAAGCTACAAAGAAACGAAAAGTCATCTCCATTTTCTGATAATCAAAGGGTGACTGGTAAATATTAAAATAATAAGAAATAATTGTTCTTTTTCTTCAACCTGGCTGTTATACTGCAGCCACATCTTTGCATGAACATCTGCTACCATCTTAGTAAAGAAAGAAAAGGATAACATAGCTGTTTTTGTGGATCTGACTAGTGGTTATGTTGAAAGAAAGTGTTCCCTTTGGTTTCACTGCTTGTATTCCTTCCAGAATTTTGTTCATGCTTTCTGCCTAAAACACCCACCATTTCATAGGAGGACTCATACAGCCAGAAGTACTGCCCCTTTTGAAGGCATCACCTGCAGAATGGCAAAATTCTTTAACACCTAATTCAATTTATACTTCAGAATATCACTTTTTTGCATGTCTTATACATGGATTCTTTTAATGGTGTAGGGTAATTTGTAATTCTTGAAGTCCCACTCATATCCATGACTTCTCTACTAAACTGCATCTTAAAAAATTACCTGGAACCTTATTAACTGGAAAGGCTATGTGGTTTCCAATTTATATTTCAGCAATCTAAACAACATGAAACTCAGTATGTTGAGAGGATAGTAATGTGACAGGTCACAGGCCTGTATACATTCCAGTATGGTAGGAACTGAAATTCTTCAACCCAGAGCAACTGCTTCACTGATCTGAGGTGAAACCATATTTGGCCACATGAAATAACACTCTTAACCCTGTTAGGAAAAGCACTGTTAACCCTGTTACACCCAGAACTTTACCAGCCAAGGATGGGCAATACCAAATTAGAGTCCAGGAATGACGGCATGAAAACTGAGTAAGCGCTTTAACAAACCCTGTCCAAGAAGTCTACCTGGCTACATGCCTACAGAATCATAGAATCTCAGAATATCCTGAATTGGAAGGGACACACAAGGATCACCCAAAGTCCAACTCCTGGTCCTGCACAGAACAGCCTCGCAGAATCACACCGTGGGATGCGAGCATTGTCCAAACGTTTCTTGAACTCTGGAAGGCATTCATTTCTCCAATATTTTCTAGCTTGAAGTTTAACGTTTGCATTTCTTTTTCCAATAAATATTTTTCTGTAATTCAGTGTATCATTTCCATTTGCTTTTTCCACTGTAAATATTCTGGGACAGAGGTACCTATTGTTAAGCTAATACAATAAAACCATAAGCTTCTCAATTATGTACTATACTGTAATCAATACCAAAAGATTGAACTATACCATGAAATCCATGAGTAATTAAAATTGATGTAAAAATATTTTAGAGGAACACTTGCCCCCAGAAACATATTTTTTCTATGATATTGGCAAAAGATATAGAACCACCAGCTTAGGAAATATTTAATGTAACTACATCTCTAAAAACTTGCAGTGAAAAATCAGAAGGGATGGAAATCAAAGCAAAAAAATAGGCCAAAAAGCTTATGTATCATTTGACTAACATCCACTATTCACACCAGCAGAAGTTAGTAATCGAGAAAAACCTACAACTGGATGTACCCTGCAGACTTCTAGGAGTCTGCTGACATCAGGTTACAGGCTACTGCTATATTTATAAACAGCCTAAGAAATATTTTCGAAAGACAGCTGCTAGGAGACAAAATGTGCAGAAATATATACCTTCCCTGGAAAATTTGTGTGGGTAATTTGAACTTATAGTTGAAACTCTTTTAAAAATGGCAAATTTTTCTTGCATGCATTAATGTCTCCTGTACAAGCCAGTATCCACCGTTCCTGTCCATAGGATTCAGTGTGTTCTGGTAATGATTTCATTCTGCATGAATGAGACTAGAGATGTCTCCCTTCTTCTGTCCTGTTGTCCTGCACTATTTGCACTTAAGACTGTACATCTCTTACATTGTTCACCCTTCAACATGATAGAATAGAATCTACTTCACTTTCCAATAATTGTCTGATGTCCGCCAACCGATTTTCCTGAACCTCAACCCTTACTCATCTAAATTTAGATATGTAAACCAAGTCTTTCCTATTAATATATTTTATCTGGGGAAAGAGAGCATTTTTGTTTTTAAGAATGAAATGAAATAATTTGTTGAGTTTTTTTGTAATAGGGTACCTCTCCCAGGAGGAAAGAAATCTATCAAACAGGATGTGGGTAATTTCCTTCATGCTGACAATGGTATCCATAGTAAGAATTCTTGCAGATTTTGCTCTAGGTTGATTCAATGAGTCTCTCCATCTCATTTTGCTTTCCATGCAAATAAAGACCTGGATCTGTATTTCCAATATTTAACAAATGTCTTTGTGTCTAACCATGAGAAAATTATTTTTAAGTTTTTTTTTTCCAATAAAAAACTTGACTTTGTTAAAAAATTAGTAAGTAGCTGTTTTTCTGCCTCTTCCTGTCCATGTGATGCTGCCCAAAGTAATCCCTTCTGGGTAAAATGGTCAGGCAGCTGTTTCTGCTGGCACTTGTTTCAGGTAGATGAGACAAAATCTGTAGTATCTTTGGTTTATTTCCTCTCCAATCCTTTTCAGCATCCTGCAATTCAAGCTTATGTTTTGACTGTTATTGAGTGTCTGGTAACAATAGTGTTTATCCATAGCCCCTTTATTTCATTGTGTTACACCTAATTTACTAGAACTGATTAGATGAAAATGCATCTAAACCACACATTTTGTTCAATAGTGAATTTTTTGCCTTGGCTGTCCTGCTTTGAAGAGCTTTAATTTATTCAGTGTCACTTTCTTCCACATTGATTTGTAAATGGCCATCAGTGATCCAAAGACCTATTATTTACAAGGTGGATCAGCTGACCTTTACCTCAATTATTGCCATGATAGGTGTTTTCTGCCTTCTCTTTTCTTCTTCATTTTACTTTGTGTTAGGTCTTTTCTTTGTCAAATAAATTCACAATTTTGTTCCTATCCTTCTGGCACCTATTTTTTCTTGAACACTTGATACTGTTTAGCAAAAAGCTTTCTGTTAGTAACTATTTTGAAAGCTTTATCTTTGATTTGGTACCTAGAAGGCCTCCAATTCCCTCATCAGTTCATTCTTTCTGCAACTCTCTTTAATGTGAAAGTAATTTAAATTAAATTTTAAAAAACCTAACCCAACCAAACAAAAAAACCCACCAACAACAAAAACCCCCAAAAACCCAAGAAAACACCAAAAAACAAACAACAACAAGATAAAAACCAAAACAAAACTGCTGATACTAATTTACTTTTGTCTGACAAAACAAAAAATTCTTCCTCAGTGGAGGACTCTTGTTAGCCTGTCCTTCTAAACCAGTATGTTCAATCATACTCTCTCATCTTCTTGATAACAAAATTAAAAATTCTCACTGAAAGGAAATTATTAAGTTTTTCCTCTCTTCTAGAACTCAAAAGATTAATTCAAAAAACTCAGAGTAATTGCTCCCATCAAGACTGACTCTCGTGTCATCACCTGAAAAAGGCAGCAGCACATGCAGTAGCTGACAAACAAACTGATTAATTCAAATCAGTCCCAGAACATACTGCCACTTACTCATCCAAAAAAGGAGACAGAGGGGAGTCAGGGTGTGAGGAGGCGTGTAAGAGACTGGTAAAGGGTTGTTCTGAGGAAAGGCAGAAGAAATTAATGTGTTGGTAAAACGTGGGAGACACAGCTCTGTAGATGGACAGACTTGGCTTCTCTGCATGTGGGGTTATTTGGGATTTAGCTGTGAAATTTATTATCCATGTCAAGTGTTTCACTTCCTGTTCTTCGTAATTTTTCTGTCTTCTTCAGTAAGAGAGCAGGTAAGCTTGGGAACAACACGAGGTGAGGTAAGATGTAGTCCTTATCATGAAAGTAAAAACAAATCAAATGTGAAGTGAGCATAAGAAAAGGGAAAGGATAGGGGAGAAAGATTACTTTAAAAGTAAAAGAGAACATATAAATACAATATATGATAACCAGCTAATCTACCATACTTTAGAAAGTTGACTTTTTGAGGCTGGCAGAAATTTTTCATCAGGAATGTACTCTTTTCTATCTACAAGTGTAAAGGGAGGACAACAAAACAACTGAAATTCCCCTCAGGATACTGATAGTTCTGTATTTTTTAATAGTTGTTTCTTTCAAGTTTATTACTAGAAGTGACTTTTTAGAAGAAATTTGTAGAACAAGAATAGTGTAGGTAACATAAATTATATAATGAGTTTTCAAGTAAATATTATTTTTCTGAACTTATGTCTATTATATTAAAAAAATCATTATAAGGATTTTTCATCTAGTAAGAAAGTAAAAGCTGAGAAAACTAAAAGAATTTTTAACTCATGTTGTGGCATTACCAGAAAAAAAAATCTTGAAGTGAATATCCATTCTGCTGGATGAACAGAACATTGATATTTTTTACTGTTTACAATTCAACAGACAAAAAAAAAAAATCTGTTCTCTTGAGATTTAAAACAAAACTTAATAAATCTATTGCTGCAAACCATGGATCAGCTAATCAAAATGTTGGTTTTGTGCAGAAAGGTCTGAGTATATAGTTATAATTAATTGCTATGAACTTGAAAATAAACACTGAAAAGCTCAAAGGCTAGAAACATCAGTGTTACTTAGCAGCCTATGTTTCACTGACTACCAACATTATGCAGGATAGCATTTAATTGGCTTGGTTTAAAAAGTAGAAGACACAAATCTCTGTTTGGTGTGGCTTCTAACATTGTGTGACGCACATTAATTACAAGAATATTAATTTGAGTAATTTAATTTTGCTTCTCTTATCTATACACTTACAAAAGAGTAAAGGATATGTGAACGTGATGATGTGACTTCAGATGCAAAGTCTTGAGTGTCTTCTTTTCATCTCTCATCTCATCTTCCAAGCCCTTACTGGCATGGTTTTCTCATTCACAGTCAGATGCCAAGATAAGGGTTCAGGTTGAAGATGTCACTGCTCTTGCCATGGGTAAAGAATGGCCTCAGTGAAACTACAGTCAGAGACACTTTTTACCTCAGAAATAGGCTGGACAGAACTGAAGGACAAAAGAATGACGGGAATGACACATGCTTGTACAGTTATCTTATGTTCTGACATGCAGTAGCTTGTAACCCTGAAAACAATCTAATGCTCCTAATGTGTCTTTTTAACTTGCAAACGTCAGCCAAGGTAAAAGATCAATATGCCTGACTTCTCCCTGATGTATCATGGGCTAGATTTCAAGCAATTTCACAGCTTAATAACAGAACAACTCCTTGGATACTTCTGTTATTTCAAGACATCTACCAGAGCCACCTCATTAGTAATTTCTTGACATAACTTTTTTCAAGCACAAGCAAAACCAGCTAAGTAATTTAGCTCAATGAAGAACAGAAATTTCCTGGTCATAATGTGTCTGGACATTTCGGACATTTCCTCCTTGATTTCAGACTTCTTATATTCTGGAGTTTCTCCTGTCACCACCCAGGAACTAGCATTATACCAATTATATTTTTGCATGGTTGCATTTGCATGAAACCTGCTGATCTACTGTTTTCCTCAATGGCTTGTGCTTTCTTCTGCACTTTTGAAGTATTTTAAGCATGTCGAGATAAAATGTCTGTGAGAAACACTTAAAGGTTAAACATTGGCTTTGCTTCTCCATTTCTAATGAAAGTTGTCAGTCTGCAGATTCTCTTGTGATTGAATTCTGTTTTTATGGCAACTTCTCAGAATTTTTCCCATGATTTCTCAAATGCATATTCATTGTTGGGTGCTTTATGATGCTTTCAGAGCTAGATGTTATGTTGTCATATGAGAAAACACTGAGGAACTTTGGTTTTTGGGGTTGCATTTAATAAAACTTGATGGCTTGGCAACTTTGCTGCAGTTATTTCAGCTGTAAAGATTCCTCTCCTGTCATAAATGATCAGTAACAACTGTCTCTAAAAGCATTTCATCTCTATATATAGACATTTTTTCCTTTTCAGGAGCTTTTTTTAGGAATTATAATTCAATTTAAATATACTCAATGTTTTGATACCTCCCTCTTTATATCTTCTGATGTTGTAACCACAAAATGATATAGGGTTAAAAGATAGAATTTATTAATCTGAATTAATTTATAAATGCCTTTCTACACGAAAGGTGCTTGTCCAGTCAATTTATTTGTGAGGAAAAGCTCAAAAGATGAGTTAAAACTATATTAAGTCTAATTTGCTTAAAAGATTCATTCATGTGTTATAAATCTTTATCAACATTATCCCAACTCTGGGTAATTCAGAGATCTGTCTTATGACAAACTGCTCTTCCAATTAACAAAAAATTTGAGATTTTCTCTTTTGAAATATTTTGCTACAAAAATAATCCTTCCATTTTTATAAATGCAACTTTTTTTTTGAGGGTGCATAAATAAATTTACTAGCTGCAGAAAATCTATTCCAGCACAATACTTGTTCACAATTTCCAGATGTGGTGAAAAGATCACAAAAATAAAAGTTTTCCAAAATCATGTAATTTTCTCCAAACTTACCTCAATCCTGTGCCACACGATAGCCTCTTTAACAAAACACAGTACATACTTTCACTCTAGAATGTTATGATTATTAATATTTAATATTAAGCATAGAGTTTTATCTTTAAACTTCAATTTTAAAAAAAATTAATAATTATGGGTTCAGCTCTGGCCATGTATAGGAAGAGAAGATAACACAACCATTATTATGACATCCAGTGCTCTACCTGAACAAAGAAAAATGTGCCACATTGTTCAATTTTAATACATTTCCCAATCTCTCATGAAATTTATGTCATTCCCCTATCATATTCAGAGAGAAATATTCATACAAAAAGGAAGACAACTGCTTCATAAAAAGTCTGCTCTAATCCTTTGTTAATTTGAGAATATAGAGATACCCTAGTATAGATCTAAATATACCGATGGATATTTCAGAATTTCTTTTTTTCAGTTTTCAATAATTTCTAGAGTAAACCCTGTTAGCTTATCAATTTCAGAAAAATTTGAATTTTTTCATCACTTTGGCACTGTACTGCTCTAAGTATGAAAGGTTCTGGTAAAAACCTAAGTGATGTCTTCTTTTACTCAGATTATATGAAGAATATCTGTGTCCTTTTCATTTTAATGAAATATAAATAGATTGAAATAAAAAAGAAAGTATTATTGTAAAAGTGCTATTCACTAAAAATTACAAAGGACTTATTACTCCAATATGCTAAAACTGAATTTGGACTACTGCAGTTCATCAAACAATGAAAAGAATTTTTTCTTTTAATTGACTGTATTGTAACAATTTTTGCAAGCCCTGTGCTATTATCTTCAGAGTAATTTTGACCCAGGAACTGAAGAGAGTATATTTTTTTCTTTACTGAAGCAGATGCTACATTCACAGGGAAAAAAAGAAGAAGTATTTTCAGAATAACATGGATGTAAAGTTAATTTTGCTTAGCAGATAATTCATAGGACTGCTGTTGAGGAACAGTCTGATAGCTTTAAAGAAGGCATTGTTACCCTATATTTTCAAGCACTACTGACTTAGGAATAGACAAGTGTGAGAGGAATTTTAGTATGAGGGCAACGGAGTAAATATTATTTATAAGAAGCTAAATCTCCTTCTATGCTGGAGAGATGGCAGTTCGAGATACTAATGCAGACCTAATGTTGCTATAGGCATCAGTATTTTCCAGAGATATTGTCCACCTATTTACAGTCATAGTCTAAACAGAATGGTCACCCCACATTTATTTAAAATGTATGAGTGATTACTTTTACAGAATTCTATGAAAGGCTAAAAAATGAAGGTTTGTGACGTGCCAAAGGATTTCAAGGTCTGAAGCAAAAGTGTGCATTTTAAAATCTGGCAGTTTAAGACAGTTATTTGAAAGTTAGGCAGAGGTTCTTCAGCAGAAACAGCATTTAATTAATTAAAGACCAGCACGACACACACACACAAACTGACAAGGACACTCAAAATACACTTTTTTCCTTTCCATATTGCCTTGTATTCTGTTTGGGAACAAAGCCAATACTATTTTATAACTATATCATTTTGAGGATGGCTAATTTTAAATGGAAACATTTAATATAATCTTCAAAGCCATAGTAAGACTTTAAACAATTTTTCTCTTGTAATGACCTTTTAATCATAGTATGTTAATGGACATTTTGCTTCCAGTGTTAGCATCTGACAGCATAATAAAGTCGGAGTGAAAATAAGAAATGCAGGGCTTACTTACAAGAAATGATCATTTGGCTCAGTGTCATTTGGCTGAACGGGGTATCTTCTGGCTACTGTACTGAGTCTTTTCTTTCCCAAAGAATTCTCCTTTTTGAACTTTTCCCATTGTCAATATGAAGATTCAGAACTGAACAAGCAGATATGTTTGCACGTGAGATAAGAGCTAAGAACTAAAGTGGTATTATAGCACTCTGTGTCTTCATCCTACGCCCTCCCTCTTCCAAGGAGTCCTCACTGCTCAGAATCTCTTTAGCTATAAATGTTTGTCATTCTTTCATCCAGATTTGCATCAGTGTTCCAAAGATGAGTAAAAAGGACAAAAAAGACAATCCAAGGTTGAATATATAGACATTGAAAATTTGCTGTTGAACTTACTACCCTTTGGTATGTTAAGTAGAGCCAAAAAGATCGAAAACTGCCATTAAAGTAGAAGTAAACATGTTTAAAATGTTGCATCAGAACAGAAATTATATCTTCTAAATGTCACCCATTTCTACATTACTATAAATTTGGGAGAGATGACAAGCTCAGAGAAGAAAAATGGGCTGCTTTTTCCCATCTGACTTCTGATCTTTACGGGACATTTAGCACATGATGCTTTACCAAAGGTCTTTGCAGACCAAACTTTTTGTGATTTAACCCGAGCTACCAACTCAGCTCCACAAAGCCACTCACTCAGTCCCCTCCGCAGGCTGAGAGAAACTATTTGAAAGGTAAAAGTGAAAAGAGTTTTACAGGTAAAGCAAAAGGTATGTGCGCAAGCTAAACAAAAGGATAAATTAATTTACTGCTTCCCATAGATAGGCAGGTATTCAGCCACTTCCAGGAAAGATGGGGTCCATCACTTTGAAGAAGGACTTGAGAAGACAAGCATCATAATTCAAAACTTACGTCCTTCCTCCTTCTGCTCACAGCTGTTGATTTTCAACAGAGTTTTACATGGGGCAGGATATTCCTTTGGTCACTTGGGGTCACTTGTCCAGCTGTGCCCCTCCCAGCCTCTTGTGTACCCCATCTTCTCCCTGGTGGGGCAGCATGTGCACATGCTGAATATGTGAGAAGCAGAAAAGGTGTAGATGCTGTGCAAGCACTGCCCATCAATAATGAAACCATCCCTGACCTATCAATACTCTTTTCAGCAGATACCCAAACATGGAACTATGTGAGCTACTATGTATAAATTTAACTGTGTTCCCAACAAAACCACTACAAAACCACATTTCTTTCCCTGTAAAGAAAAATTACTTGAGGATGTTCTCTAAGATGCTTGTGCTGGAAACATATTTACTGGGAGTCTATAGGAGCCAAGTATATTACTTGATCCCTGTAATAAGGCGACGTTAATAAAAGTCAACCTGGCCCTGCATGCTATAGGTGGAAAAATTTTACACTGTCTCCCATGGTGTTTGATTAGTATTTTTTGAATTTGACTGATAAGGCCATTGGAATTGTTTAAATTTAAAGGATTTTGAGCAGTATCTTCATTCATTTTAATATTAACATATATTTGCAGAATATATGTCTGTGTGAAAAGGCATGCAATATTTTTACAGAGAAGTATTTAAGTTTGTTGGAGGGTATGAGTGAATGCAACTAATCATTCATATATGACATTATATTGTAGTAATCCTTGAGCCTCTACTATATTTTAGGAAGCAATCTGTGAATATACTGTGATGAGCTTTAGAAATTCTGTTGTATTTGAAATGCATTAGGCTTATTCTCCACTTGCTTGCTTACATGATAAGCAGCCTGATATTACTGCGTTTTAAAATAAATCAGCCTAATATGTTCTCTGTGCAGTGTATTTCAATATTAACATATTTTTGTGTCACCTCTATGATTTCATGGTGCATTATCTTCTATTAAGGCTTGCAACCAATAAATGTTTCTCAGAAAAACCCTGCTGCTTTTTTGATAGAACTGTAATGGTACTGCTTGGAAGGGTCTTCTGGAGGTCACCATGTCCCACATCAAACTTCAAACAAGATTGCCAGTATTTGAGTAGGTAATTTATACCTTTTTTGTAGCTGAATGTAGTAAAGCCTCCAAAGAAAGATGATGTGTGGCCTTTTTAGAAAACCAATTCCAGTGCTACTGTCTTCCCTGTAATCATAAGGTACTTCTTACTTTTTCATATTCTTAAAAGATACAAATGTTATGCTGATATACAAATACAGCAGCTGCCTAAACACTTTCTCTCATTATCCTGTTAATTCAAAGTCTGTAGACTTTTATTCAAACAGCATTCATCAATAGAAATGGTAAAACCCCATAATGTTGATGTTTTACTGTATGATGAAGTCACAGAACATACAAATTCTGATTTAAGGTTATTTCAGGAAGTTAATAAACATTTTTAATATGGAATCCTAAAATTTATTACCAGAATCATTACATATAGGAGTCACCAAGACAATCTGATTTTTGTACACATACTGAGTCTGATGGTTAACAGTTACAAATAGCTAACAGGATTGACATATTATTAACTTTTTAGCCCACCCTATTAAATACATGTCAGTGGATGGATTTCTATCCAGAGATTCTTCTTTATTCAAAACAAGTCATGCACAGTGTCATCTCAGCAAAGTTACATTGCAGAGAAAAATTAAGGAAAGTTCTCCTCTTCAACCGTCCCCTGTACTGGACCTTCCTTGCCTTCTGTGCCTGGTCATCACTCCCTCACAAATTATTGCTGCTGAGCAGTTGCAGTTGGAATTTTACCTCCAACTGTTAATGATTAAACTTACATTGTTCTATTGTATCTATTGTTTTCACCCAAGTGTGAATTCCCGAGCCCACCGAGACATCATTTTCAATTATTCATATGTATACATAATAATTATGTTCAAATCTAACAATCTTATTGCTTCTACGACCTAGGACATATGACCCAGACCTTATCCCATGATCTAGTACAGGTACATTTTCTCAGGCCTAACCACCCTTTCTCCAAACACTATACCCATAATTTTAGAAACATTTTAACCCTATACTATCACAACTAATAGTGGTTTTACAGCACTGTCGTAAGCCATTGACATTACAAGAAAGAATAGAATACAATTAGTAGGATCCCAGCATGTTCTTGCCATCCGTTTATGGACATATGTATCTTTTCCTAATAGACAGTAAGTTGAAGACTGCCAGCTATTCCTCAGTAATGAAAAGGACATTAGGGAGTTGGTCATACAAGTTTATTAACATATTCTTTTGACTCTAACACTTTTGTGTATAAGGAAAACTTATTTTAAATCTGTTGTATTACTTCTCAGTTATGTGCTGATGTCAATAATTCTAAATTTGTAAACTCCACACCCTAAACTGTAGGCAAAAACCTACTTTTACTACTGAAAATAAATTTAAAACACCTTTCAAAGACAATATTTGAGTTTATAACTGAGGTTGCACCTTTTTTAATCTGTGCTAATGATCTAGAATAAAAGTTTTATTTAGTAGACTAAAAAATGTTTGCACATCCTAGGAAAATTAATCCTCTGCTTTCAGTAGAACATCATGCTGTGCTTTGTAAGTGGGATGGACAAACAGTTGGCACTTACACTACTTCCTGAAAAAATATGAAAAATTACAAAACACTTAAAATATAAGACTGGTGAGACCAGAAAAGGCACTGAAATTCTGTAATATTCACTGAAATGCTAATAAGCAGCCAAACTGAAGAGTCATTTATGAATCTGCTTCATGTTTTTCTGTTGCACTTTTCAAAATTGCTTTTACAAGGAAAACTGCTGAAATGGAAATATCACTGTTCCACAGTCTGTGAAGAGACATATGCTGAGGTTTGGTAATAATAGAGTGAGCACTTCTCACAGGGAGAC
Source organism: Leptocoma aspasia (assembly GCA_013399835.1). Taxonomy (NCBI): domain Eukaryota; kingdom Metazoa; phylum Chordata; class Aves; order Passeriformes; family Nectariniidae; genus Leptocoma; species Leptocoma aspasia. Next base: position 392,685 of record VXAX01002258.1, on the reverse strand, counting down.
AAATTACAGAACGGGCTCTCCATTAAACCTTACCAGAATCACTACAGAAAATAAACAAAATGGTTTTTTGGAGAGTATTAAAGACTGATCAATTAAAAAAAATTACAAAATCAGGAAATGAAGCTGGTACCTTTTATGTTTTCATTTTCAATTTTCTTTCCTTTCTTTGTTTTAGAACTAAACCAAGTTTCATCCATAATTCTTTTTCTTCAGAATAAATAGCCAAATTATTTTTTATGAACTTGGTATGGGTACCATATGGCATCCTTATTTTTTTTTTGTGAATTCAAAACATGCAAGTGAAACAAGCGACATACGAAAATATTAGCTCATTATAGGAAAATATTAGCTCATTATTCAGTGCATTCAAGGTAATATAAGGTAACAAACCATTCTGTTTTGCTCAGGTTTGAAGCAGATGTTGATTCTTTCATTATTGGTTTGCCTGGAGTGGTTCTTCAGAGTCCTTAGCCTTCAAATGTTGAAGCATGTAAATTCTGACATGTGATTTGCTGAGAACATGTTGCCTGGTGCCCTGAAATTGCTTGTGGGCCCTGTGCTATATAGAAAATTCTGACTTTTTCTACATAGCAAGCAACATAGTAAACCAACAATGCAAAAGACCCATAAAGGGTGGAAACTGCAGGAAAAAATGTGTTTACATTAATTTTAATTAATGTAATAGTAGTAATTACTAATTACTATTAATTACTAATTGTAGTAATAAAGTGGTATTTTTTCCACTAGAAAAATTATGAGGTGGGGGGTCTGAATATGTCACAGACAGTATTTCTCATTATAAGCATTCACTGAAAATTTCCCCTGATTAGCTATATTATCTCTAACAGAAAATTACCTTGTTGTTAGCTTATATTGTTAATCACATGAATTTGAGAATACAAATAATAGAAAGTTTTAAATTCTGTTCCATAAAGGATTTTTTAAAAGTGTGGAGATAATTATATTTCAGAAGAGAAGAGTGTAAGTTCTCCTTATCTCTGTTTCATAGCATATTTTATTTTTTTAAAAAAAAAAGTCAAGTTACATTTAAAAAACATAAGCCAAAACATAGTAACTTACACGTTGAAGTTCTATTTTAGAGATCATAGTGAGATATAACACTCGGAAATCTTAAGTTACTAATCTTGTAAGGCATGTGACATAGAAATGCAAAAGACTTATGCTATGGGAGTAAACTTTTAAACACTGGCATAAATAAAGGTTTTCTGTGAGATTTTGCATGTTGAAAGTAAACACGTTACTGAGACAGTAATTATAGCAGATATATGCACTAAAGAAACTTGTACAAAGAGCATGCAATATAAGCCAGCAGGTAACAAGGCAGGTTTTATAAAGTTGACTTCCCTTGAAGGCTGTTGAAGCACATATCTTCAGTACATTCTGGAGTTTAAAAATAATTTTGTCAGAACATTTTTTACCTGAATAATTCAAAAGTATTATGAAATGCTGCTTTGTGTTACATACGAATGATGTGTCAAGGGTACCACCATAGAGGACTTTCCTTTGCCTTTGATTTCAGTGTCTGTCTGTCAAAATATACTTCCTCACTCATTCCATTCCTTCTACATTGGCATTTTACTGGAGAAAAGTTCTTTACTCCTCAAGTCTGATCTTTTAGAAACTGTCACATCAAGAAGATCTCTCTGCCTTGTGAGAGTAGAAATTTGAATTTAAATTTCTATTGGCGATTCCTTAAACCTTGGGTTAAATTTTGTAGAATTACTGTAGAGTTAATTTCAGAAAAGTAGCTTTATGACATTATAGTCTTGAAGAATACATTGAGATCTGAATTTGCTTCATGAGCTGCAGGGTAGATATCTGCTTCAGCATGGTCTTTAATGGGCTTGACTGGGAGAGTATCTTTGAACTGCAATAGGGATGAGAAGTAATACATTATTAATATGTAAAGTGAGAAAACAGGTGATATCATCAGAAAAATGAACAAGAATGGTCTGAGAACTGACTGGTTGATAGAGGCAATTTTATAATGATTTAGTGATTCTTTTCTTTTCTACTTTAGAGTTCTTCAGACAGTATCTGTTGACTTCCAGCATCTTTGTGTAAATTACTTTGTAAAATAATCTCAAACCAGGCTATATCTTCGTTGCAAGGGAAATTTATGCCACAAAGTGCAGATCCCTTTTTCAGATTAATCACGTTTTTGTTAACAAATCCTGCAACTGAAGTTCACTGAGAGTATGGGGAGAAAATAATAATAAATGGTTTAGGCTTTTTTATTCCCAGTAGTATTTATTACACAAATAAAACTCAGTGGATTTAAATAGTAAGATAGAGATGAATGCTGATACAGATGTATATTGTAAAAGTAAGTACTTGAATGTGAAATGTCATGTAATCTGTTCCAGTAAATTATATCTATAAATTTTAAAATGTACCGCTTAAATTTAATATGTAATCATTGCTTTCATGTCATTACTTTTTTCATACTTTTTACCATTCGCATTAAACATTTATACAACTCCACTTACTCTAATTTGTATTCACTGGCTTAAACCAGCTTCAAAATAGAGGTTAAGATGCTTTTTTCCAATGAGCTGACAATTGAATCTTGTTTTATATTATTTTAAGTTCCTTAAGTGGTAGATAACTAATGTTTGTTACAACTAATCACTAGGGAAACTTACTGTATGCAACCCTTTTCTTAAAATTTTACAGAGAAATACAGAGGGTGTTAATCAGTTGAGAGCTGGGAGCTGCTCCTTCCTGGTAACTGCTGTCTTTCAAAAAGTGAGTGGTGCCTTAAAGACTTTGTGTGCCACGTTTTGTAATGTACAAAAAAGACTTGGAAAGCTTAGGCTTCTTTATTCTTCCCAAGAAGGAAATTCTGGAAATAACAAAGGTAAAGGAAATGGCATCTAAACCTCTCTTACTTTCCATTATGACTAAGAGTAGGATTGTTCTGTAAATGTCAGTGACGTGAATTTAGCTGTACTTTAGTACTTTGGTGTAACAAGGAGAAATCTGTCGTTCCAAGTAGTTTTCAAGACTGCCAGTAAATGACTGCAGGAATAGGGTTATTTTCTAATGCCTGGTTGTTACAACACTGGGCAGAAAAGCCAACGTATTGCTGAGCTTCCTGAGGTTACTCTTGCTTTATCCAAAGAGCATGGAGCTAAATGCTGGACTTGAAAGGATTTGTCTGAGCCATTAATTTAACTATGAAATTTTATATTTTCTTGGGCACTTAATCCCATTGTGTTTCAGTTCCCATCTAGAGAGAATATTGGTAGCTCATGGACTTTCTGTAACGAAGTTGAAAAAGTAGTTTGCGAAAATGTCAGAAAAAGAGTATGTGAACCATAAAACTACATACATAAGGAAAACCATGGGATTAATTTGTGGAATTACTTTCCTGGAACACCTTGATTGGCCATGAAAGCTTTAAATTGGGGGATTTTTTTCAATTTGTCAAGGCCTCAGCTTTTGATTTTACTGCGTTGTGTCAGCCATCATGTAGAACATCTATATTTCAATTAGGTTCCCTTTGATAGCAAGGATTTATTCTTATATGTCTTGTTGCTTTAGAAGTGCTAATCAATTTTTTCTTTGTTTTAATATAATTTGTGTGAATATGATTCTTTCTTTCAAGTCTTTTAGGTTTTTTTTTGGGTTTTTTTTTTTTTTTTTGACTATGCTTTGTACCTCTACCTCACTACTCCCTACTACAAAAGGGAGACTTGATAGAAAAATTGCAATATATTATTTGCTTGGATTTGAGGAAAATTTTATTTCCCTTTTCTGTTGCATTCTGTCCTGAATGTATGCTTTGGTAGTTGCAATTATTTGCTTAAGAGGAGAACAAGAACAAAATAGACCTCAGGGTGTGCTGTTTTGTCCAAAATTATCATCTCAGTGTGACATTTGATGTAATACAGATGGTGCTGGAGACCTATATGGTCACAAATATAGATATATAATATTTTATATAGTTTTGGCTACTTATTTATTTATTAATTTCTACTAGGAGCTGTGGAGAGATGCAGTCTTATACTAGCATATTTTACTACCCAATTTTAGCTACTGTTTCCATGGAGACTCCTTCCACTCCAGCACTTTCACAATTGTTGGTTTTAATATGCTACCAAGAAGACAACATCTACCAATACAGAATAACTGGGAGGGAGGATAAAGATAAATTGAATGGTGTCCAAAGGAAAGCAGGGTTGTGATTTGTTTCACAGCAGTGGGTTACAAATTTGTGTTTCAGGATTAGGATTTCTGGGTTTGGCTGAATTAATAAAGAAAGAAAGAAACCACATTATACCCCTTTTGAAGTTTCCTTTAAAGAACTGCAAGCATTTTTAATTGACAGCTGCCTGACATCTTAGTTCATTATCTTGTTTCATGATCTGCAATTTAATTGGGTCTCTTTGCTCTGCTTTGTGTTGTGTTATTACTGAAATTGAAATAAACAGCAGAAGGCAAGGGAGATCTATGGTTCTCCCTTTTTATAAGACACTAACAAAAATGAAGTTAGTGTGTTCTTTCCATAGAAAAATAGGAGGTAGTTTTGCCCACATTAATGCTGAATGACATTTTCTTGAACAATGACAGTCAGTCACATGTCTAAGACATTTATTTTATCTTTCTAAGAAGATGAAAGGAATATTTGATGATTGACCCTGCTTTCTGTCACTGCTTTGTGCTCTGATCTCACAGATTATGTTTGAAAAAGCAAGTTTTTGGGTTTTTTTCCAGTTTAGGCTCTCAGGGGATTTTTGTTTGTTTCATTTTCATTTGGTCTATTATGAATAATTATTAACTTTACTAAAAGGCCAATAATACTTCTTTTTTTTTACATTCGGGGCACAAGAAAAGAATGTGGTATGTATAAGCACACAGCTGTTTTCTATGAAAATGTGTCCCCTTTTTCAAACATTCTTCTACATACTTTTTTTTTATATGCATCAGTAAAAAAAAGATGGGTTCTATGGGTATATTTTACCTGCACCTACTTTATATGCTTCAACACACATTTTTGATCGGTTTTATTTTCCTTGTCACACAAAGGAAGATTGTGTAAAAATTATGCTCTAGAGTAAAGTTACTACAAACAATTCCAAACTTGGTTGAGTCAGATTAGCATGCGGGTGTTGCTTGTGATTGCTCATTGGTGCCTACAAGATGTAAGCTGTAAACTGAAAGATGAAATTAGCAACCCTTAGCACCTTTTTGCTGCTTTAGCACCAATTATGCACGATGTATCTGCATGCAGATAAAAATCAGATAAATGCTGATTTAGTTTTAAATGTCTATTAAAATTATAACTTGAGCAGTGAGACACTGAAATCTTCTGTTAAGTTATTTAGTTGCATTATTTTTTAAATCTTTGATTATTTCATATATATTATGCCACATAAAAATATAAATTATTTACTGAGATTTTGGGGTTCAAACTAGAAAAATATTATGTGTGCATCTCAAAATATAAAATAAAATAATCCATATAAATATGTTTTTTATCCATATTTATATAAAATATCCATAATTTTAAAAATAAATAATTAAATATCCATAATAAAAAAAAGTAAAATAAATAATCCACCCTGTTTTGAAACTCTATAAAATGTAATAAAAATTACTCCGTTATCTTTTCTCCAACTGAGTGCTAATTTAATCTTTTAAAAGTAATACAGACTCATAGTTTGGGAAAACAACCTTTGGTTTTGGTATGGTTTTAATAAAATTATTAGAATAATGAAGATAGCAGATAGGTCTGCTACTAATACTCCTTTACACTTTCCTGTAAAAACTATTTTTAAGATTAAAATTTACTTTTTACCTGTTCTGAAAGAAAATCTAAGTAATAAATTAAAATGTATTCTGCTTTGATATTTTGCATCTGATTTTACAAAACAATACAAAAAGACTTTTTATTAGAATAAAACATACATAGAAAGGAAGATGCAAATTCCATGAAAATGGCAGGGTTTTCATGGGGGACACTGCTGGGACAATCTTTGGGGGAGGCAGCCAGGGGATGCCCTGTGGTGGCCAGTAGCAATGAATCCACAACAGAAGACACATTAGCCCTTTGTTGCAAATAAAATGCTGTATATTTTGGAAGTTTGTATTTTTATTTTTATGGAATACTCAGCTAAGCTCAGGAAACAGGTGCAGGGTGTGAGTGAATGGCTGTGTGAGTGTTCAACTGTAGATCAAAGCCAACCCATCAAAACACAGAAACCATTCTGTCTCTTAAAACAAAACAAATAAACAAAAAATTCTTTGCTTGAAAACTGAAAAAAAACCCCTAAATCTGGAAAGCACGTTATCAAAATGTTGGAGGTGGAAGTAAGACATGAGTAAGGAATAAGTGGTTTCTCTCATCTCTCCTCAGAAAATTCTCTGCTTTATCAGACTGAATCATTTGTATTCACAAACAGGACCTACATTAGGTCCTGATCAGCAGTGTCCAAATAATTAAGGACAGGAGGTTTATGCCCTTCCACAGTGCTGTGACTACCAGGGGGACACAGGGTTTGCATTACACACACAGATGTGGGTGTGAGAAGTTGACTCTTTTCATTATGGCTGTACAGGTTAAAGTGCAGGAGGTTATTGTCCAAATAAATTATTTATGTGCTCCAAACATGCAGGTCACTAAATTAAAGAACAAACACTGTTTGCTTCATATAGCATTTCATTCAGTTTGGAAAAAAATCCATAGGGCAACTTTGTTCGTGCCCTGTTTGAGTCAATTGTCCTGTATATAGTTTCATTTGTGGTTTTCATTTCTTAGATGAGTGTTATTGATGTTTGGGAAACACTAGCAAGAGTTTCCTAACTCTTGCTAGTGTTTCCTAAACACTGGTTTTTAATACTGGTTTTTAATACTGCTCTACATTTTGATTTTAAAATGTTTTTTTATTTTAACTTACTTTAAGTTTCACTATGTCCTTGGCAATATCTTCAAAGGTTTTCAAGTGCATGAAGAGAGTATTTTTTTGTCATTCCGAAGTTTCTGACGTGGTACACCTACAATTTTGGTAATAATTCTTCTGGTTACTTCAAACGGTGTAAAACACTAAAAATTTGGAAACACCTATATACTGTTGTATAATGCCAATCCAAACCTGCTTTGACTTTAGGTCATTCTATTTTGATGAAGAACAAAGAAATGCTTTTTGTCCTTCCACATGGAAATAGTATGAATACAGTTTTGCAGTTGGAATTGGCTTCTTTCTTCAGCATATATGTACAATATTTCCAAACCAGGCTGACATAAATGTGCACCACCCTTTTAAATGAGATTTGAGAATTTACTGGAAGGAGGGAATTTGTATCCCACCAATAACACAGTCTTCCAATTTCCTTTGCGTATTTGGAGAATGGGAAGTAAAAAAAAAGGAATGCAGAGCATGATTGGAGTGAAAAAAGGGGTGAGAAGTATTATCTAGTGCAAACTGGTTTATAATATTTCCTTTATTTCTAGCTAACACAGCCCAGAATAAGCAAGGAACTTGCATTTACAATCCTTTAAATAAACTGTTTCACGGGACAGAGAGATAATTCTATTCCTTGGGACAGAATTAAAAAATATTATGGTACCGTGCTGTATTCTAATTCGTGGGCCAAATGCATATTCAGTCCCAATTTTCTGACTCAGAGAGATAGAATAGAATAGCAGAATACTCAGCTAGTTTCCCACCCATCTCACAAACTTATGTCCAGTCCATATTTTGCAACTTTGTTCACAAGAAACTGTGGGAAATGGCGTTGGACACTTTGATGAAGGCCAGGCAAGCAGAATTCACCGCTCTTCTCATGCCAACAGAACCTGTTACTGTGTTGTGCAGTGTGACCAGGTCAGTCTGGAATGACTTTCCTTTGGTAAATCTGCCTTAGCTTTTCCTAATCCTGTTTTATTTGACTTGCAATACTTTCCAAGAGGACTCTCTCCATTGTTTTCCCAAGGACCGAGGTAAGACTAATGGGTCTCTAGCATTCCGAGTTCTCTTTTGTGCCCTTTTCAGTAGGTATATTTATCCTTTTCCAGTCATCACCCAGATGTTCCCTGATTTCCACAACTTTGCAGAGAGCAAGACCAGGCAACAAAGCCAGCCACTTGCCTTAAAGCCCAGGACCATAAATGCATCTGGGTTGAGCACTTGCAAAAGGCTGCAGCCCAGCCCTCCCTCCACAGAGAATTGCTGTAGCTGCTTAATCCTGTGGTGTGGATACAGCTATGCCAGTGAAAACAGTCAAAGAAGGGACTGAGAACCTCTGCCTCGTCGGCATACCCAGGGAATATTTTGCCAGAGCTCTTTTGTACTGAGCCAGAGTCTTTCCTGCACTTCTGCCTATGGCTTACCTATCTTAAGGACTCTTTCTTACTCTTGAAATCTTCAGCCAGTTTTGGTCCTTAGTCTTAGACTTCCTAAAAAATTAGTTTTGTCTTAGTCTCAGAAATAGTTCTAATATTTTTGTTTGTTTGTTCAAATTGTAGGCTTTCAGCTATTAATGGAATTTAAAAGGTCATTTATTTTCTGTTTTCTAAAAAAAAAAAATTTGTGCGTTACAAAGAATTTATTTATTTTCATGTTTTTCCTTCAAGTTTTCATTAATTCTCAGTTTTAAACACTAATCAATGTGCATTGTAAATTTATAATATATATGTTGAGGCACTTACTGTATGCTATCACAAGATGACTAATTTCACAATGAAGGTGCCACATATGTGATCAAATATATTTTTAATGTGTTATAATTTTCTACTCCACTCACTGTTGCTTTTTTTGTGTCATATTTGTTTTTCCTAGTAATAGAAAATTAGAAAAATTAATTCTTCTGCTACTCTATAGGGTTTCAAAAACTTGAAACAGGTCATATCTGTACAAAAAGAAAATTATTTAATTACTAAATTACTGTGCCATTACCTACTTACTGAGAGGACTTGACTTTCAATTTTCAGTACTTCTAAAGCAAGGGTTTTAAAAGAGATACATCTTGTCAGTAGTTTTTATTTTATTTTTTATTTTTATTATTGTTACACTAGTACATTGTAAAGACCTGAATAAGACATAGACCGCTGAACAAGAACTCTGTTTCACAACCACCATGTTTCACTGAAACTAATCCTACCCAGCAGCAATAAACTTGATATACTTTATATATTCTATATATTCTCTTATCAGTGTAAGTATTGGGAAAATTAATCTAAATTTCAACGCAAAATAAGTAAAGACTAAAAGATCATTTTAGTTAAATTCAGCTTTTTTTTTTATTAGGACAATTCAATTAACTTTGTAGTCAAAGCAATATCTTTACAGTTAAAACAATGTCTTCTTATAAGTTGCTTAGATCCAAGGTGTGCAATGAAAAAATATAAGTTGCATATTTGATTGTTTACTTAATGATATTTTACTAAGCTTACTGGTGAATAGCACTAAGAAAAATTGAGTTTCAAAACAGTTTTATTTATATTTATTTTAAAAACATTTATGTTTTAAAGACCTTTAAATTCTTTTAACTCTTTTATCTATATTAAGCATAACATGTTTAAAATGTTTTAATTGGAAATAACTAGCCATTTTCAAAGAAGTGAAATATCAGCAAGATAAGTGCTTGGTACTTCATTTATTACGGAATATTGATTTTGAATCTAGCAAGAGAAAAGAGTATTGAGATATTTAAAAAATCTGTTTGTTTCTTTGTGAACCCTGTATGTGCTGCTCAGAGACATAAACGTAGGAAATAATGCAAGTGTAGTCTCTTGACTATTGTTAGCTGCATATAGAGACAGAGCCATTTTTAAAGGTAATTGCTGTGTTCGTTATTTAATATCCTGTTCATAAATTAGGCAACATTAACCCAGATTTCTTCTTGTTCTTTTCTTGCTTTACACTTTCTTTTTTAGCTTTTCATGTATTATTTTCACCATATCTGTTTCATAAATTATGACAAGCTCTTTCTGATAGCAGAGTGCAGCTCAATGACAGAATCATCACAATAAGCAGGATTGAATAACAATAGTATATTTGTATCAAAAATGCTAGTTCAGAAATTTAAAAGTAATTCAACTTTTAGACAGTTTGTTAAAATATAGCTCTTATTTGAATAAGACAAAAGTAAAATTTAAAAGATTTTAGCAGACAGCATTTGTGTAAAAGAAAGATTTGCAGATTAGGGTCCCTTTAGATGAAAAAGGAATTCACCCTGTATCTGGAAAAGTGAACTATAAGCAATTCAGCTTATGATGGTAGAATTTACCATCTGTGTCATTAACACATGCTGATGAATTTGGGGGGAGTTGACGCTTTGACACTAATACAGTGAAACTTCCAGGTATCCATATGATTAAATTTCTAATAATACATGATTTCTAACTGAGTATTCACTTCCAGAAACTTGTTATTTAAGAAAGAGCAGCAGGATTTTCTTGAAAATTATGTTCTATGGACCACTATAATTTCCTGCCACCTTTTGCAGTTTAGTTCCTGATCTGAGGTCCAGGGAAATTGTTTGATATGGTAATTTCTTTCTTCTGATACCTTAAGTTTTAGCTTTTATATTTTTCAGGTTCTGTGCTGCTTTAGTGTGTGGGTCTGGGCTTCGTATTAAGGGATAGTAAGCTCTCTTCACAGAGTAGGGAGACAAAACAATTCCTTCTCTAGCGGGGGACCCAAGGACAACTGATCCAAATTTCAGGCCCAAGAGCATAAACAGCAGTGGACTGAAGAGAGAAAACAAGAAGGATGGGACTTCATGGGATAAAGCTGTAATTGGACAATTAACTTCAATATCCTAATGGACCAAAACTTATAAAAGGGAGAGACTTCATGACTGGTTGTACATTTTTGTGACCATTTTGGGTTCATCTTGGGTGTAGCCCTTGCTGGGATCTTGTGCTGCCCAAGGTGGATCCATTGAGGCCTCCTAATAAATACCTACTTTATTCTTTAACTCCATCTAGTCTCTGTTCTAGGTCAGCCTTCACAAGGCATCTCTTTTGAATTACATTTAGCTTACAAAACAGTTCAGGCTTATGAAGTGTTTCCAAAATTGCTTATTACCCTCAAAGATTTATCTTTTT